>PVJO010000883.1:0-200909 GCA_004026905.1 Hystrix cristata
GCAATGCAAACAAGCAGCTAGTTAGCTTCTTCCTGTATCTTACCTAGGCTACCTGCCCTTAGGGCAGGTAGCACTCCCACCTTTAAATTTAGTTCCACATCCTTGATCCCAGCAGAACCATGCCAAACCGATCAATAGATTAATTTAGTAACCACACACTCTAGATCCAGCTATCTCTTACCACATGAGGCTTTGGGGGAACATCTAGACACAAACCATAACAACCAGCTACTCCTCAGACAAAGGACTAATGTCTAGAATAAATTTTAAAACTCCAAAAAAATCAGACCCCCCCAAATTTAAAGACCCAGTCCAAAAATGGGCATCTGAAACAGACACTTCTCAGATGAAGTACAAATAGCAAATAAATATCTAAAAAAATGTTGACCATCACAAGTCATTCGAGAAATGCAAATTAAAACAACACTGAGATTCCATCTCACTACAGAAAGAATTGCTCTCATCAAGAAATCAACCAATAACAAATGCTGGTGAAATCAACCAATAACAAATGCTTCAGGGGGAAAAGGAACCCTCCTCCACTGTTAGTGGGAGTGTAAACTGGTAAAACAACTGTAGAAATTAGTATGGAGATTCCTCAATAAACTAAAACTAGAGGTTCCATTTGACCCAGCTGTTCTCCTTTTAGGTATCTTCCTGAAAGTTAAAAGCATCATACCACAGTGATATATGCACACCTATGTTTATAGCAGCACAATTTATAATATCTAAATCTTGGAAACAACCAATATGCCCATCAACAGGTGAATGGGTAAAGAAAATACGGTATTTAGATGCAATGGAGTACTATTCTGCCATACAGAAAGATAAATTTGAGTCATTTTTAGGTAAATGAATGCACTTCGAGACCATAATTTTAAGTGAAATAAGTCAGATCCACTAGTTCAAATATCACATTCTTTCTCTTATTTGACAAACCAAAGGGTAAATAAGGAGCAAAATGAAGGATAGATACTGGGAAGTAGGAAGAACATGTTCAGATGGGAAGGGGAACAAGAGAGGGGCGAGGGAAGGAGAGGGAAAGCGATTGTAAAAAAGAAAATAGAAGGAAAAAATGAAAACAAAGCTTTTGTAAGTAGGGAAGGGAAGAAGGGTTAAAGGGAGGGGAGAGGAATGGGGAAAAAAGAATCAAGATATATTATGTACAGGTACAAATTCCCTATGATGAATGTGTTCATTATGTATGGCAAATATGTACTAATATAGTTAGATAGATAGACAGGAAAAAAAGAAAAAAATTACTTCTTTGTTGTCAAAAATGAAAACTACATTTATCTCAAGGCCTTGGCTTCCATCCTCAAAACCAAAAGAAAAAAGAATGTACTTTATTTTGATTTTGTAATACAGTTTTTTTTAATTTAAAAAAATAATTTGAAGGTGGAGAAAGGGAGAAGAGAGAGGGGGAGGGAGAGAGAGAGGGAGAGAGAGAACAGACATGGTTGTCAGCTTCTCTGGACAAATAGGGAGAATTCGAAAGTGAATAACTTACAGTTCTTTTATCTAGGCCCAAACTATTTTGGTTTGAACCTTATGAACTTGTTAATATTTAACTGTTATTAACATGAAAATTGCTAGTAGTACAGCCTAACAGTTTAAATATATTGACACTAACAGAAATGGGATAGTGTCTAAATTTGAAATCTCTAAGCATTCCCAAGGATAAACCTTTTATATAACCTTACTGGAATAGTTTTAGATTTTACAAAACTGTTGCAAAGATGCGGGCTGGGGATTTAGCTCAGTGTTTAGAATGCTTGCCTAGCAAGCACAAGGCCCTGAGTTCAGTCCCTGGCACCCCTCCAAAAAAAAAAATTGCCCATTGCAATTCTCACTTCTCACTGTTTGCCCTACTTTTCTTTTGTTTTGCTTTGCTTTTCAGGAGAGGGGATCCCTGTGTGGTCCAGGCAGACCTTGAACTCACTATGTAAACTTAGGCTGACCTCAAACTCTCAGCCTTCTGAGTGCAAGCATGTACCACCATACCTAGCTACCTCATTTTTAATATCTTTCATTACTGTAGTACATGCGTCACAACTAAGAAACCAGCATTAGTACAGTACTCATAACCAAAAGCATTTTGTTAGGATTTTACTATTTTTCTTTCAAAACGTTTCTCCCTAGAGAATCTTAAATCAGTGGTGTCCTCATTAAGTATAAAAGTATCTTTATTTTTAAAACTGTGATACTTAGACATGGCTATGCAGTAAGACAAAGTGAAATGGTGATACTTGGGCATGGCTGTGCAGTAAGGGGATTTGTACTAGATGTAAATAACTCTGCACGGAGCAGCAAACACTGCAGACCGTTGAAGGGGCTTGTGTTGTCAACTCGGTTCTAAGAAAGGTATTGCCAGTGTCGACATGGATTTCTGAATGACAAACACCACTCAAGGAGACTCTCAAGGAAAAAAGTAATCTTAACTTTGATTTACACAGTAGATACTAGTAGTACTTGGAAATTAAAGTTGTATAAAAGTGCTTTGCAAAAATATGTATGGTAGGGTTAGTTTCTAGACTCACTGGGTTATAGTTTTTTCATCTTTATGAATGACCACTGGGACACTTGAATGACAAGGCAGGCACGAAACAATTTTTGTTGTTTTTCTCCTGGCCCATGTGGGATCATTTCTGAGTTTCCCTACCCCTACAGTAATCCCTAATCATTATAATAATCAAAAATGTACTCAGTTGTTTTTAAACTACTATTACTTATTAAATTAGTCAGCTTTTCATCACTGGAGCACAAGAGCTGACACCCACAACTTAAACAAGGAGCGGTTCATTTGACTCTTGCTCTCCGGGGACTCAGTCCACAGACGGCTGGCTCCAAGGCAGGAAGATCATGGCAGAAGAACATGGCAGAGCAGAGCTGCTTGGTTGAGGACAGCAAGGAGACAAAGTAGGGGAACAGCACTAGAGGTGAAGGGGCAAGGGACCAGATACAGACCCAAGTTCACACCTCCATGACCACCCAGACACACCCAAGCATGTGCCTTACTAATCCCTTCTGTGGCTCCCGGGCCAGTCAAGCTGACAGTGAAGTGTAAGTATGATACCACTGTTTAAAAACTAATTCTATATTTTATTCATTCTATATTTTTCAATCCTGGCCATTCAATTTTTTTTTCTTTTTTATAGTACTGGAGTTTGAACCCAAGCCCTGAGCATGCTAGGCAAGCGCTATACCGCTGGGACTTACCATCAGCTCTTTATTTTGAGACTTGCTGAGAGCCTTGCTAAGTTGCTCGTGCTGGCCTCAAATTAGTGATTCTCCATCCTCACCCTCCCATGTAGCTGGAATTACAGGCATGTACCAGCACGCCTGGCTTCTTACATTATTCAGTAGCCGCTTCAGTCCTAGAAAAAAATTTTTGGTACTGACATTTTAAAACTGGCTCATAACTGAATGCATGAACAGACACTCGTGCACATACACACACACACACAACATATACCAGTTTGATTCTGTCTCTTGAAACAGTAAATAATTCTTAAAGTTTTGCTGAACTTTTTTCATGAGCACAGAATGTGTCATACTGATGAGTAGTGTTGGTACAGTTCTTTGCGTGGTCATCTCTTTAAGAGACTATCTTTGAAAATCCTCTTTGTCTACTTTTCCTTTCAGATGCCATGTAATCTTTTAGAACTTTTTAAGGTAGTGGTATTTAGAACAAGTGTTCACTACTTTTATCTTTCGTAGGCACAGACAGATCCATAGATTTGCAGTTTTACAGTAAGTCCAAAACATTTTGTACTGATGTAAAACGAATGGTAGTAAATAAGGAGATCTTTAACTTCTGTGTTCAATAATACTTCTGACTTACCTGAGAAATATATGGTGAATAAAAAAATTGCCAGATGTATTCAGTAGATTGGTTTTAAGATATGGCAGCTCATCTTTTGAGCTCTCTCTCGTGGCATTCTGCAGGTCTGATGACCAGAAGAGCTTGTTTGAGCTTGTTGCAGTAGTATTTAAATGTGTTGGCAGGAACTTCCAGTTTTCAAATGTGTGGATGCACTAATTCAATCTGTCTCCTATCTCACCATTCAGGAGATAGGTTTCGTTCATATTTTCTTTATTTACACTGCAGTAGGCAGTTTTGGAGATAGCAATCAAGCGGCGGTATCGCTGGAGTTCCTGTTTCGTGTCTTGATTATGGTTTGGGCTCTCAGTTGTCACTGGCCTTTTGAACTTCTGCAGAATAGAAGAACGACGCCTCTTACCAGCCTCACTGTGACGGCTTCTTAGGTTGTGCATGAAGAGCAGTAGTAATGACTCTTAAACTATAAAGAGATCGTTATTTTAAGGAAACATCAGAATCATAATAAAGCCTTTTTAATTAAAAGAGAAAGAGATGGACCATCGAAAACTTAAAATTATGTGATATGAAATAGTTGTTCACTTGCTCTGAAAAGGATAGAGCATCTCATATGCTCTTAATATTTAAATTGTACACTCTCTAAACAAACGTATTAGTCAGGGAGGCACCCTGGTGTTAGGACAAGGACACTGCTCTAAAAGTCATCACTGGATTAAAAGATTAAAAATCATTTGTGGACCTGACTGTGGGACTTTGGCAAGTTATTTGATCTCTTTGATCTGTCTCTTTTTTTTTTTCTTTCATAGAATGGGAACAGCAGCAGTTCTCCCCTACTTCCCTGGCATGGTGGGGAAATTAAATAAATATGGGAAAAGGGACTTTGAAAAGCGTGAAGTACCATCCATATTTGAAGTGTTCTTATAATGATGCTTATGTATAATTTAGTCCTTTTGGGATCAAAACTGAAATGGGGGAGAACAAAAACCACAAGGCAATTTACTGTCACTTCAGGATCAAGAGAACTCACAAAGAGAACAGGTGATTGTTGTAACAGAAGGTGATTTGTTTTAATGATAACGTAGAAGTTCGATTCCTGAAGCAAGAACAGAATGAGCAGCTTAGAGTATTGGGAATGGTGGAGGCTTCGTTGTAGAGAAATGTGGCTATATTTACCTTCAGCATTAGTGCTAAGGAATAAATACATGGAGGAAGCTGAAGACAACCTTGGTCAGAGCAGCCAAGGCCTACGTGGACAGGCAGACCAAGCAGGTCAAGAAGAATGGGAGCCAAGACTTACTGTACATGGAGCTTTGCATTCATTCATTCATTTTCTCATCACTGTACCCTTTGAGATAGATGAGTTTTATTATGTCCCCCATTGTCCAAGGGAATGCAATCTGAGAAGGCCTTGCCGCAGATCTGACTGACTGTTGCTGCCTATGTTCGCATTTGTGCAGTAGAGGCAGCATGTCTCACACAGTATGAAGCTGGTCTCCCTCCTGTGCATTCCTGGGGGGCAGACTTCTTTCTCCTGAGTTAATGAATGGTATTCCGGCTGTTAATGTGGAAGGAAGGAGTTTGTCCAGTTTGATGCCTCCCTCTGAGTAAGCTGACTGTTGAGGTTTCCATCCTGAAGTACTGTGAGCTGTTTACTCTGCTGTTCCCCTTTTCCCCAGCCCCAGTTCTAGCACACTGTTAGAGTCAGACATGATTTCTTTAAGGATCTTTCTTTTTACATATTTATTTGTTTATGCAGATACTAGTATATACATATATGCATACTTAAAATGAATGCTAACTAATGTTATAAATCAAAATGTGAATCTTTATCATGTTTATTTCTGTTTGGGAATATGTTTTATTCACTTACTGCATTTTCTACATATTTTCTTTTTAAGTGAGGTGAAATATATACATATATATGTGTATATATGTGAATGTGTGTATTTTGTATTTTCCCTTTTCTGTGTGGAGGACCAAAGCCAGGGCCTCACACATTGCTAAGCAAGTGCTCTACTGAACTACATCCACAGTCCCCCAAAAAATGTTTCTTTTTTTCCAAAAAATGTTTTTAAAGAGACAAAAATGTTCAGTTGATTTCTTAAGTGGCAGAATTACTGATTACCTACTGTGTCTGTCATGTCATATTCATATGGTAGCATAGGGTTCAAAAGTAAGAAAAATCACTTCTTCCTCCTGAAAACATTAAAGGCCAGATGATGATGACGCAGCGGGAGGCTCCAGAGGGTCCTGGAGGGCCACAAGGCCCAGTCATAGGAGGCCATAGCAGCTTCTGCAGAGGCTTCAGCATCAGCCTTCAGTGCCTCAGGTGCAGAAGGGCCAGGGCCAAGGTGGAGGCCACAGGGCTCACAGCAGCAAGGCCCAGAACAAGGAGTGGATCTCTGTCACCTGCAGGCTGGGCCAGCTGGTCAAGGACACAAAGACCAAGGCCTTGGAGGAGCTCTGTCTCTTCTCCCTGCCCATCAGAGAGTCTGAGATTATTGACTTTCCCTGAATGTGTCCTCAAGGATGAAACTCTGAAAACCATGCCCGTGCAGAAGCAGACTGGTGCTGGCCCTCAGACCGCGCTCAAGTCAACTGTCGCCTCAGGGACTACAGCGATCACATTGATCTGAGTGTAAAGTGCACCAAGGAGGTGGTTGCTCCCATCCAAGAGGCCCTCATCCTGCCCAAGCTCGTCATTGTCCCCGTGCAGAGAGGCTACTGGGGGAACAAGAGCAGCAAGCCCCACACCCTAGCAAGGGGACAGACCACTGGCTGGGTCAATGCGCCTGATACCTGTCCCCAGAGGCACTGGCGTCAACGCAATCATCTGTCAAAAATGTACAATAAATATTAATTATAAAGAAGAGAGAGACCGTGTTTACCAAGTCTCCCTACCAAGAATTCACAGAACATCTCATAAAAACCCACGCCAGAGTCTGTCAGCACTCGCTGCAACAAGGTTTTTGCACCAGAAAAACAAAGTGAATGAAATCTATAGAAAACGAAAAATTATTGTACCATGAATGAAATGCAAAAATAGAAGAATAAAGCTATAATAGTAGTGAGAAAAATAAAATATTAAGTATTCAAAAAAGATAGCATAAGCCAGGCATGGTGGTACACACATGTAATCCCAGTACCCAGGATGCTGAAGGAGGATCGCTGCAAGTTCGAGGCCAGCCTGTGCTACATACCAAGTTCAAGGCCAGCCCGAACTATATAGCGAGACCCTGTCTAAAACAAACAAAAAAAGAGTAAAGGGATGTTACACTGGAGGCTAAGCAGTCAGGTCAAGCATGATAGTAATAGAAAACATCCTAAGAGTTGCTTCAACTTCATATGTTCATGTATTTTCATAAATTCATTCATTTTATATTTATTGAACATACACCTTTTGAGCATTTAGATTAAAACTGTTACTAGTTTTAATCTAAAAAGAAGCAGTTTCGGAAGTATCTAGTTAAAAAAGTATGGCTAGTTTGGAGGCAAGCCTGTGAATTTAATTTGCAATATTCAAATTATGTTTTTCATATGTCCTTCAAATGATGATGGGATACTGACTTGTTCAACTACAGGGCTATTGTAAAGATTAACAAAGAAATCACCAAGTGTTATTCATATCACCTTTATTACTATTCATTCCAGTAAATGCAACATATGTGAGAAGTTAAAACTATGACCTTCTAACCATCCTATTTATGGCAAAGTCTAGCAGATAATGGACCACCCCCCCTTAATGCCTGGATGTCAGACAGATTAGGATGTAGAATGACTGCTACCAATCAATTTAGTGAATCACCTCAAACACCCAAGGTCAGTTCCCCTGAGGCCTGTCCTTTTCCCTGAGCAAAATCCACTTACTGATTTCAGCAATTGCCTTGTTTTAGTTGAAATTTGCTCTCATAAAAATAATACTACTTAAGCTGGATCTGGAGCATGTGCTTATAATCCCAGCACTTGGGAGGCTGAGGCAGGAGCAAGTTCAAGACCAGCCTCCACTACAAAGCAGGACCCTGTCTCAAAAAACCAAAATAAGAACAATAATAATATTTGGAACCACAAAAAACAACCAGTTTCTTAATTGGGACAGTAACCTGTAATACTTTGGCTTTTTTTTTTTTTTTTTTAAAGAAAGGGTCTTTCTGTGGTTCATGCTGGCCTCAAAATGAGGGTGATCCTCCTGCCTCAGCCTCCCAGTTCTGGGATTTCAGGTGTGTGTTGCCATGCCTAGTTCTCCTTTGGCCTTTTTTTTTTTTTTTCCTTTGGCCTTTAAATACAGCAAAACTCACATGACATTTTTACTTCAGTTTGTATTAATGCAGTATATAAATTTACAAGTTAATCTATGACATCAAGTTATCTGTTGTAAAAGTTCATAGTGGAGTTTATTTTAGGCATCCTATTGTCTATTTTAAAAGATAATGAAACTATCAGACAGTTTTCTTCTCAAGAACATCTAAAGAACAAGAATCTAAGTTTATATTGTTGTCTAAGATTTTACTGTTAAAAAAAGATTTTATTGTTAAGACATTTCCTTCAGCAAACATGCTCTAAAACCTTTCGGAGTATAACCTGCAAAATAATTTGTTAATTGGATTAGTTTCTATCTTTTTTTTCCCTAACAATACTCAGTTTTATTAGGAAGTACATTATCTTTAATAGCTATCATGGCCCATAAGCTACTATTTTCCACACCTTCAAATTGATCATATTGAAAACTATATGAAGTACCTTTTAAGGCTCTTTGAATTAGATTTTAAATACACTGGACAGTGCTGTGACCAGAAATAGTGGTAACTCAACAGTCATGGTGTTTTGCACATGAGGTCCAAGTACTCTGCTCCATCCTAAGTCCTGCCTGTGGTTTGTGTGGATGTACACAGGGGCTGACTGTGTTCCTTTGTCTTGAGAATTAGCTATTTGTGGGAAATTGAGCTTTTGAATTTTGTAGATTTCTTTGTCCTCTTCATTTGAAAAATAGTTAAGTGATTTTGTCCAGAGGGCTCACAAAGAAACAGCTGACTGACTTTTGGGAAATTATGAGCAGTAGGGCTATTTTTAGCTTTTACTCCTTGCAAACACTTCCTTTTGTTCTTTAGAATACATTGTTGATCTGTTCATTAGCTGTGTGTGACCCCCCACCACCACCAATGTGGCTTTTAGGTAGAACAAGCCTTCTCTTCTATAGTCTGGGTGACACAACTGTCTTGATTCTTATTTTAACTCTTAACTCATGAGTTACAGTATTTGTTTATTCATTTTTGCTACTGAACAGTTCTCCCAAATACACACACTCCCTCACCCTCACACTTCTTGTTACTTGGGGTTGATTTTCTCCCTTATCTAAAAATATTGACTGAAAATGGAATTAAATTAAGATTAAATAAAATCAAAATAAAATACTGACAGAAAAATCTTTATACAAGCAAGATATATAAAACTTATATTTTTGTTGTATATGCTAGCGGATCACATGATTTTGCCTTTATTTGCTGTTAGTAACTATTTAAAAACCACAGTTATAAAATTATGCAATTAATATTACAGAATCCTAGATTCAGGATATTTGGTTACAAAGGTTGACCTTTACACCTCAGGCTTATGTTTAATCTTTGAAAAATCTTGAGTAGTTAGAAGAAGCCAAATTTCTAAGAAACCACACTGAAACCTCACTTTAATTCTTCACATAAAGGGGAAGTTTGATATAAGACCTTTCAATTTTAGATCTTTTCCAAGAGGATTTAGTTATTTTGAAATATTATAATTTAAGCAGGAAATAGTGCTACATACCTATAATCTCAACTACTCAGGAGGCTGAGGCAGAGGGATCATATGTTCAAGGCCAACCTGGACTACTTAGTGAGACCCTGTCTCAAAATACAAAATCTAAAGGTCTAGAGATGTAGCTCAGTGGTAGAGTACTTTCTGAATTTAGTTCTCGGGGGAGGAGGAGGAGAAAAAATAATCATAATTTAACCCTTTCCCCCATTTATCTGAAAGACATTCATAATAGCATTCACTGTTAAGAATTATAAATTACTGAAATCCTAGTTCTATCATTAGTCTCAGCATGCCTCAGTTTTCTTATCTCAAAAACAGAGATAATAGTTCTGTCATGTAAATGCTTGAGGATGTAACTCAGATAATTCATGTAAGGAGCCTGAGACAATGTCTGCCACAGTAAAGACTTAGTAGATATTGGCTGTTATCCTGTAGGATGTAATGTTAGAATTTGACATATCTGAGTGAGGCAAAAGACTCCGTTCCTGGGGATCCTTGCTTCTTTCTCTGTCTGTAAGAATTCTTTTTACTGGGATGTTCTCAGCAGAGGTGGCCTAATTCCAGTACCTCATGAGTTTAGTATCCCTTGGCCCTCCAGTATTTGCAGCTCTTCATAACTAAAATCAGTGCAATTATAATGGGAAGTCAAGCAGAACGTGTTTTTGCATAAAGAGAGGAAGGCAGAATGTACAATGGTGTTTTGACATCTGTGCCTCTGCCCTGGGCCAAAAGCAGGCCGATTATTCGCTGCCGATTCGATTCGGCGGCGTCCCATCTGCTGCCTTCGCAAAGGTTCAGTCCCTCTCCCTCTTCTCTCCTGATAAGAGCCCCTGGGTTGATGAAGCTAGGGAGAGAAGGTTGGAGTGCAGGGCATCTGAAGAAGGAAACAGGACAGAGAAAGACAAGAGAATGGCGGCCCCCTTCTGCCTAGTCGGGCCAGCGCTAAGTCTCCTCTGCCCGTGACAGTTTTTACAGGTGTCCTGTTGACAGTGTGAATGTTAGAAACCACTGCCCTAACAAAAGCAAAACAACAGGGGGAACACTAGCCTGATCTAACAAATTCCCCATCTTTCTGCTCTACACTGCTTCCAACACCTGACTCAGTTAACTAAATTTAGCTTGGTTTTTGTTTTGTTACAGTTTGTTTGATACTGGGGATCAAACCTGGGGCATTCTACCCCTGAGCTGTAATCTAGCCCGCTCCCTTTTTCTTTCTTTCTTTCTTTTTTTTTTTTTATTTGGAGACAGGCTGTCCCTAAATAGCCTAGGTTGGCCTCAAACTCAACAATCCTCCTGCCTCAGCCTCAAAAGTAGCCGGAATTACGGTCGTGTACCACTGTAGCCAACTGGCTTTTTAAAAGTCTTTTAAACTTTTTTTTTTTGAGCTCTGAGCTCAGGCCCTCAGGACCAGTCTTTTATTTTTATCAGAGAAGCTTTAACTTTTGAATATATCCCTCATTTCTCTTTTTCTATAGTATTTAACCCACCCCACTTACCAACTAATTTATAGACTTAAACTGATGAGACTTTATTTTAAGGTACCGTCTTCTCCCCAGTCTAAGAGATCCAACTCAGGCTTTCCATTACGTGGTTGTCTTAGAACCACTGATTTAAAGGTATCAGATTGGAATGTCGTAACTCATTAATTGCTTTAAATTTGAGTGGTTAAGCAATACAGTGATGCATGCCCCAGAGAGGCATGTATTGAGTAAACAAAAGTAAGCAACTTGAAGGAGGAGCTAGGGAGAAGGTGTGTTAGGGTTCTCTTCGTTTTAATAGAAAATTCTTCTAAAACATTTTTATTTTCAAATTTTAAGCCTTGTTTTTTGGCTTAAACTGGTTCTTTTTTCAGTTAGGATTTCTTGGTGATTGTTCCACGTTTGTCTGTAACTAAAAAAAAAAAAAAACCAAAATAGTACTTCAATATAGAGTATTTGGAAGGTTGTTTTTCACGTTATTTGGCTGCTGTATTTTATTTTCCCTCATACTTGAGGTTATTCTAGCACTTCGTTCAAAAGCACAGTGGTCTGATTTTGCCTTGAGTTTTGGTGAATTTGAATTATATTTCGTCACGTAATTTTCATTCAGCACTTTTAAAAATACTTTTGTTTCCTTTCTAGACTGATTTTGCACGATTTAGTGGAACAAATGTGGAAACGGATTTTGTAGAGGTGCCATCACAAATGCTTGAAAATTGGGTATGGGACATTGATTCCCTCCGAAGATTATCAAAACATTATAAAGATGGAAATCCTATTACAGATGATCTGCTTGAAAAGCTGGTTGCTTCTAGACTGGTCAACACAGGTATGACTTCTAAATTTAGAAAAAGAAAATGAGAATTTCTTAATGCGAAATGGGTGGCTGTTTTTTCTATAAACTTTACTTTCCCTTTAATAATAATGGTCCTCCAAGGGTGCTAATATGCAGAGGGAAGCACACTAAATATATTGGAATGGAAAATTCTGGAATGTACTCAAGGAAAAAATTTCTTTTAAATCATAAAAGTAATGAGATGTCTTGCTCCCCATTTTTTGATGAGTTCTATGGGAATCAGTTTTTGAAATCTCTGATCTTGTCATGTTAGAACACATGGTTCTCTGTCCTTCAAAATGTGCTTGTTCTTGTGTTATTAGGTCTTCTGACCCTACGCCAAATCGTCTTAAGCAAAGTTGATCAGTCTCTCCACACCAACACATCACTGGATGCTGCAAGTGAATACGCCAAATATTGCACAGAAATTTTAGGCATTGCAGCTACTCCAGGTACATAAATTTGACAATTTGAGCTCCTTTTTCCTATGAAGCGCAGGGAGTACTTCTAATACTGCAGGGGTGGTAGAGTTACTCAGCCTAATTTTGTATCTTTCTGATTTCTGTAATCAGGCCATGACTTTCAGATAAGCATACCATCCTCTTATGAGTTACCTTGTCCAAATGTGCTCGGAGGAAAGGTGGCTCCAGATTCACAGCACTTTAGTGGAATCAGGCATGAGCAGCCAGCCTGCTCCCAGAGAGCCATTCACACTTGGCAGCACCCTCTTGGCTCCTCCCTGCCTGTGTGCACCGTGACTTGCTTCTGATTTTCAATCAGAAGACGGCAGAAGGGAAAATTTTAGAGAGAAGCACAGACTTCTCCTTTGTCTCTATTCTGATTCTGAGGTCAGTTAAAACATTTGACTGCCAGTTTCTAACCTGAAGCTTATGGGATTCATTAGTGTATGTGTGTTTATATATAGTTGGTAAGGTGAAGTTTTTTCACCTGGGAAATTGTTACAAAATGAAGCCAGGGGATCGGGGTTTAGCTCAGTGGTTAGAGTGCTTGCCTAGCAAGTGTAAGGCCCTGAGTTCAGTCCCTGGCACTGAGAAAAAAAAAGAAATGGCCGTGTTTACAGAGATAATAAAGGCAAGAGCAGTCATTTCAGTCACTCTAGCCTCCTTAACTTCCTTTGGTGACCTGTTTATATTAAACCATAGAGCAAACTGTGCTTTAAAGTTACTCAGGCAGAACCCTTCTTAAGGTGGCCCTAGAAATAGACTGACTTGGTGAAAACCTTTTCTGTTTTCAAATAGAGTTTTGTTTTGAACCGACCTGAAACAAGTGCTGTTTTAGTCTGAGACGTTTTAGGTAGTAAAATTGTGGCAAAGGGCTGGGAGATGTGGCTCTGAGGTAGAGCATTTGAGGTACAGGTGCAAGGCCTTAGATTCAATCTTCAGCACCCCCCCAAAAAAAAGTAGAAAGGGTATGGTTAGTACAGTAAGTGTTTTTAAGACACAAATATATTTAAGGGTTAAAAAGAACTTACTGAATACTGAGCTACCTGTGGGTGTGAACACAGCCTTTGAAACTATTGTTAGGCATTCCAGAGCTTAGCCCGAAACTAGCTCTGAGGTTAAGCCATGGATGAGAGAGGTTTGTAAACATCTTGGCCAAGGGGACATGAAGTACCAGAGGTGAGATCCTATCATTCACTCTTTCCTCCCACAGTCCTTAAAGGGAAACCTTAGCTAGCTGAGAACCTGGTAATTAACACTTGCTCTCATGTTGATTGAAATGTATCTTCTTTTAAAGGCACAAATATGCCAGCTACTTTTGGACATTTGGCCGGGGGATATGATGGCCAGTACTATGGCTATCTTTGGAGTGAAGTGTTTTCCACGGACATGTTTTACAGCTGTTTTAAAAAAGACGGGATAATGAATCCAGAGGTATTGTGTGTATTTTTTTTCCTTTTGTTAATTTCGTAATTGCCTTCTTCCTTTTAACTCTTAGTGTAAAATATTTATGACATCCAGATTTTAGAGTAAAAAGTTTGTTTACAGCTTTTAACTTTAAGGTCTTGGATCTTCTCAAATCATCATACATCATTAAGTTGCAATGTACAGGCGATTAACTCTAATGCTATAGGGTTACAAAAAAAGCCTACTGCATTTTCGTGCTTATTAACATTCCAATATATTGCATAATTAAAAATTCAAAGCCTTGTTTATGCATTTGAGAATTTATAGCTGCTAGTTTTGACATGTGCCATACAGTGGTATAGTTTTATTAGGGGGTGGGAAAGAAAGGTAAGCTTCTTCCTGATATAAACGGTCTCGCTATGTTTTGATGCTGTTTACACACTGTCTTTGTACCTCTTCTGTAGAGGCACCCTTTTTCTGTGGCTGGCTGCTCTGCCTGCTATATAGTTTATAACCTAAGTGCCTTGAGGTGACTTAAACTCCTTCATTAACCTAAGCCAGTCCTCCCTTGTACAGGGAGTGAACTGCCAAGTGGCAGCCAAATATTCCAGTGTTACAGCCCCCAGCCTCCGGGCTCATGGAAGACTCAGCTGTCAGATTATTTCTAAAGCTGATGTAGTTTCCTCTTTGTTTCTAATTGTTTACTTGAGAAATAAGAGAACAGATTATCAAAATCAGGTTCTGTGCTTATTTCAGTCAACTGATTTCTTGACTATACAGTACCAGTACATAATGTATTGAAATAAACTGATATAATTGAGACTACCGTTCCTTCCCTCCTTTCCCCCTAAAGAAACATGTCCAGGGTACCAGCATCTCCCATCCCACTCGACCCATGTGATAGGTCCCTTTAAGCCTCCTTCCATTATGTGGCCAGCCAGTGTCCAAAAGGTCTATTACTGACTGTTGTTCTCACAGGACCTTCAGCCTTATCTAGCCCTTCATTCCCTGCCCATTTCCTGTAGGGAGGGTGCCCTTGGAATTCAGAGTGTGCTAGGGACTTCCGGACTGTGTTACATGCCTCCATTAACTGCCCCACTCCAAAGCTGCCCCACTCCAAAGCCCTTTCCACCCTGAACTGGTCACCCAGTGATACTCTAGTTGTACTCCATTTCCTCACTAATATCCTCCAAGTCCCTACTTCCTCTCCTCTGTCAGCAGATGATCCCTCTTCTTTATTAAGAAACTTGGGAAGGGTGTAGCTCAGTGGTAGAGCACATGCCTAGCATGCGTGAGGCCCTATGTTCCCATCCCCAGCAGCACAAAAGGAGGGAGGATGGAAGGAAAAAAGAAAGGGAGGGAGGAAAGAAGTTAAGATCATGAAGAGTACCTTCATCTTTCTTTCCCTGTACAAGTTAAATGTCTCTTATACAAAATACTTGGGACCAGAAGGGTTTCGTGTTTTGGAATTTTTCAGGTTCTGAATATTTGTATAGATTTTACTGGTTGAGCAGATTCCAAAAATCTGAAATCCAAAGTGCTCTTAAGTCCAAAACCTTTTAAGTAGCACATCCAGACTCAAAAATTTTCAGAGTTGGAACATTTTGGAGTTCAGAATTTTAGATTAAGGATGCTCATCCTGTACTTAGTTTGCTTATTGCTGTCATAGAAGAGATGTCTCTGAATCCAAGCCTCACTTGTTTGCCATCTTGGAAGAAAACTTGCTACCAACTCTGATAACTCTGGTCAGAACTACTGTCCTGTTGTTCTTTTACAGCATCATTTCTTGGCGTGAGAAAGTCTTTGCAAACTTCAGTTTCCTTACTTTACCCTCACCAGCTGAACCAGAAAATTATCCTACCTCCAAAGATACCACTAATGACCCTCTCAGCAACACCAGGGACTCTCATCCACCTTTTTCTTTACACCTTGGTTCTTGTTATCCCTCTCTGTTCCCAGCGCCTAGGTTGACTCTCAGACCCCTTCCTCAGGGCCCAGTACCCACTGTGTGTCACACAAGTTTGTGTTTCCTTACATTTTCCTGCCTTCACACATTTATTCATTCTGTTTCTTCCACTTCAGATGGACATCTTCCTTGTCTGTACATCTCAAAAATCTTACCATTCTTAAAGGTGCCACTCAAAACCCACTCATTTATGTAATCTTCCAGATCATCTGAACCAAAAGTGATTTCTCCTTCAGATCATAAGAGAATAGATTTGAGAATGGGGGAAGGGATTCACTAAGCTTTTGCTTATGTCTGGAATGTTGTTGTTGTGGGGTTTTGTTGGTTTGATTTGGTTTTTTTGAGACAAGGTCTCACTATGTAGCCCAGGCTGGCCTCAAACTCATGGCGACCCTCCTCCCTCAGCCTCCCAAATGCTAGGATTACAGGCATGTCCACCACACCAGGCATGTCTGGAATGTTTAATGTAACTATTACATAAGATGAAAAAGTACATTACAAAATATTTTATACTATAGGATGCAAATTTTTGTTTTAAAATATATCTAGGGAAAAACATCACCATGTTATCTAGTGATTGTTTTGGGGTGGTAAGTTTATGAGTCATTATTAACTTTTTCCTGAACTTTTAATGGGGCTTTTCTTTATTTTTACACAGTGCGTGGGTTGTCTTAGAAATCGGAAAAGAATGCTTTAAAGAGACACAGGCTAAATCAGTAAAGTTGCGGTTCTGACATCTTCCTAGCTCCTCCACCCAGCATAAGTGTGCACCCCTCAGTCCGGCTCCCTCATTCACCTCCTCTGTGCTTCCGCTCACATGGCCGGTCCCCAGTGCCCTCTGCTCTTCCAGCTGTCAGGATAGCAGCCAGATTGCTGTTCCCTGTGAGTCCAGCACAAGCAGTCCTGCTGTTAGGCTTCTCTGTGCTTCTTATTCTCAAACTTCACAGCTTGGCAGGCAGCCACACTGTTCGCTTCAACAAAGGAGCTGAGGTCAAACTTAGAGAAAGCAAGATCCCAGCAACTTGGAGCTGTTTCATGGTGACGTTAAAATGTTCCCAGTTTTACTAAAATTCTGGATTCAACAATCTGGTCTATTACATGTTTTATCCCATGAGTCTGGCTGTAATCCCTTTCTTTTGACTTTGTTTTCCTTTCCTTTCAAATGTTGTGAAGTATCCTGTTATTCGTTACTGTCATAGCAATAGTGGACCTGGCTCCAAAAACCAAGAAGCTCTTTGAACTCTGCCCTTCTCTGCAGGGGCAGATAGTAGAACCATTGCCGCCTATAATATACTTTGTTTTTATGGGTTGCTTTGTTTTGTTTTACAGATACTTACTCTAACACCTGATTTAAGGAACTTAAATACAGCCAGGCTTGGTGGCACATACCTGTAATCCTTGTACTCTAGAAAGCTGTAGCAGGAGCTTTCTAGAAGCTAAATAATTTAGCAAGACCCTGATTTAGCTCAGTGGTAGAGTGCTTGCCTAGCAGGTGCAAGGCTCTGAGTTTGACCCAGCACCCCCCCACACAAAAAAAGGTACCGAGCATGGTGGTACACACCTGTAATCTCAGCACTTGGGAAGCTGAGGCAGGAGGATCACTGCAGGTTCCTCCAGCCTGGGCTACTTAGTGAGTTCAAGGCCAGCCTGAACTACATAGCAAGACCCTGTTTCTAAAAAAAAAAAATTTACAAAGGGCTGGTGATGTAGCCAAATGTGAAGGCTCTGAGTTCAATTCGCCACAAAAGAGGAGGGAAAATAGAATTCAAATACATTTTCTAGCCAGGCATGGTAGCACATGCCTGTAATCCCAGCTCTTGGGAAGCTGAGGCAAGAGGATCACCGAGAGTTTGAGCCCAGCCTGGGCTACATAGTGAGGTCAAGGCCAGCCTGAATTGCACAGTGAGACCTTGTCTCAAAAAACAAAAAAGATGTATTTTAAAGATTCCTGTGACAGTGATTCTGTTCTGCAAAAAAAGCTTAGATGATCACACCTGTGTTGTAACGTTTAGTAACATAAATATCATTCTTCACACCAGTAAATCACACATTACTAATTTTGTTCCATAGTCAGAATCTTGTCATTAACCAACACTGCAAATGATGACATTACCTTTGGCATCTTTAGATTTTATGCATTTATTTTAGTTTCAGTGGGTAGTTTCTTCCTTGGGTATATAAATACGATAAAAACAGGAATTTTTGGTTTGGGGATTTGTTTGGGTTTTTTTTTGTTTTGTTTTGTTTGTTTGTTCATTCTTTTTAGGGGTTTTTTGGTTTGCTTTTTGGGCTTTTTTTTTGACAGTGTCTCACTATGTGTTGCTCAGACTGACCTTGAACTCACTGTGTAGCCCAGGCTGGCCTTGAATTTAACAGAGATCCTCCTGCCTCAGCCTCCTGAGTGTTAGGATTACAGCCATGTGCTACTACACTCAGCTAAAAATAGTAATTTTTAGGATATAAAGTGGTTAATGCTGAATTTGATCTGAAGTCAAGGGAATCAGAGCAATCACAGTATATCATACAGACTTTGTTGTCTCAAAACCTCACCCTCCCTAATGTGTGTTGAAGATTGCAGGACGGAGCTTCAGGAGTTAGCGTCTGCTAGTGTTTGTCCCATGCAGGAGAGAGGCTGCAGGCTGGGAGATTCTATTTTATGAACACTGTTGATCATGCGGCACAGCAGGACATCTCTAGGCCTTCTCTTATAACCACTTGCCATCCTACAAAGCCCATGGTCTGTGCGGAGAGCCAGTTCAGATCCCAGCAAGCGGAACTCTAGAATCCTGCTGCACTGGGAAGACAACAATAGGCGGCTCTACTCTAAACCTGCAGCCTCCGAATACCAACTAGTAGCTTTAGAATATTTTATGGTGCAGTTGTTTTCATTCTGCTTCGAGGGCCTCTGTCGAAGTGTAAGATCTGACCACTTACCTGTTATAGCCCAGAAGTATGCTACCTGTGTTTTTAATGTATAAGCTTTATATTATTCTTCATGGTAAATAGATACAACATTTTAACTGTTTAATTAGTTTATTAAATGTTACCCAAAGTCTTTGGAACATAGAGAACATGGAGAAGCTGTCTCATTATCAGATAGAACTTCTCTTAACTATGGAAGAATTGCTTGAGATTAGCACTTTTCCTGCAAGCCCTAGGAACTCTTTGAGGATATCTTTAAGGTCAGCAAATGTAATTTCAAAACCCAGCAGGTAATCATAGGGTTGAAAAAATGGGAGCATTTTAACTAGGGCCATTTCTTTTTATAAGGCAGCTTCGTTGTGGGAAAATTTCCTAAGATATAATAGACATTGCAGATTCAATGGCAATTATATTGTTAAGTCAGAATTATCTTCCTCTCCTTTTGCATTTAGAGAAATTGCTAAGCTTTGCTTCCTCAATTAGTGAAGAAGTACAAGCAAGTGCTACTTCAGAAAGAAATACCAAGAAAGTCAAGATAGTTAGATGTAACCATTTCAGTCTGTAATGCCCAAAGGAAGTAGCAAGATCTTATATGCAGTGACATACACAGAAACATGAGGAAGTATTAAATTGCCTGATTGAGAGTGTATGCTAAGAGAATGTGAGTTAAGCTTGCCAGTGCTCTTTAAACAGAATCATAGGCCCAATCCTGTGTGTCACTAAGAGAGAACAGGGAATTTTCTCTCCTGAAGATCCTAATGAATGGATCCAATTCTCGTCTCTGCTTCCACTCTCCTGATCTACCACCCCACAGCCGATTGTTCTGGTATGTTCACCTTTTCTGACACCCCTGAGTTTTGCCTGATTTAATGAACAATGGAAAGAGATGAGATTGATTCTTCCTGAATGAATATTTACAAAGCCAGACCTTCTAAGCCTTTGATCTCTACCAAGTGGAAGCCTTTTTTTCTCCTTTTGTGTTCTTCCAGCCCTTTTCTGTGTTTCTCTTAGATCTCTAATATTCTGCCTAAATTAGTTACATATTTCCTTATTTCTTCTAGATAATAAGATCTTTGTAAAAGGAACTATTTTATTCACCTTTGTTTCCCCTTCTCTGCTCCAAAACTGTTTAACTTGACTGTTATGGTACATACGTGAACCCCCAGGCCTTTCATGGCTGTATCCCCTAATACAAATTCCTACCCAGAGTACTTTTCTCATCTCCTCCCTCCCTACAAGTAAAGGTTTATTCTGTGGTCTTCACAAATTGGAATTCTGTTCAGGGTTTCCAAGGCCCTCTTCCAATCAGACAATTCCTACTACTATTCTTGTTTCTATCTCCCTGACTACCAGCACCAACCTTTCCCTCTTCTCTCCCTCCTGTGTTATTGTCAAAGGTATTTTTTTTCCACCCACGCTTTCCCCACTCTCATAGAAAACAAAAGGTGTGTTGTGGGAAGGGAGTTACAGGCTTGGAAGGAAAGGTTTCAAAGTCCAGTTCCAAAGCAGCCTGGTGAGCACCTGTTAGGTGCCTGGTCATCATCACCTGTCCTTGGCCAGTACTCCCAGCCGCACCGCCTGCTGCTCAGTGTCAGCCAGATAAGCCCAGCTCTGCTCCCCAGTGTCAGAGGGTTGATAAGCAGTGAGAGCTTGCGTGTGCTGCCTCAGAGATGCCAGAGGTAGCAGCAGACCTGATCTGTTTCCCATTTTTGTTTTCGTTACTAATTGATGATGAGCATCCTTAATTTGGAAAATTATGATTGTTATTAAAACACTACCTCAAAATATTCGTGTTCTTAGATAAGATGAGTGCCTTGTCTCTCCAACTTAATATTCCTACTGAATTATACATTCTGTTTCATATTAATAGTGGAGATGAAGTCTCATGTGCTTTTCTCTAACATATGCAAAACTAATTTTAAGGGAAAGTATCAAATCAGGAATGCATTTATTTTTCTGAACTATAGGTGAGTAACTGCATTTGAGGGCCATGTGAGAGGAAAGGAAATGAAAGAATGGGTAAGATTTATCAAATAGGGGTTAGGGATTTAGCTCAGTGGTAGAGTGCTTGCCTAGTAAGTACAGGCCCTGAGTTCAATCCCCAGCACCCCCTTCCCCCAAAAAAGATATATTAAATACCAGCTGGCCATGGAGACTCACACCTGTAATCCCAGAACTTTAGAGGACTGGGCCAGGAGGACCACAAGTTTGAGCTGGCCTGAGCAACTTAGTGAGTGACTTAGTAAGATCTTATCTCAAAATAGAAAATAAAAAGGTCTGGGGATGTAGCTCAGTGTGAAAGTCCTAGGTTCAATCTCCAGTACCACGGGGGAAAAAAGATTTATTGAATATCATTATATACCAGGTGTTATACTAAACATTGGGCAAAGTGCTGAGATGGCCTAAAAGCCCAGAACAGTGAGATAGGCCTTATTCCATTTTACAAATAAGGAGACCTAGGAACAAGGTCATAAAGCTGAGGTCACGGAGGCAAAATTCAAACCTGGGCCTAACACCAGAGCTCCTGGTCTTGCTTCTTCTTTTTTTTTTTTTTTTTCTCCTTTCTTTTGTAGTAGTGGGCCTTCACATGTCAGGGGTCTTACTTTAGAAATCATCAGTATGCCAGGCATGGTGGCACAAACCTGTAATCCCAGCACTCGGGAGGCTGAGGCAGGAGGATTTCTGCAAGTTCAAGGCCAGCCTAGGCTATGTAGTGAGTTCAAGGCCAGCCTGGACCAGTGAGACCCTGTCTCAAAAACAAACAAACAAACAAAAAAAGAAATCATGGGTATTAGAGGAGACTTACACAGTTGTCAGCAGATCTGTGCTGATCCTTTAGGATTCAAAACCAGAGGTGACTGATACTGATTCTCCTTCATGGGAGAACTTAGAGCAGTTGTTAACATGTGCACATCCTCTGAAGGATGTTAGTAATGGGAAAGTGTTATTGTCTTAGGGCTTCTCTTCCTTCCTTCCTCGCAGTTAAAGTCTCTTCGGTGGGGCTGGGGAGGGGGTGGTGATGGGGATCGAACTCAGGGCCTTGTATAACGTCTCTTTATTGTGTAAACAAAGTTGAAAAACTTATGGCAAAGACTCTTTCCATCTGTGGCAAATGTCTCCTGCACTGTGTTCTCCCACCTATAGGACCTGGTATCCTCCTGAAACACAAAAATTCACTTAACTACTTTTTCCTTAACAAGAGTAAGATTCTGTTAACAAAATGTCACACAGACTCTTCTCAAAACCTCATTGCAAAGGAAATGAAACTATTAGAAGATCATTGCTCTGTAATTCAGGAAATTGAATCAGCTTATTTGGAGCCATAAGCAGGGGGAGACTTGAGCTGCACTGAGCCACATAACAAGAGACTAAACAGCACCCTGCTCTGCAAGGACTCTGCCGTGCAGTGGTGTCATGAGCTGTCTCTTTGCAAGAACACTTAACTCTCCAAATCCTTGCTTTTCTTTACCTCTAAAATTACAGTTCTTTACGTAAGGTGAGAATGCTTGGATGTTAGTATTTGGAGTGATTTTTTAATCTTTTATTTAGCTTTTCATTGCAGTTCTCATAATATTTGTGGAACTATATCTTTTAATAAATAAAGAATATGTAATGTACAGACCTTGAGCGTGAAGAATTTCTGCAGGTAAATAATTACTAAGCTTGGATGATAGGTACATGAATGTTCATTATTTTATTGCCGCTACTGCTAGTATGTATTTTAGATTTTCCTTAATAAACAATTTAAAATATTTTTGTAATTAACTCAACATTCTCTATGTTTTTCCTGTTCTGCTATGCCCAGAGAACTCAGTTTCCTTGCTCCACCCACTAATTTAAAATGGCAGCCAAATTTAGACACATTGAGCAACAAGAGAAAGGGAAGGGTTGGACTTACGAGCTCTGATATGCTCCTTCTGTGACATGAATAGTCATACTCATATTTTAGACTAAATTGCTGTTAGAACAGAAATATTGCTGCAGACTGCATAAGAAATGATACTCTGTGTGTGTGTGTGTGTGTGTGTGTGTGTGTGTGTGTGTGTGTGTTTTGTGTTTTCCCTAAAGCTAGCTAATCTAGTTCCAAATCCTCATCACAAAGTTTTCAGGGTTGGTATCAGTGATATTAACCCCTCTCAATTTTAATAAAATCTGTCCAAAGTTTACAGATAAGGCAACAAGGTTACCATGTGCCTTTTCCATGTCATACTAGAACACTTAGAAGTCTTCCTAAAGATCTTCAGGTCCAGACCCTAGGCCACTGATGGCAAACCTTTTAGAGCTTCAATGATAACAAATAGCCAGCTGTAGCACGTGTGCCATAGGTTCACCTCCACTGCCCTAGTCCCATCTGATATGGTAATCATACACGGTCACTGAGCACTTTAAATGAAGCCAGTGCAACTGAAGAACATGTTGAAATGGTAACGTTGTAGATACACTGGTTTGTTTGATTATTGATGATTAAGATCAGGGTCTCACTGTTGGTCCACGCTGGGCTCAAGTGGTCCTCTCACATCAGCCTACCAAGTAATGAGACCACAGGCATGTACCACCCTGCTTGGTTTTTACAGAGGTTTAAATAAAACATTGTATTAAAAATTGGGAAGACAAGGGGGATAGGGAGTTAAAATAATCAAAGTGTAATATATGTATCTATCTCAAATCCTCAAGCTGAGTGTGATCCCTGTGTATCACAAACATGTACTAATAGAATAAAATTAAAAAGAATTTCAGGGTTAGGGATTTAGTTCAAGTGGTAAAGTGCTTGTCTGCAAGTGCAAGATCCTGAGTTTGATCCCCAGAAACCCCCCCATAAAAAAAGAAGGGCCCAGGTTCAATCCCCAGTACCACCAAAAATAAAATAGAAAGTTAATTTCATTTATTTGATTTTTAACTTTTTAAAATATGGCTAGTAGAAATTGTAAGGTTATATATATACCTCATATTTTGTTTCTTTCTTTTTTTTTTTTTTAAGCAATACTAAGGATTGAGCCTTTGCACTTGGCTACATCCCCATCCCCTTTTGAGACAAGGTCTTACCAAGTTGCCAAGTTACCTATGCAGGGCTCAAACTTGCTATCCTCCTGCCTCAGCTTTCTTCCATGCTGGTATTACAGGCATGCACCACCATGCTGACTTCACATTATAATTCTATTGTTCAGTCCTACCTAGAGTTTATCAAAAAGTAATTTTTTTTAACTGTTTACTTCTGACAAGGGTCCAGAAGTAAGTGTTAGCTGCAGAAGATTTCCATTTATAACCAAGAGCCAACCCCAAAAGTTTTGATTTTATGACTCTGTGGGGCATTAAATAATCTTACATATAACTTGGTAGATTTCATTTATTTTATGGTTGCACCAAGCAGAATCTTGTTATAAATTCAAAGTTAGATTATGTTAGTTTCTGGCAATTCTCTCTCTCTTCATGTACTCAAAAAGATGATTAGTCCTGTTGATCAAATGATACAGTGGACATAAACTCCACTGGCACTCTGAACTATGTATTTTATTTGAAATTGTGTTTCACTGACTTGTCTTGCTTTCCTAAGGGACAGGGAAAAGGAAGTGAAAATATGGAGTAATGCTGAGTAACAACTGTTTTCTTTCACGTTATCTTCTTGTGTGTATATAAGTAGAGGCAGAGAAACTGTGATGTTTGAAAATTCCAAACTTCCATCCCCAGAGAAAACTTTGCAAAGTTCCTCATTTCCAGCACTGACAGAAATGCTTCATCCTGCCCAGTGGGGCCAGTGCCGTTCTTTCTGCCCCCACCCAGAAGGAAAAGGGTTGTGGTTTTGGTTTTGGCTTTTTAAATGTGCACCTCATTAAAACACCTGGAGCAATTTTACAGTAGTTATGCTGCAGTTGTCCAGGTACACAGAACCCCAATTTGGAGCCTCCTGGAACACTCGCTCTGCTAACCCTTTTGAAAATGCTTTTGAGATGGAATAACAAATAGAAACATGCTATGTATTCCATGTGGCTGTGTGTTTCTTCTCTGTTTGCTCACCCTGTCAGCTCATTACTGAAAATAGAAGACAAAACATGGCAGTAATAAATGACGAAGAGAAGTCTATAGGTTTAAGCTCCAAATCTCTTAGCTACTAAAATAAATGATTACTAAAGAGCTGTGGTGTTGGCAGAAGAGAACATCTAGATGAGTAAAGCTGAGGTTCCTTTTTCTTCACCCCTGCCCTTGGCTTTTGTGTCTAGAGATTTGGAGAACTGCTATGACCATGAATTATTAGGCGTGATGTTTTATTTTGTTAGGTTGGAATGAAATACAGAAACCTGATCCTGAAACCTGGGGGATCTCTAGACGGCATGGAAATGCTCCAGAATTTCTTGAAACGTGAGCCAAACCAAAAAGCGTTCCTAATGAGTCGAGGCCTGCGTGCTCCGTGAGCTGGAATCTTTGGTAGCAGTCCATGTCTGGAGGACAAGTCGGCGTCACCATGTGGTACTGGCCTGGAAACTGAAGGGAGTTTTTTGCAAATGAAAACTTAGGTTTCTATTGACTGCCTTTTGTTTTTCAATTCAAAAAATTATTCAGATGTAAATGGAATTATAAATACTGTGACCTAAGAAAAAACCCACTAGAAAATAATTGTACTATAAAATTTCATAAAAATGGATTTGATTTCTTTTGATAAAAGTTTAATATGAATGTAATTCAATTTTTTTACTATTATAATCTAGATAACACAATGCAAGAGGGCTAAGAATTTTTAAATCAAATCACATACATGGTATAATTTGATCCTTCTTATATCTTGAAGTTTTGTACTTGGGATTTCTGGACCGATAAATCAATCATCACATCCATCTGGTAAATATTTTCTTGGAGCCCTGTGTCAACTTTGATCCTCTGTCCTGCAGTAAGGTGTGGCCTCTCTTTCACCTGCATACCTCAAGGCCAGATACATGTGCCTCAGTAACGTATTTATCTTTATGTACCAGGCGTCATGAATACCCGCTTTCAGCCACACTTACATCATATTCTTCTTTTCGAGTTCATTTTGTTTTTTTTTCCTGAAGTTCAGTTACAGTACCAAAGTTTTTTAGTTTTACTGAACTAACAAGTCTTTGTATCGTGTATTAAAGGATTTGTGTTGCAGAGTCAATTTTACTTCGGAATACAAGATTGTCAAGCTGCCATTTTGAACCCTAAAGTAAGCACAGGTGTCCTTTCTGAGTCTAGTTTCTAATAAGGGGTAGTGACTACCTCCTTTACTAACTATCTCCCCCCAAATGAGAGGTAACCGTGTCTCCAAGTGCCATGGGAAGAGAGCTAATGCTAATGTGGAACCTTGGTAAAGAGTTCAGAAATTGTACAAGAGGAGCCGAGCAGAATGGCGCACACTTGTAATCCTAGCACTTAGGAAGCTGAGGCAGGAAGATCATGATTTTGAGGCCAACCTGGGATACATACTAATGAGTTCAAGGCCAGCCTGGACTGCGTGGCAAGACCCTATGTCAAGAAAAAAATTCCAAAAGAAGAGTGGATTCAGGCAGCGAGAGAGTTTTGGACCACTGTTCCAAAGTGCTGTGTATATGCTGGGACTCGCCTCTGGGGAAGAGGCTCAGAGGCTCTTCAGCAGCCTGTTTTGTCTGATTTTTTTTATTTTTAACTCTTTTTACTCTGGGCCTAAATTCTAATTCTGCAGCAGACCAGTAAACTCACAGTACTTATTTTTCCTGTAGGAGGAAACCAAGACAGGATTATTTTAAAAAATAATTTTTTTAATAAACTTTTTTTTAGCACTTGAGATGGAATCCACGGCCTTTGCTCTACCAGTTACACCCTAGACTCCTCCCCAAAAATAAACTGTGTGCTGCATACTTCTCCCGGTAGTTTATGAAGACACACCTGAGGTATGACTTTGCTGGCCAGGGACAAAATTACCACCCTTCTATGCTTTAGTCCAAATGGACTTTGTATTAAATAAAATTTTATTACTTTGTGTAATAAAATTAGAGACAGCAATGAAAACAAGAGCTGTAGCAACACAAATGGAATTCCAAGATTATTAGTGCCAAGCAGATTCCCTAAATATTCACAGGAAATCCTGCCTTCCCCTTTGAGACAAGTTACCGGGCCCTTGTTCCTCGCACACTTACACTTAGTGTCACTGTCCCCAAAGCTATGTTTGTGGTCATTTTTCCTCCCAGACTCTTGCTTTCTAATTTCCAATTAAAAAAACATGAAAAAACTCTCTTCAGCTTTTTCTATTGCCCAGTGTCTTTTTCACAATAACTGGCATTTTAAATCTTGTTTCATATGGAAAACTAAAAATCAGTATGGAAATGACAGCACACAATAAAGTTACATTATTGTCCACCAGAATGAACTCACATTTCTTTCACACTTTAATGTTAAAACCGAAAGGCATAAGAGAGCAAAAGCACAAAGGTGTTCTTTTTTTATTTAGGCCACCTCTTATATTTAAAATCTACCAAAGAACCGCATCACAATCAAATACACATTTAAAAAGTATTCAGTAGCATGATTCAAAAATAATGACTTACTTTTTAAAGCCACCTTAAATGCAGCCATCCATCAGCTTCTTTTTACCCCATCAGAGCACAAAGTTATCACAGAGACACTCTGTGCTAGTCAGCTTTTAGTCATTGTTACAGAATACCTGAGAATAACAACTTAAAGGAGGGAAGATTTATCTTTGGCTCAGTTCGAGGCGTTTCGTTTCAGGCATTGCTTTTAGGCCTGTGGCAAGGCAGAACATCATGGCAGAAGAGCCTGTTGGAGGAAAGCCTCATGGCAGCCAGGAAACAAACCAAGGGGAAAAGAACTGGAGAGGAAAGGTCTGGAGACCAGATGTAGTTCCTAAGGTCATCCCCAGCACCCCATGCCCTACTCTTCAACTGGGCCCCACCACTAGTTTCCATCACTTCCAGTATGCCGTCAAATTATGATCTCAGCAGTGGATTAACCCACCTGATAAAGTTAGAGCCCCTGTGAGCCAGTCATTTCCCCAAAACCCATCAGCTGGCAAACCAAGCCTTTAGCAATGAGTTTTGGGGATATTTCAAATCCAGACCATAACACTGTAAATGGAAGATAACTATAAAAATTATAATAGGGCAAACATACTTAAGATTTATGGACTGGGCCACAAGTAATAAAGTCTCTAGATTATCCAGAGAATTAAGTCCTGTTTTGGTTTTGTTTTGTTTTCTTCAGGCATCATTTATTATATTGCTAAGGGCAAGTCCTAAAACATCTTACACTGATGTATAGTAGGCATGATTCCTTAAAGGCTCGGTTTTAAGATGCTACAAGACGGAAAAGTCCTGATGTTATGCCTCCTGAAGTACATTTTCCCCCTCTAGTAGTAAATACTGCTGCATGTTACCTAGATACCTAAACGTGATCTGGATGAGTTATCACCTGCACTACTTAGGTCATGGTCTTGCCTTTCTAAGACAATGGAATAAAAGATGGGTATTTGTTGCTGTGTAGACAAGAAACTGCATTGTGTAGGAGAACAAATTTGAGAGAAAAACAGCTCTTCAAAGAAAAATTGCTGATGAGTTTTTTTGTACTTGCAAATGCCTTAAATAGCAGGGAATGAATTTTATACCTTACGATTCTGCTTTTAGCTTTTGTGTATGAATTAAAGGTTGATGGAGATCCTGCCTCCCCAGTGGATCAGATGGTTTGTGAATTACTGTTTTTTTTTATTTTCTGTTGTACACAAGTAGACTTTTCCATGCTCCAAGGAAATTGCATGAAAAAGTACATCAAAATACTGTTTTAGTTTGGATTGCTATAACAAAATACCTCAGACTAGGTGGCTTCAAAAGCAGATGTTAAACAACAACAAAAAGCAGATGTTTTAAAGCCAGGTGTGGTGGTGGTTGCTTATAGTTCTAGCTGTTTGGAAGGCTAAGCTGGGAAGATATGTGAACCTAGGAGTAACATGCCAGCCTTGGCAATGTAGCGAGAACCCCCTCTCAAAAACATTGTTTTTTATTTTTGTATTTTTTTGCTGAGACCATCTTCAGATGAAATTAGACACATTTGATTTTCAGGTCAAAAGAAGCAAGACCTTACTAGATAGCGGTACTTAAGCAGGGGAACACAAAAGCCTTCTGAGAGTATATTGATGGGCTTGGGGTATAGCTCAGTGGTACAGCATTGCCTAGCATGTATGAGGGCCTGGGATTGATCCCCAGCACCACGCACACAGAAATATATTGGGGAAAGTGTGTGCCCACATCAAAATAATCCCTCTGGTTTCCAGGGTGGTAAGATCAATCAGAGTTGGAACACTGTGTTCAAGCAGACTTTAGCCAAGCATTACAGTGTTTGAAAGAGCAGGAACAAGATGATAAATTTGAAAATGTTCCGAGAGAAATGTACACAAGAAGTAAGGAAGTTTAGTCTGGAGAGTGAATTCAGAAGTACAAATAATTGTTTTCAAGTACTTGGAAGATATGGAAAGAGAAATGGCTGATTTCTGGCTTCAGAAGTCAGAGCCTAGATACATGGTTGGAAAATAGGAAGCTTTAGTTCAGTATGAGGAAGCAGTTTGTAATGATTATTGTTGACTAGGAATACATTCTACGGCTGTTAATGAGTATTCTTAAATAGCCTGAAGCCACCAGGAGTGTTACCGAGGAGAATCCTCCCTTGAGTAGCTATTGGTATCAGATCAGCTTTGAGGTTTCCTTACATGATGTTCATCTGGCCTCACAAACCTCTTTTTTTTTCTTTTGGTGCTGGGGATTGAACTCAGGACCTTGGGCTTGCAAGGCAAGACCTCTAACCACTGAGCTAAATCCTCACCCACACATGATGTTCATCTGAAAAACACCATTCATTGAAACATTCGCATGCTGGGTCTTAGGAAAGGCATTTAGATAGTTGCAGCTCCTTCATTCTGCAGGGAGCATTCACAGGTTAAGTGTTGTCTTAATAATCTGTAGTCAGCCAGTGCTTATCCAGAGGTTCTCAGCCTTGTGCTGGCTAATCTGGGAACTGCGGGTGGGAGACTAACAGCTCTATATGACCAGAATAGAGCCAAATGCTCTCATGAAATGAATAAAGGTTCCTTTTCTTCCCTTAAAGAATTTACAGTTGCTCTCTGCCCATTCCACCCACAGCTGTTTTCGTCACACATACACGGAGGCAATAATCCGCTTCAGACACAGATTTATCAGGCATGCCTTCCACTGTGTTGTGATCTCCCTGAGTCATATCCGTCCCCTGTCCTCCACAGTCCTTGACTGGTAGTGCATAGTCAATAAAGGTTAACAAACATCTTCTTTAAAGTTACTTTTTGTTCAGGGCATGGTGACAGACATCGGTAATCCCAGAGAGGCAAAAGCTGGAGGAACACCAGTTTGAGGTCAGTCTGGGCTACACAAGGAGTTCAAGGACAGCCTGGATTACATAGTGAGACCCTGCCTCAAAAAAATAAAAATAATAAAATTACTTTTACTATAAAATGCATTTTTCTGCAATAATTGCAAAATATCTAATTTATAGGTGAATCACACTATCTAGGGATGGGAATATAGCTTAGCCTTAGTAGTAGAGTGCTTGCTTAGCATACGTGAGGCCGTGTTCAGTCCCTAGCATGATAAAAGTTTAAAAAGTGCTATAAATAAATGCTCTTCACCCCAGCCAGGGGCAGATTTGTGCATGAAAAGACCCTTTTCCTTAATACACTGAAATTTTCTACATGAAGAAGAAAGAAGCATGGTTTTTATAAGAGGAAAAAATGGAAGTCAGGTGTACAAGCCTGTAATCCCAGCACTTAGAGAGGCTGAAGCAGGAGAATCACAAGTTTGAGCCAGCCTGGGCAATTCAGCAATTTAACTCGACCCTGTCTCAAAAAGGGCTAGAGATGTAGCTCTGGATGAAGGCCCTGGATTCAATCCCCAGTACTAAAATGGAGTTTGAATATGGTTATAAAGATTTCGCTACTTCTCTCTGATTATGTATTCTAAGCTGAGGGGATTTGGGGGCATTTCATGGTGCTGGGGACCAAACCCAGGGCTTCATTGAATTAGATCCCTGGCCCCTAAATCAAGGGATTTCTTAATCTAGAATCTCTGGCTTGCTTGAAGGTCTGAAAAAGAGGCAGAAAGGGCCAATGTCCCATCATTTCCCTGAAATTACATTAAATTTTTTTATCTGTGTGGTGCCTTAGTTATTTTTTGGCACTGGGATATGACACTTAACACCCACAACTTCGAGGTAGAAAGGTTTATTTTGGCTCAGTTTGTAGAGGTGTCAGTCCACAGTCACCTAGCTCCAAGGCAGGGCAGTGCGGCAGAGAATTGCTCATGGCATGGCAGACAGGAAGCACAAAGAGTTCAAGGGAGGAGAGAGGGAGATAGACCTTTCCAGGCCACATCCCTATTGACCTGCTTCCTCCAACTAGGCTTTACCACCCAACATCACACTCAGCTATAAATTTTATCAGTGGACTAACCCACCAATGAGTATCACACCCCCATGATCCATTCACCTGTGAGCTCATGAGGCTTTGAGGGGACATCTAGATAAAAACCATAGCATGTGGATATGTGCATTTTTCTGGGGAAAAGGTCCCTAGCTTTAATAAGAAAATAAACATTAAAACCACTGTCTTGTTTTGGAACCCAATTTGAAGACTTAGGTACTCATCAGATATCAGGCACTGTGCCTGCCACTGTTCATACAAAAAATGACAATGCTGGGGTTGGAGATTTAGGTTAAGTGGTAGAGCACTTGCCTAGCAAGTACAAGGCCCTGAGTTCAATCCCCAGCACTCCCAAAAAATGACAGTGCTAAACCCTGGCTGCTCACAGTACATTGGAGAAGCCAAGTTCATAGTGCACCGAGATAAATTGTAATAGGAAGGCAGAAAGGGCCAACGAAGCACATAAAAGTTCGTGTTTCCTGCACAACCCTGGTTGACTGCACTACACAATTAGATCATTATGTCATAAAACATAGATGCCATGCCACCTGCCAATGTGGTCTTCTATTTTTAACAAATTGATAGCTTTTTTCTTTTCAGTATTTCAGCAGAGGCACTAAATGGTGTTCTTCCATCTCCATTATATCCAACAATTTCTTAGAGGCTATGAATAAAGAATTGAAGAGGCTCACTCTATTTTTGTGATCAGTTATAAATTAATAGCCATTAGATGAATGATGTGGGACCCTTCCTGACAAGTATTGTGTACTCAAGAGGCCACAATACTTGGGTCATCTCATGAATCTAGAAAACAGATTAAGATGACCCTTGGTTTAGAGATGGTCCAGAATTAGTGAAGATTCCTTACTTCCCCTATCAGTGTTAATAATTTCCATTACTACTACTAAAGGCCAAACAAAAAGCACTTCAATTTTTGCTGTATATTATCTGTGACTTCCTTTTAGAGGAGTGGAAACCAATTAGGCAGATAAGTGACAGAGTACAGAGACCAAATTCCAGAGTCCATGACAAGGACAGACTGGACTTCAGACTTATGCACCATTTATTTCTAATTCTTTAATCCTGAATCACTTTATCTTTTGTCTATCAGACCTATGTATTTTGTTGTATTTTACTTATTCAATTAATTATTTAAATTTTTATGAGACTGTATATTATGCAGTTCAAATGATAAAAAAAAGGAATGGTGACAAATAATTTTCTTTCCTACCTTGTCTCTTCCATACCCAGTTCTCCTTAGAAGCAGCCACTCTTGTCATGTCTTGTATACCCTTCCAAAGATATTTTACACATATATAACAATATATGCCCCTCAACTCTCCATAGTAGATTCTTAGCCACCTACACATTTTTTTAATCAGTAATCAGTATTTGGAGGTCTGCTGCATTTTAGTTAATGATTACACCATCTTCCATTGTAAAAATGTACAGTAATTTTTTTACTCAACCCCCTATCGTTTATTTGTTTTTTGAGACTCGGTCTTGCTGTATGGTCCAGGCGTGCTTGAACTTGCAATCCTGCCTCAACCTCTGAAGGACTTCAATTACAGGCATATACTACCATGCCCACCTTTAATCCACTACTAACAAACATTTTTAGGTCATTTTTGCACTTCAGAGATTACAAACCATGCTGCCACAGTTATCCTCATCAATATGTTTTCCCCATCTTCCAGTTTATCTGCCAAATAAATTCTTTAAAAAACAATGCCAGCCAGGTGTGATGGTGCACAGCTTAATCCCAGTACTTGAGAGGCTGAGGCAGGAGGATTGCTGTGAGTTTGAGACTGGCCTGGGCTACACAGTGAATCCAGGGCCAGCCTGAATTATATAGTGAGACCCTGTCTCAATAAATAAATATGCCTGGTTCGAAGAGTCAAGGCATTTTAAATTTTGACATATTGTCAAACGAGAGCCATATTTCTTAATATTGCTTATCACACTTGTTTTAACTCAAAAAGTAAATGAGGAGAAGAGATGATTAGCAAATAAAGCCAAAAATCTGGCATAGTAACCTTTATATTGCTTTCTTTTTACATTGGGTGACTAGGAGTTAAGGTTACTTCTTTCAGAAAGCAGCAAGACTGATTCCACATAGGAATTTTCTTTCTCTTTTAATGACTGGATAGGTCCTAAAAGGAATGTTAGACTTCATCCCAGAATAAAGCGGGCATCAGTCCCTTTGTATTCAGGGGAAAATGGGAAAAACCGAAAGATCTATTTTGTCATCCCATCCCAAATCAGATGCCTTTCTGTGGTCTTAAACATTTGTGTGACTGACAAGTGGGACTTCTGTTGTGATTCACAATGCAATCACTGTTCTAAACATGCACATGGCCCACTCTGCCTCAGCATCAATTATAAAATCTTCGGCCAGAGGCTATTATCCTCTGTTTTGTTCAGTCAGCAGCACAGTTTTAGCCGGTTAATTTCCAACTGGGATCAGGTGGCACGGGAGAAATTTCTCACTTATACCCCAGTATATTTGCTCCGCTGGAGGGCCGGTGATCAGGAGCATTTTGATTTAGTTATTTGAGAAAGTGACTAACTTTGCCTTTCTTTTCCTAATCTCACTTTAGTTAAGAGAAGGGATAGGATACACCCTAATGGTTGGTATCTTTCTCTAAATGAAGGCAGGAGCTGTCCATTCATATAGCTTCATCTTTCTGTTTCGTTACTGTGATGTCATTAATTCTTTAAAAGATAAACTACATCCTGTGGTCTAACCAGCCACAGGAAGGATCTCTTTCTTTTCTGCTCTTCCTTTCCTCTTTTTTTCTCCCAGACGTCCATTAGAGGAATGGAAGATTCTGGGCAAATCTTTCCAACTCCCAGCAGAAACAGGGTGGAAGTTTGAAGAAATGTGGCCAGTAAGGTCCTGAACAACAGATCAAGGGCTTTTTAATTTGGGAGTGAGGGTTTGAGGGGTTTTCTGCACAACACCCCATTTCTAAATGACAATCAGTGTTCTAGTGTCTGCAGTTTATTTTTTTTTATTTTATTTTATTTTTTTTTTGGTGCCGGGGATCGAACTCAGGGCCTTGTGCTTGTAAGACGAGCACTCTAACCACTGAGCTAAATCCCCAGCCCTAGTGTCTGCAGTTTAAATGAGAGGCTAGGAAGAAGCAGATAAGAGTAAATTATATACAACCATGCCCAAAAGTAAATTCCTTTTCTAAAATTTTGTGCAGAATATATGCAGAAAGGCTCTCAAAGAAATGGCTTCTTTCATAACTCATCAACTAATTTTAAATTAAGATTATGAACTTGTTCCAGGAAAGCCAGACTATTACCTGGCTGTAGCTACTGAAGTTTAAGCTGGGAGGAGAGGAAGCTAGTTAAAGCCAGCTTGTTTCATAAGTGTGGTGTATGTTTGTGTTAAAGCCTACAAAGACCTGATTAGTTCCTCTGTCTACCTAATAAGTTTGCAATATCCTATCAGAATTCAGCTGGGACATGTTGGAACTACAGCAGCACACTGTTTTCTCTGGTGCCAGTAGGCAAAATGTCAGTACGCCTGCTGCATTCCTCTGGGGTAACAGAAATGAAGTCATTACATTAGAGAGTGAGTCACGTGTTCTCTTATCCTGAACACACTGACCTTCCCAGGTTAAGGTCACTGATCTGGCAGCTGTAGTTCCAGTAGCCAGGAGAGAGTGAGATAGAAGAACTATCTCAGGAGGCTTGAGGTTTTTTGATATTTGAGGTGGTACTGAGAGGGGTTGGTGTGGAGGCTGAGGTACAAACATGCATATCAGGAGGTAAGCGCTAGTAGGGAAGTGTCAGGAGGGAGGGCCCAGAACTTGGCAGAAGACGAGTGGCTGTGAACAAGGGCAACTGCAGCAATCTGAGGAGGGCACTGCTACTCTAGAGCAGAAAGTGTTCAGTTCAAGGATCTATTCAAATAACAAACAGTGATTTAATTCAAGATGAATAACGGAAGGGTTTTGTTTTTGTTTTGAGTAAGTGAAGTTTTGCTTTTCAGAAATACTGTAAGAAAATGTCTAACCACTTCCAAAGAATTCTTAGTACTTGTTAATGACAAATAATAAAAGATGTAAGTGAGAAATCTTAAGACTGGCATTACCTCCTGCATATAAAAACTTCCGTAGTCATGTTTTAGTGAAATATTACTAAAATCGACCTCTCCTTTATATGCCAGAAAAGCCTCACTGGCATTGTGAGATCCTAGAGGAAGAAGTAGAAGGAGCTGTTGGCAGACGTGACAAGAGTCTGTAACGCTTCTAAAGAGCCTATTTATCAATGACCAAGAGGATGGATTGTATAGCTCAACCCTTGAGAAGCTGTCCTAAAGCAAGTAAGTCTCCCCAGTCAGAGATTGCTGTCTTAAATCTTGGAAATTATCATTTTTTATCATGATTTTGATCTTGAATACGTCTTTGTGGCTACAAACTTAACCCTCTAGCTCCACCTTCTAGACATGTTCTCACATATACTACATTCTTTGAGCACAGAAAATGCACTTTTATGTTAAGTGTGTTGCCAAGACACTTAAAAGATAAGTGCAGAAAGTGAAAAAAATAAATGCTTATCCCTTTCCAATGGATTTTGCAAAGCAAACTACAAGAAGAAAGTATAATCTCAGCAGGCATTTTACTTTTTCCTTTCTCTCTCATTCTGCCCAGGATTAAATGTTCCCCTTGTTCTTAACCGAAATTGAAATATGATCTTGCATTTGTTTATTGTGTTGTCTTGGCATTTCCGAGGTCAGGTTGGTGTAAATTGTGGTTCAGTGACACAGCCTCTTCCCCTAAACACAGAGAACTCTTCAGGGAGCTTGCTGTAAGTGTATCCAAGTGCAGCCGAGTCTCGTAGGTAGACACTGTGTATAAATAGAGTGGTGCTTTGAGATGGGAAAATGGCATTACAGTATTCAGTAGTGTTGTCTCCACACTCCAGGTGTAAGTTCAAGAATTCTACTGAACCAACTTGCCAAATACTAGTTAAACTAAGTGGTTATCTCTGCTATTCCTAAATCTTCTGATCTTGGGGTTTCTGCAGTACAAAGAAGGAATGTGCTCCAGTCCTCATACAATGCAAAAAATCAGATCATATTATGTACTTACCGAGTGAGTAAGAAATTGTAAAAGGACGTTACCTTGTCCCTCAACAATTTGGAAAGAAAACAAGTATCGATATATTTGTATTTATTTTTCTCTTACCAATTCTTTTTGTTCAGTATGTAATTACATATATTTCAAAAGACAAAATATGCTAACAAAATATATCAAGATGAAGAAGTTCCTAACAGGTACTCTAATTTTCCATGATAAAGAAAAGAAAAAAATTTCTAGTACACTAAAATGAAATACATTCAACAGATTGGAGTACACATAGGAAATATAAAGGGCAAAAAAGAAATTGTTGTATTTCTGAAATGATAATTCCATTTCACACTTATGAGATTGGTAGTGGTATATTAAGGTTCAGATGAGCTCAGTAATTCAAGGACCAGACAAACTTCTATATGTGTACCATGAGATGTGTTGGGGTATATTTAAACAATGGGTTATATTGCAATTAGAAAGAATAAACTAAAGCACTATATACAGAGATAGATATAACCCAAGAACAATGTTGAGCAAGACTGTGCCATTACAAGATAGGTTCAGATTATCTTTTACCTAAAGTTAACTCTATGTGCATATGTATACAGTACTCTGTGTCTTTCATAGATCTTTACTTAGTAGTGTAAAACCCTGTATTAGATGCCAAGCATGATGGCTCACACCAGAACTCAGGAGGCTGATGCAGGAAGTTTGCCAAGAGTTTGAAGCCAGTCTGGGCTACATAGTGAGTTTAAGTCCAGCCTGAACTATATAGTGGGACCCTGCCTCAAAAACAAAAACAACAACAACAACAAACAAATGAAAATACTGTATTAGTCTGCTGGACCAATACCTGACATACACAAAGGAGAAAGGCTTATTTAGGCCTGCAGTTTCAGAGGTCTCAGTCCACAGTCAGCTGGCTGCAAGACACAAACTCCACGGCAGAAGGGACGGCAGAGGAAAGCCACTCACATCATGACAGCCAGAAGGCGGACAGAACAAGTAAGAGGCAGAGAGTGAGGGGCAAAACCAGATATAGTCCCCAAGATCACGCCCCTGTGACCCACCCAGACACACTGAGAAGTATGTTATATTAGTTCTTAGGCCAATCAAGTTGACAACCAAGATTAACCATCACATTTAACTATCAGACTGAAGATGAAACCCACACTTGGTGAAGAGAAGAATCAAAAGAACTTTAGAAAAACACATAATGTAGCCATATGCTACAGGCCTGAAGTCTGCCTCACCTTGGACACTCAAGTACCTGCACCAATATTTTTCTGTGTTGATTGAGCTAATTAGAGGTGGAGTTTTGTAACCCATTGCCAGACATTCTAACTGGCGTGTATATGGATGATTCAGCTTCCTTCACTGAGAGGAAGGATAGCACTGTCGGCCCTGCTAGTGGATTAAGTGGTTTGAGGAATCAGAATGACCTCATGTATATTAATGTGCTTTGTAAACTATGAATTTCTATTTAAGGGTAAGCTACTACTGTATTAATTATTTTGTTACTAAATCTAACATACAAATTTTAGATGCTGTATGAATTAGGTCCTAGAAAATATAGTCATTTCACTCATTTATTTTAAACTAACACATCCAGAAACCTTTTGAGAATTATAGGTCATTTTTCTTAAACAATATAAAGCAGTTATATGTACTAGTTGAGGATATCCCCCACAACAAGTTTTTATGCAAACAAAGATACAAGTTTTGAGTAACTCTTATGTTAAGTAGGTTAAAAGATGTTTGCCTGTAAATATCATCTTTTTAAAAACTGTGAAGCTGGATATGGTGGCACACACCTGTAATCCCAACACTGTGGAGAGAGGATCACAAGAGGATGGCAAGTTCGAGCCCAGCCTGAGTAATTTAGTGATTTAGGAAGCTCCTGTCTCAAAATAAAATGGCTGAGGATGTAGCTCAGTGTAAAGCCCTTAAAGTTGATCTCCAGTCTACAAATACAGACAAACCAGCAAACAAACAAACAGACTGTGATATTTGGCATAACCTCTCTTGTCTTATTATTTGCATTGTAAGGAATAAAAGAGAAAGTCCATGTAAGGTACTTACAGATGCATCTGCAACATAGTTAAGAGCAAAATAATAACAGCTTACACTTACTATCTTCTAGAGTGTCCTAAGCAATGCACGTTTATCAGTTCATATAGCAGAATTTTATTCTTATGTCTTCTTGTATTTTATTATTTTTAAAATAGCTATATTGTTTTAGGGAAAAGCTCACATTCTTATTATTTTAAAAAGTCAAACAGTATAAAAAATATGAAAAGCACCCCAAATTCCATGTTATTACCTAGACGCTGCATAAACAATCAGACTTTTCTTTGTTTAATGTGGCAGGTGCACATATATGTGTATGTATGATATATATGTGCATGTGCAGACACACGTAAATTACATCTATGTATACACATTTGTAGGAGAAAAGGAAAAATGGCATTATTTTTAAAATTGTAATTGATTCCACATCTTAGAGGATAAAAGAAGTTATTCAAGTATTGCTGGTAAGTGGGTGGAATCTGCTCAGGGAGCAGACACCTAAATACATTGCCTTAGTTACTTCCTGGTTGCTGAGACAAAATACCCAACACCTAAAGTTAAAGGAGGAAAGGTTTATTTCAGCTCACAGTTTGTAGAAGTTTCAGTCAACAGTCAGCTGGTTCCAAGGTGGAGCAGCATGGCAGAGGGGCATCGTAGAGAAGAAACAGTCCATGGCAGGGCAGACAGAAATCAGCAAGCAGTAGAAGCAGCAATGAAGCAATCTTCCCTTTCCCTTTTATCCCATCCAGGCTAAAGCCTTTTGGGTGATGCCACCCATACCCAAAACTATGCTAATTCCAGTCAGTGGACCAGTTTATTACCACATACTTTAATCTCAGTATCACACTAACTGGATCCAGCCAGCTCCAAAAAGCCCCATTTATGAGTGCATGAGGCTTTGGGGAGACATCTAGATACAAGCCCCAACATACATTTTTACATAAACAAAGCCGTATTTCTTTTTTTCTTTTTTTCTTTTTTTTTGAGACAGGGTCACACTATATAGCCCTGTTTGGGCTTGAACTCACAGCAATCCTCTTGCCTCAGACTCCCAAGCTCTGGGATCACAGGCACATGCCACCATGCTCTGCCCAATGCCATGCTTTTTTTAAAAATGGTCTTAATTTTTTAATTTAGCCCTTTACATGCATAGCATATCACCCTGATTTTTCTCAGCATAGGTACATATTCTGAGATTTTGCTTGTTTAAGATTCCCCCAAGGGTTCTCTCTCTTTTTCAAATATTAAAAAATTTTTAATTGTGGTCAAAAAACACCTAACATTGGGGTTGGGGATTTAACTCAAGTGGTAGAGCACTTGCCCAGCAAGCACAAGACCCTGAGTTCAATCCCTGGCACCCCCCCAAAAAAGTAACATGAAATTTACTATCTTAACAATTTTTAACTGTACAGCTCAGAGTTGATAAGTACACTGTTATTTTGGTTTTTGGTTGGTTGTTGTTGTTGTTTGGTGACAGGGTCTTACTGTATGGCTCGGGGTGGCCTGGAGCTTACTATGTAACCCAGGCTGGCCTCGAACTTGCGGTGATCCTAACTCAGCCTCCCCAGTGCTGGAATTACAGGCATGTGCCACCATGCCCCGCCCCATTCACATTCTGTGTAACAGATCTCCAGAACTTTCTCATTTTGCAAAATTGAAAATATATACCAATTAAACAACTTCCCTTTTCTTCCTCCCTGAAGTCCCTGGTAACCAGCAGTCTGCTTTCTGGTTCTATGAATCTCCATCAGTCTTATCTCTCTTAAGTCAATTTATACTCCCCAACACCTAGAATACTTATGCTTCATATCTGTTGAATGAATGCATGAATGTGTATTTGAGCTATATACAAATAAGAGGTCACAACCTCATTTGTACTAAGGTGTCCATATTCTCTAAACAACTGAAATTTATTAAACATTTATTATATAGCAAGCACTTTACATTAATTCTGAACTTGGCTTCTACAGTAAATTCCCACCACAGAAGCCAGTGGAATTTTTAAAAATATGTCAAATGATAGCCCAAACTTGCAATGACTCTCCATTACACTGGATTAAAAGTTGGCTAGGGCCAGTGACACACACCTGTAATCCCACCTAATGGGGAGACTGAGACAGTAGGATTGCAAGATCAAGCCCAACCTGGGCCTACTTCAAAAAAAAAAAGTTTTTCCAGTAGATCATGAGGCCTATGGACTTCTTTCCCTTTCCCTCGGCGCTTTCTGCTTTCTGTCAGGGTCCTTTCATCTCAGCCACACCGGATTCTTTGCAGTTTCTCAAACATTCCAGCAACACCCACCTCAGGGCCATTGCACTTGCTGTTATCTCCACCTGGAGCATTCTTCTCCTAATGTCAGCACTGCTCATGTCCTCACTTCCACCAGACCTTTGCTCAAATCCACCTTCCCCATGAGGTGATCCGTGACTATTCTAACAACAACAACATGCACCAAGCTCCACTCAGGTTCTTTCTAATCATTTCCCACTATTTTTGTTAAAGAATTCACTGTATCTCACCTAACATACATTCTACTTACATATTTAGTTTATCTCTTCATAATAACACATTTTTGGTCTATTTTGCTCACTACTTTTATCCCGGATCTCAGAACTGCTCAATAAATAAGTGCTCAATAAATAAAATAAATATTTTAAATTCATTTAAAATAAATGAATTAGATTGGGCGTCTAGCTCGGTGCTAGAGTACCTGCCTAGCACGCACAGCCCTGGGTTTGAGTCTCATCATCCCCGCCAACAATTAAATATATTACTATGTAGTGACAGAATAGGAACTGACTAGGAAGAGGTATGAGGAATTTAATCTTGATCATGTGTATGAGTACACAGTTGTATAAATTTGTTAAAACTTCTTAACATACACATTTCAATGATATTTCCTATTGTATGTAGATCAGAACTTCATAAAATGAATTTTTTTAAACTTCAGCTACCGTGATCCCATCACTCTCAGGGTGACAAAGTTATAATTCAAACCCAGGTGTGTCTGACTCCCAAATTGTTGTCTTTGCGTGAGGTTGTACTGCCTTGCCCAATTTCTGACTCTGTTTTCAGGGTTAATGTCTCTGGGCGAGGCAATGCATTTTTGGTTATTTCTGCCTCCCATTTTCAAGATCTTGGGAACATGAAATCGTATGGATGACTGCACCACATTTGTCTCCCTTGGGGGAGCATGGTGTAATGCACATGGTCTGTTTCCTAGAGCAGGAGCCCTTACCTCTCAGAGGCTTGGATTCCAAGTCTAAAATCAGGTACTGACACTCAATAACATTAGTGGTATGATGGTCAGTTTTATTTGTCAGTGTGATTAGGTTATAAAATACCAGTCATTCAATCAAATGGTAGACAAGGTGTTGTTGCAAAGGCATGTTGTAGATGTAATAAGCAACTGCATCCTGTTGACTTTAAGAAAAGGAGATTATGGTCCATAACCCGAGTGAGTCAGAGCCAGGCATTTAAAATTCTCATGAGCAGTCTTGAGGTTTCTCTGAGAAGGAAGAAACCTGCTATGGAGTTGAGCATCAGCTCCTCTCTGAGGATTCCAGCTGGCCCTTCCTGGTGTCCTGCCCTGCACATTTCAAACTCACTTACCTGGTTCCAACAAACATACAATCTAATTCCTTGCAAGCCTCCTCTCTTTTTCTCTGAGTGTGTGTGTGTGTGTGTGTGTGTGTGTGTGTATGTGTGTGTATTGTGAATAGCACACAGGAGTGTTGAGCAGACATGAGTTCTTCCTTCCGTTAATGTTCTGATAATAACTCTGGGAGCCGGCCCCAAAGAACTCACTTGCTTATCTAGATTTGTGGCATCTGCAGGTATGCCTGAATAATAATGAATGTGTTACCATGTCTTCCTCCCCCGTTCCTCAAAGGGTATGGGCTTGCAATTGATTTCCACACCCACATTACCCAGACTCAAGCCATGGCCTATCTCTCTAACCCTCGCCCCATCCCTCACCCATTAGTTTGAGTCTTGAATGGTATCATCTGGGTCTCCTACTACCACACTCAGGATGCTTCACTGGAAAGCCAGTGGTTACAACTTCCAGAATTGAAATAATTTGAACACATCATGGGCGCCTCTGCCTATCTCAACTAGCTGGGCTTTGGGAGGCAAGCAAACTTGGCAACTTCTTCTTGGCAGGTCCATCTCTCTTTTCACTCTTTGCAGATCTTCAACCTTCCTCAGCTGACCAGGCTCCATGCAGCCACCAGCAGAGCGTCATGCTTCCAGATCACGACATAAACTACAGAAACTACAGGGTGGTTAGAAAAACCTATTCCAATTAACCATGAGTGATTCAGCCATGGAGAACAGGGCCTTTTCCAAAAGCAAGGACCCAGTTTTCCAAAGCTGAGCTTGAAAATGTTTGCAACATGTGTTTGTGTGTAGGTGTACTTGCCTAACTTTGTGACTTTGAATATTTTCAGAAACCAAAATCACTTTGCAACTAGCTGTTTTGCTGTAGTATTTTCTGTCGTTCCTAGCTATTACATCTGTGCTGTGATCTGCAGTGTATGTCCTGTAAATTCTTTATATCTACAAGAATGGGAACAAGTTTAGCAGATATAGAGGTTTTAAAAACTATTTGGTCATGAGTTTCAACTTCCTTCATCGCAAAATCTTACATCCACGTTGTAAACAACTACCAAGAGTGACTAATTTGTGATTCCTTTTCTCTTCTCACTTTGCCCTCGTTGAAAGTCTTTAAAGTAGTGATTGAAAAGAAACCACAGAAAGGAAGTCTTATTTATTCCTATGCTTAATAGTGATTTTTAGATAGTGGTTGACTTCTTGGCCAGATCACTTAATGTCCTCGGATATCATCCCAAAATGAAAACAACTGGGCTAGTTGTTTTTCGAAGTCCCTTTTAGCTCTAAAGTCCCGTGAGCCTCAAGCTTCAACCTCGGGAATCAAAGAAGAGTCAATGCGCCCACTTACCCAAGAAACCAGAAGATACAGGGCCCGCTATCAGAAGTCCTGTGGTTTGGTTTTGTTTGCTACTAGGGGTGTAACCCGGGACTCCCTGCATGTGCTGTAACCCTGAGCTACACTCCCACCCTTGAAGCCTCATTTGTGTGAGGTTCTCTTTCATATTCAGTAAGTTAACTGGTGAAAAATACGGCCAGTACAAAATGAGGACTTCCACATATAACAACAGAAAGAGCTTTGTGTTTCTCTTTCCAGAAGAGAAAGTGATTTTTAACTAAGCAATAACAAGGATTTGGGTATGAAAAGGGGGTGTGAACAGTGCTTACTTTTATTTTTCTCTTAATGATAGAGAAGAAATTGTAGCCAGTAACCAAGTGTGGTAGTATACACCTGTAACCCCAGCATTCAGGAAGCCTGAGACAGGAAGATCACAAGTTTGACCAGCCTGGGAAACATAGCAATTTAGCAAGACCCTGTCTCAAAATGTAAAATAAAAAAGGGTGCCGGGCATGGTGGTGCACACCTGTAATCCTAGGACCCAGGAGGCTGAGACAGGAGGATCACCATGAGTCTGAGGCCAGCCTGAGCAACATAATGAGTTCAGACCCGCCTGAACTACATGGTGAGACCCTGTCTCAGAAACAATAAAAATGTATTCCCATTGTTGTACAACCATTATCCAGCTCTAGTGGGTTTGATTTGTATTTCCCTAATGATTAGTGATGTTGACCATTTTTTCATGTGCATGTCAGCTGTTTATATGTCTTCTTTGAAGAAATGTTTATCCAGATCCTTTGCCGGGGGTGTGTGTGTGTGTGTGTGTGTGTGTGTGTGTGTGTAGGTGGTGGTACAAGGGGTTGAACCCAGGGCCCTGGCACTGAGCTATAATCCCAACCCCCTTTTCATTTTTTTATTTTGAGACAGTGTATTAGCTTTCCTGTTGCTTGGACAAAATACTCTGCACTCACATCTTAAAAGAGGAGAGGTTTATTTGGCTCACAGTTTCCAAGGGTTTGATTCAAAGTCAGCTGGCTCCAGTAGAGAAAGAGCATGGCAGAAAGGTCTGACAGAGGAGACCTGCTCCACGCATGGTAGCAGAAAACAGAGATGGAATGGTGGATCTGGAGACAAGAATAACCCTTCCAGGGTCATGCCCCAGTGATCCTCCCCCAGCCAGGTCCCACCTCCTAACAGCACATTCTGTTACTGAACTCATCAATGGATGACTCCACTGATGAATACAGCACCAGCATGATCCAGTCACCTTCCAAAGACATGAGACTCTTGGGGGACATTTTAGAGCTGAACCACAACAGGGTTTTATTAAGTTGCTAAGTTGCCTAGGCTGGGCTCAGACTTGAGATCCTCCTGCTCAGCCTCCCACAGTGTGGGACTACAGGTCTGTGCCACCACAGCCATCACTGCCCGATTTTTAGTTGGGTTGTTTGTTGTTGATTTGCAAAAATTTTCTCCTGAAAACAGTTGTTAAAGTTGGCTTGTTTTGATTTTTTTCAAGCCAGAAGACACATATTATGTATTGCACATGCTTTGTCCCCCCAAAATTGATACACTGAATTCCTAATGTGATTGCATTTGGAGCCAAGACCTATGAAGAGGTGATAAAGGTTAGTGAGGCTGTAAGAGCAGGACTCTGAACCAGCCAGGCTACGCCCCTAGAAGAAGAGGCAGAAACATGAAAGCTCCACATTATCTTTGCCATGTAAGAATACAGGACAGACCAGGAGGACAGCCATCACCAAGGACAGAGGCAGCACATTGATCAGAGACTTTCCAGCCTCCAGTATTGTGGAAAATGAATTTCTGTTGTTTAAGCCATCCTGCCTGTGTACTTTGTTATGGAGGCCGAAATTGACTTGAACATGTGTCTTGTGATTAAACAAGTGAAATGTGCTCCTGGATAGGAAGCGAATAAAGAAGCAAAATCTTTTGAAATGCCACAATCCAGAGGAAAGCGCGTTATTTTTTATGTATCTTCTTTCTGTGCATTCAGAAATATTTTTGCAACTCAGACTACAGGTACTATTTTGCAGCCTTTCTTTAGCAAATAACATGAATATACATGATTATTTTAATATACTACAAATTACTCCACTGAATAGATATGCCACAGTGTGTTTAAGCAGTTCCTGTTATAACACTACTTCATGCAGGCTCTTCACGTATATCTGTACATGTTTGGTCTAATTCATCCACTGTGGTGAATTCCCAGACGTTGAATTTCTGGGCCAGTGGTATGCATATTTGAAATTTGGATAGCCTGTATATTGCCAGATAACCTTCGGGAAAGGCTGAACCGGTTTATACTCATATGTCTGTGAGTGTCCATTGCTCCACACGCTGGCCAAGTGGGCATGCTTTCAAAAATGGTTAAAAAAAAAAAAAATCCTCGTCTGTTTTCTCCTATGAATCCTGCCAAAGTACAAGATGTGAAACTAAACACGGGGAATATAAAGTTGACGGATGGGAGGTATTTTGGTCACTGGAATATTTTATCTGAAGGGCACCATTTTCCTCTGAAAGCAAATGTGAGAGATAAATCCTCCTCATTTTTTAGTACAAGTCTAGGAAGTAATTTCCTAAGTGGATTGATTCCTTAGAGAGAGTGTGTGTCTGAGGATGTAGAAACTCCTCAAACCAAATGTGCTTTGGGCTGATAGAGGGTATACTTTTTTTTTTCCTTGACATAACAGTATCCGTCTGGTTTCTTTGTTTTCTCTGCGCTATCCAAAAATGTCATACTACAGCCTATTTGGAATGGACTTGTTTTTTTTTTTTAGTTTTATATTAATGGTACATTTTAGATGTACATAGTGATAATAATCATCATAGGGGATTTGTACCTGTACATGATATATCTTGTTGCTTCTTTTTGGGACTTGTTTATTTATCTGATGTTCTTACCAAGGAATTTTCCCTCCAACTTTATACTATGTTTTAAATTTAAAAAAAAAATTTAATGTATAATCAGAGGCAGTAGTGTTTGCCTGTAGTCCCTGTTACTCAGGAGGCAGAGTCTGGAAGAGTGCTTGAAACCAGGAGTTCAGGGCCAGCCTGAGCAACAGAGTAAGACCCCATCAACTAAATAAATAAATACAAACTTTTTTAAAAATTGAGATATAGTAGAGAGTGATGGCCTAGTAAGCACACGGCCCTGAGTTCAATCCCCAGCACCCCAAAAAAATAAAAATAAAAATTGAAGTATAATTTACATTCAGTGCAAGTTTTTACTTAAAATCTGATGGATAACAACTGAAAATTTTAAAAGATAATGTTTTTACTGCAAATTAGATGAGAGAGAACAAAGAATATAATTAAATATATTTAATTTTATTTTTTATTAGTACATATTTGTCATACATATTGATCACATTCATCACAGGGAATTTGTACCTGTATGTAATACATCTTGATTCTTCTTTTTTTCCCATTTCCTCTCCCCTCCCTTCAGCCCTTCTTCCGCTCCCCACTGATGAAAACTTTGTTTCCGTTTTTCCCTTTCTATTCTCTTCTTTTCCCTTTTCTCTTCTTTTCCTTCCTCCTTCCCCCTCTCTTGTTCCCCTTCCCATTTGAACTTGTCCTACCTGCTTTCCAGTATCTATGCTCCATTGTGCTCCTTATTTACCCTTTGAGTCTCTCAAGAGAATGTGATATTTAGAATTTTGTGTTCGGGGGTTGGGGATTTTGCTCAGTAGTAGAGTGCTTGCCTAGCAAGTGCAAAGCCCTGAGTTTGATTCCCACCACCACCCCCCAAAAATTGTGTCTCTGGTTTATTTCACTTAAGATATGGTCTCAAGGTGCATCCATTTTCCTAAAAATGACTCAAATTTATCCTTCTTTATGGCAGAGTAGTTCTCCATGGTGTACAAATGCCACATTTTCTTTATCCATTCATCTGTTGATAGGCATATGGGTTGTTTCCAAGATTTGGCTATTATAAATTGTGTCGCTCTAAACAGGGATGTGCATATATCACTGTGGTGTGATGCTTTTAACTCTTTCAGGAAAATACCTAAGAGGGGAACAGCTGGGTCAAATGGAATGTCTAGTTTCAGTTTTTTAAGGAATCTCCATACTGATTTCCATAGTGGCTGCACCAGTTTACACTCCCGCCAACAATAGAGAAGGGTTCCTTTTTCCCCACAGCCTCACCAGCATTTGTTATTGGTTGTTTTTTTCATGGTAGCCATTCTTTCTGGAGTGAGATGGAATCTCAGTGTTGTTTTAATTTGCATTTCTCGAGTGACCAGTGATGTTGAGCATTTTTTGTATACTTATTTGCTTTTTGTACTTCTTCATCTGAGAAGTATCTATTCATTTTAGATGCCAGATTTTAGATTGGGTCTTTAAATTTGGGGGGTCTGATTTTTTTTTTAATTTCTTTGTATAATCTGGATGTTAGTCCTTTGTCTGAGGAGTAGCTGGTAAAAATATTTTCCCATCTGTGGGTGGTCTCTTCAATCTGTTGGTGGTTTCTTTTGATGTGCAAAAGCTTTTTTAATTTGATGTGATCCCAGTTGTTGATTCTTTGTAGTATTTCCTGTGTGAGGATTTTGCTCATAAATTCTTTGCTATACCTGTGTCTTCAAGAGTTTCAAACGTATTATTTTTTGGAAAGCACAAAGAAAATAGAGTGAGCTTTTTTTTTTGAGACAGTGTCTCACTATAGTGTCCAGGCTAGCCTCAAACTCGAAATGATCCTCCTGCCTCAGCCTCCCAAGTGTTGGGATTACAGGCATGAGCCATCATGTGTGGCTGAACTTTTAAATTCAGCTATCTCATTCTTGAAAATATGATCTAGAGCACATTATTTTAAAAAATATGATCTTTTTTCCTCATCTGATAACCTAGCAAAATGAAATCTGCATTACTTTCTCCATAGAAATATTGGAAAGACAGGGAGATCTCTGGTCCTGTAATGAACTGAATTATATGTTTTTAAAAATATGTGCATCCAGTCCAATATGCCTCATCTACGTAAGTCTGACCTTAAACCTTTGTGCATCATAGGATGTATTTCTCTTTCAAATGAAAATATGTAAATCAGTTATGTTTCACTATGGAAAAGTACTTTTTCTGGCATTGGTATCAATTAAAAGCATGTTGAAACTGTTCCACTTCACTAATAATATTAATGAATGTTGGCTGGAGATTTAGCTCAGTGGTTAGAGTGCTTGCCTGGCAAGCACGAGGCCCTGAGTTCAATCCCCAACACCAAAAAAAAAATATATATATATATATACACACACACACACATAAATAAATATATAGATATATATATATAGATATATATATATAGATATATATAAATGAATCTTGGGGCCGGGGATTTAGCTCAGTGGTAGAGAACTTGCCTATCAGTTGTGAGGCCCTGAGTTCAATCTCCAGCACCAAAAAAGAAAAAAAAAATTAATGAATCTTACATGACAAAAAGCCAGAATATAGTTAGAATAATTATAAAATGTGAACTGTTTATTAATAATCCCCTATTTTTAAAATCCCCTTTATTTTTCTCTTTTAGCTATTTCATAAACTGAGTGTATCAAATTATTATAAATGCGGTACTTCCAATGTTGGCAAAATTGTATTTTTAAAAAGACATAATAATCTTCTTGATGATTTGTTTCATTCTGTTTGCCAGTATCTTATTGAAGATTTTTGCATCTATGTTCATTAATAAGATTGGCCTGTAAATCCTGGAAACAGCCCAAATGCCCATCAACCAAGGAATGGATAAAGAAAATGTGGTTTTTTATGCAATGAGGTACTACTCTGCCATAAAGAATGATAAGCTTGAGATATTTTTGGGTAAATGGATGCATCTTGAGACCATATTCCTAAGTGAAATAAATCGGACACACATGTTTAAATACTGCATAGTTTCTCTGGTGTGAGAAACTGAAAGTGTAAGTAAAGACTAAAATGTATTATATTGGGAAAGGGAAGAAAGTGTCCAAATGGGAAAGGGAACAACAGAAGGGGAAAGGAACAGAGGACAAGAGAAATAAGAAATGGAAGGAAAAAATGGAAACGAAGCTTTTGTAAATAAGGAGGGAGGAGGGTGGCAACAAGATATATCTGTACAGGTACGAATCCCCTCTGATGAATGTTATCACTGTGTACATCTAAAATGTACCATTAAAATGAAATTTTTGTAAAAAGACACAATAATACTTGTTTTAATGTAGAAAAAAGATCACTCCAAGTCCTGTAAGTCTAGTAACAAGGTGAATAGAATTCCTCCTGTCTATGTTCTCATGTGTCTTCCTTCCCTCCTCTTCTCTTTCCGTTCTCCCTTCCCTCTCCCTCCCCCGCTGCTTCCTCCACCCCTCCCTTCCCCTCCCCTTCCTTCCCTTCCTCTCCCCTCTCCTTCTTTCCCTTTCTCTCCCCTCCCCTCCCTTAGGAGGCACAGACTGGCGAGCTCAGGCCTCTCCCCTTTCCTCTCTCTCCTTGGGAAAAGGCACCTTCTTTGCTAAGACTGAGGGACTCAGCTCGTCCTTCTTTCGGGCTGGCCAGTTCTCAAGGACTCACCTTGTGATGAGCTTACCCCCGAGTAACCCTCCCCTGCAAAAAGGGCTGAAGTGGGACGAGGTTCATTTTAATTCAGAGAAGCAAGTAGGTTGTAATAAGCCCATTTGTCCACAGATGATGCCACATTCTCCTACCAGCTTTATTAGTGATGAAGCTAGCTCTTAATTTCCCTTTTTTTTTTTTTTTTGCCCTGCTGGGGATCAAAATCAGGGCCTCATCCATGTAAAATTATTTTTTATTGTGATAAAAAAGTCTCTGGCATAAAATTTACCATTTTACCTTTTCTAAATGTACTGTTTAGTAGTGTTAATTCTGTTCATATTGTTGTGCAATCAGTCTCCAGAACTTTTTATCTTGTAAAACTAAAACCATACCCATTAATCAGCAACTCCCCGTTCTCCCCTCCTTCTAACCTCTGGCACCACCATTCTACTTTCTGTATGAATTTGGCTATTCTGGATACGTCAGAAGGGTGGAATCATATTGTCTTCATCCTTTTATGTCTGGCTTATTTCACTGAGCATAAAATCCTCAAGACTCATCCATATTGTCCCATGTGACATAACTTCCTTTTTAAGACTAATTATGCTGACATTTTGAGCTCTGCCTGGTTCCTGCTTCTGCCTCTCAATTGACTGAAAATCGAAAATGGAATAGAGGATATAATTAATTGTTATCCCCTCAAGTCCCTCAGATTGGTAATCATGTGCTATGGTTAAAAAAAAAAAAGGAACCTGAATTTAGATGAGGAGACACTTTATTTAAAAGGACTATTGCAAAAAGAGGAGGGGCTGTTACATGTAATTGGGAGAATGCTCTAATGATAGACCATAGCTCTGCAGGCATCCCAAAGATCAGGCAGAAAAAAGACTTTTCTTTTATAGGGAAGAGTAAATCACGTGAGAAAAAGCAGGTGAGGGCTCTTGTGGAGTAGGAGGTCACTGCTCAGGGGTGGTTCTCCCTGAGTCCATGAGGTCTCAGCAGGGCCATTCAGGAACAAGTGTTCCTTGTTAAGGCCTTCAGGGACCTGGGAGAGGGAGAGTAGCCTGACAAGTTTAGTCAGTTAGCAGGCATTTTGTACAGGTTGGTCAGTGGGGAGAAACAGTTCAGCTAATCATTTATGAGACAAAGAGTGGGAATTTCAAGGGTGGATTATGGCTGTGTCATAGACAAGGTGAGACATTTCCTGGAATATAAGAGAGGGACACTTTTCCAGCAGCACAGGGCTCTGTTAAAGTTCAGTATTGTCACCAGTAAGCTTTGCCACGCCATGTGGTGACAGAAACCCTCTTTCTTGTGGAAAATCCACCTCACTCATTTTGGATTTGATCCTATTTCCCTGCTAATGCTAATGGATGCTAATATGGATTGGCCCAGGCCTTACCAATTCAAATAGCTTATTCTCTGGTTAATATTGAGGGTCCAATAAAGGGTAGCCAATCCCAGAAGCACCAGTCAGTCTCGCCTGAGATCTGATCAAACGAGTGCTGGGAGAAAGATCATTAATCCTTGTAAGTCCCAGAACCAGCCATGCCTGGCCTAGTTCTACCTCTAGTAGAAATCCCAGTTACTGTGGGCCCATATAACTCTCCTTCGCTCAACTGTGTGATTGCTTTTTGTTTGCCCCAAGTAACTGTGTGGCAGCCTCTGGAGCCTTGCTGGCTTGGGATGTTTGAAGGATCCTGGCTGTCTCTAATAATGATTGAGCCAGGGGTTGTGGCACACACCAGTAATCCTGGCACTCTGGGAGGCTGGGGCAGAAGGATGGCAATTTAGTGAGGCCCTGTCTCAAAAGGGGGGGGGGCTGAGACTCTAGCTCAGTGTGAAGGCCCTGGGTTCAATTCTCCAGTACTACACACACACACACACACACACACACACACACACACACACACACACATTTCATTCTAGGGTGTTTTAGTGCCAGAATGAGAATGTTCATTTCAAAATTCTGGCTGTATTTCAAATTTAGGTAATTCCATCTGCCTTCCTTGGAAACTTTTTATTGCAAGAATATTTACTATTTTTACCTTCCTTCAATAGCCTTCTAAACAACGTGTAATCTCCTGATCATTTTTCACTATTCAAAGGAAAGTCTTGATTTGCTAACAAAAATTAGGGTCCAAACATAACTTTTAACAAGAAATTCTCTTTGTTTGCTTTGTTAATGAGTTGCAGTGCCCTAGATGTTAAAGTGATTTTCAAGTTCTATTTGATATGTTATATAGGCAACAGATGAACATAAAGAATGGAAGGAATTGTTTCTATGAGAACTGGGTGGGGGGTGCATAGAAAGACATGGCAGAGAAAATACAATGGGATACAATATAAATCACGAAGCCTCTGTTTACATTAGACATTTTCCTAACTTCAGCAGACATGTTTACTTAGTGACTAGATTGATCTGTTAAATAATAAGTCATGAGGACTGGGGATGTAGCTCATTGGTACAGCATTTGCCTAGTATGTGCAAAACCCTGGATTCAGCCCCCAGCACCACCAGAACAAAAATCATGAAATGGAAAGTGAAAATGATTTAAAATATTTCAATTGTAGAAGGGAAAAATATAAGTACAATGGACCCCTCCATGCAAGATTTCACTTCACAGTTTCAGGTACCTGTGGCCAACCATGGTCCAAAAATATTTAATGGAAAATTCCAGAAATAATTCATTAAGTTTTCAATGGCATGTCATTCTGCGTAGCATTTGGAGTAGCACATTGTTCAGCTCCATCTGTCAAGGACATGAATCATCCCTTTGTCCAGTCCATCCCTGCTGAGCTGCCTATCCCCCTTAGTCACTTAGTAACTGTGATTTACTCAGTCCACTGTCCAGATATCAAGGTGTTTGTGCTTTGCTTTATTATTATTATTACTGTTATCATTTTGCAGTGCTCAAGATTGGGCATAAGGCCTTATCTAAGCTGCATCCCCAGCCCATTTTAATTTGTTAGTTTGAGACTGAGTCTCTCTAAGTCACTAAGTTGCCTGGTTGGGCTTAACTTAGGATCTTCCTGCTTCAGCCTCCCAGAATGCTTGCATTTAAGTAACACTTATGTAGTACCTAATGCTATCATGATGTCTGTGGCAATCCATCTCCCTATCACACGGGCGTTGTATCATCTCACATCATCATAAGGAGGAGAAAGGTGAGGACAGTTCAGTAATATAGAGTCGGGAGGGGGACATTCACACAACTTTTATTACAGTATATTAGTATAATTGTTCTATTTTATTATTAGTTATTTTTAATCTCTTACTGTGCCTCATTTGTAAATTAAATTTCATCATGGGTATGTATGTGTGATGGTTTATCCTGGTTGTCAACTTGACTGGATTGAGAGACTCCTAGAAAAGTGGTAAAACACACTTCCCGTGTGTCTGGGAGTGTGTTTCCAAGACAACAGGCATGAGGTCAGCTGAGGGGAGACCTGCCCCGAAAGTGGCAGGACCTTGAAAGGGACAAAAAGCGGAAGGGGGGCGCCATGGGTGGGCGCAAGCTCAACTTCTCAGGAGCTGGTGTAGCTTTTGCTGCTGGCGTCACCCATGGACCCCAGACTCCAGATTCTTCAGCTTTTCGGTGCGGACTCACACCAGCGGCTCTCCATGGGGCGTCCAGGCCTACGCCTCAGGCTGGTGGTGCGGGCCTGGTCCGTCTTGTTCTGCAGCTTCCAGCCTCTCTTCACAGCTGTCCAGCCCGCAGAGGGCCTCTGGGGGCCCCTTCAGGATCTGATCGTGAGTCAGTCTAATAAATATCCTCTTATAGTGACAGGTCCTTCTATTGCTTCTGCTCCTCTAATAGAGCTACTATAGTATATAAAGGGGAAAAAACATAGTAGGCAGAAGGTGTGGTACTATCCACAGTTTCAGGCATATGCTGGACGACTTGGAATATCCCCTCTGGATAAAGCAGGACAACTAGAGTAGCTAATCTTCTTAAGTAAAAGTGAAAAAAAGCACTAATTCAGCAGATATTTCTAGGTACCGGGCACCAAGGAAACAGCAGTGAACAACACAGCTAAAAATTTCTAGCTATGTTTGCACATGGGTGTCTTCCTAGCTGCTCTGGAGTTGAGGTTGGAGGATCAGGAGTTCCAAGCAAGCCCGAGCAACTTAGCAAGACTCCATCTCAAAATAAAATTTAAAAAGGGCTGGAGATGTAGCTCAGTGGTAGAGCACTTGCCTAGCATGTGCAAGGTTTGGGTTCAGTCCCCGGCATCACACACAAAAACAAAAACACAGAAGAAAGAAAAATTTCTACCCTCGCAGAGCTTCTAGTGGGAAAATTCACCCATAAAATCAAAATAACAAGTCTAAAATAATAAACACCACCTGGGGTCTTAGGGCAAGAGAGCCTATGACGTGCTGGCCATCTTGCTGCTCTCTCCTATTACCATTTCCCTACAACAAAATGCTGCTGTCATCCTCTCTGGGTGATTTTTGGTTTCTCCTTAAAACTCTTCAGTTTCCAAATTTTCTTCAGTGAGCCTGTCCTTTTTTTTTTTTTTTTTTTTTTTTTTTTTGTGCTGGGGATCAAACTCAGGGATTTGCGCTTGCAAGGCAAGTGTTCTCCCACTGAGCTCAATCCCCAACCCCAAAAGAACTTATTTTTTAAAATGTTTTATTCATGTTTATCCGTCATGGGGAGTTGATACATATTGTGCCACAAAAAAGAACTTCCTAAGAGAAAAAAACCTGACAGACCAGAAGAGCAAAGTGCCCAGAAGTTCGGAGTCCTCCGTGAGGCCGGCGACCAGACGGGTGAAGCCTTTCACGCTGATGCCCTCCCTCTCGCCTCTTGTGCTTGAGCCCTTCGGATACATTCTACAGCAGCTTATTTCAGTTTCACATGGCTGTTTTTCTTCACTTTTAAATATTCCGGGCACCGAGAACCTTGTCTCTTTTTCCTGACTCCCCGTCCTTCTATCCCTTTACGTACAAAGACCACCATTGTTCTACCTCTCAGTGGACCGGAAAAACTTTATTTACTCAACGTTGCCCTTCTGCCTTCCTTTTTTTTTTTTACTTTGAACCCAGCCCTGGCTATTGCACAGGGCTACATGCCCAAACCTTTTTCATTTTTTATTTTGCGACAAAGTCTTGCTCAGTTGCCTTAAACTTCGACTTCGAGGAGTCCTGGCATTCTGCAGGACTACAGGCGTGTCGCCCCTCCTGGCATATCTTCAATTTCTATTTGCCACTTATCCACAGACTGAACTCTGTCTCTGGTTAGCATGCTATTCCCTGGTAAAATGTCGGTCAAAGCCTTCTCTTATCCGCTTAGACTTTCCTGCCCCTGGTGGGCTGAAGCATTATGTTATAGTCTTTGGGAATTTACTTTGGTCATGATAGAAAAAGAAATTTTATAACTGGTTTAGTCAATTATATTTTTATAATCCACAGTTGCTTTACTTTTCTCTCTCTTTAGTTTAAAGAAATTCTTAGCATTTTCTCTATTGCTTTTTTCCCTTTGGTTGCTTTCTTTTATCAACATGAAGAAATAAATCACCTCATATCTAGGGGTGAAATTTTTTTTTTTTTTTGATACAAGGTTTTACTATATAGTTCAGCCTGGCCTTGAACTCACTATGTATGTATCCCAGGCTATCAAACTCATGGCAATCCTTCTGCCTCAGCCTCCCAAGTGCTGGAATTACAGGTATGCACCACCACGCCCAGTGTGTGGGTAAAATTTCTTAAAAGAATTATTTTATCTACTTTTTTCAGATTGGTAACTGTATTAGTCTATTTTCTGTTGCTATACCAAAATACTTGAGAGCAAATGTTTACAAAGAAAAGATGTTTATTTTACTCACAGTTTTGGAGACTGAAAGTCCAAAGTGAAGCAGCCCATCGTTCAGCCTCTGACAAGGGTCTCACAGAGGGCCAGAGCACAGGAAGCTGGAGGGAGACAGGGCCCAGATTTGCTGTTTTATCTTTGTAACAATCCACTCTCACAGAAACGACCTGAGATCCCATGAGAACTACATGAACCCCTTCCAAGTATGATGTCCAAATGACCCAACTACCTCCTTTGGGGGACAGACCACATTCAAACCATAGTAATAATGTACAAAGGATGATCAAAATATACAATGAATGTTTACAGAGTTATTACAGGAAAAGAATCATTGCAATTAACTCCACTCCTCCTCTCTTCAAACATACTTTTTTTTGGTGGGGGGGATCAAACTCAGAACCTTATACTTGCTAGGCAAGCACTCTACCACTGAGCTAAATCCCCAACCTCTCTTTGCGCATACTTATCCCACCATCCTTGCCACTTTTTGAAGCTGTTCTGGAAGTCCTCTTTCCTATCTCTACACAATGCGATGGAAAACAGGGTGAATGCTAAACCAGGCATGGTTGCAGCCTCCTGTAATCTCAGCACTGAGGAGGCTGAGGCAGGAGGATTGCCATGAGTTTAAGGACAACCTGAACTACATAGTGAGACCTTGTCTCAGAAGACAACAACAAATGATGAATGCAAGTGCCATCCAACGGAATGATAAGCTCATAGAAACATTGCTGTGTCCTCATCCATCGTATTCACTAGATCTCGTACCATGCAACTTCTGTCTCTTTTCCCCAAGTCAAAATGACCAGAAAGTTAACCATTTTTAACAGCACAACTAAAGACACACATGAAAGAGGACTTCCAGAACTGCTTCAGAAGGCAGAAAGAATGATAGACTAGGTATGCTTGATGTGCAGGGAAACATTTTGAGGGGAATTAATAGCAGCGAGTCTTTTACTGTAATAATTTTTTTAAATTTAAAGATTCACTGTATTTTAATCATACTTTGTGTATTTTATGCTTTTAAAAAACTTTAAAAATTGCAATGTACAGTAGAATACACTAATATTCAGTATAAAGCTCAAGTTTTCATTTTTTTTTTTCTTTTTCTTTTTTGGGTGCTGGGGATTGAACTCAGGGCCTCGTGCTTGCTAGGCAAATGCTCTACCACTGAGCTAAATCCCCAACCCCAAAGCTCAAGTTTTAAATATATGCCTATCCCTATATATTGGACATAGTGTATTCTAATCTACGTGTGTCCTCATCTCACCACCAGCTCAAAATTCCAGTGAGCCCAGCTTCTCTTACACCTTCCCAGTCACCTCCTACCCCACCTCCTCAGTTTTACAAGCCTCGCCCTTACCTGAGGGTAATATTCTGATTTCTGTCACCCTTTATGAGTTTTCTGTTCTGTTCTAAACTCTAAATAAATACGGTAGATCCATCTAGTATTTACTCTTTTTTTTTTGGTGTTGGGTTTGAATCCAGGTCCTGGGCATTCTAAGCATGTGCTCTACCACTGAACAAGTGCTGACTCCCTCAACTCAACCTTTCCCCCAATCAGGTGTGTCATAGATTGCTCTTTTTCATTGCCATGTTGTATCCTACTAAATAAAAACACTTCAGTTTATAACTCTACTTACCTGTTGATGGGCATTTAGGTTATTTTCAGTTTTTCTCCACAAGGAGAAAAGCTGCTACAATACTCATGTCTTGTGGTGGATTCTCATTTCAGTCGAGTATATAGCAAGGAGTGGACTTGCTGAGTCACACAGCACACACAGCTTCACCTTTGGTCACATTAACATATTACAATTCGTAATACAAAATTCAGAAGGTACAAAAGAGAATAAAGTGAAAAGTTCCATCCTACTTTTCAATTCTGCAGTTTTCTTTTCCAGGGCCAAGCAATGTTAGCAGTGTCTTGTGTGTTATTACAGAAGCACACTGTTTTTAGGAAGTATAGTCTTGTGAAGCTGGGCTAATAAGGCTGGAATCCCATCGCCTTGGGAGGCTGAGGCAGGATAATTGCCAGCGTGAGGCCAGTCTGGGTAATTTAGTGAGACCCTGTCTCAAAATAAAAAGGGCTGAGGGTGTTCCTTAGTGTAGAATTGTAGAATGCTTGTCTGTTTTGGGGGGCCTTGGGTTCAATACTCAGTACCAAAAAAAAAAAAAAAATAATAAGCCTTGTGTTTTACACCAGAGCTATGCACAATGTAATACCAACTCTTCTGCTCCTTACTTCTTTTACCAATTTATTGTTGCGATTAGTCCATTATCAGTAACACAAAACTGCTTCATTTCATTAAATGACTACATAATACGATATTTGGCACACCTAAGAGTATATCTGTAGGATAAAAATAGTCTGGGACATTTTAAAATGTGCCTTAAGTTTGTAAGAATACCTGTTTCCTCACACTCTCCCCTGCATGATAGTTTAGCAGACCTTTGAATCTTTCCGAGGCTTTAGATGGAAAACCGTATCTTACTTTTTAATATAGTAAGAACAATTTTTAACTTCTGTATCTTTTGTGGCATGTTAGTATGAGAAGAGCACTGGGCTGAAGCATTGGGAGACTCAGGATATAGTCTTAATCTTGGCATTAACTGTATAGTCTTGTATATATATATATTTAATTAATTTATTTGTTTATTTTTACAGTACTAGATAATGAACCCAGAACCTTGTGAGTGCTAGGCAAGTGCTGTACCACTGAGCTATACCTCCCCCTCTTTTAACTTTTTTTGTTTGTTTTTTGTTTTTTGAGCTATATAGTTCCGGCTGACCTTGAACTCACTACATAGCCCAGGCTGGCCTTGAACTCCTGGTGATCCTCCTTCCTCTACCTCCCAAATCCTGGGATTACAGGCGTGCACCACCACACCCAGTTTAAATTTTATTTTGAGATAGGGTGTCACAGAATTTCCCAGGTTGCCTTTGAATTTGTGATGCTTTTGGCTCAGCTTCCTAAGTAGCTGGGATTACAGCTGGGGGACCACTGGGGCTGGCTGAGATTTACTTGTACTTCTATATAAGCCAATTTAAATTCCGCCTCATGCTGACAGTGAGTATTTTAATGTGACCTGTTTGTCCAGGCCTGATCCATATCCCCCCCACTGGAGCTGGGGGTGAGATCAGCCCTCTCGGACTAAAAAGACCATGAGTCAGAAGGTTGCTCAAAGAACAGCACATGGTATGAGCCCTTACCAGAAAGGCAAACGGATTCCGAGCAGGCAAAAACACTGGAGGTCTACTAATCCAACTTTGATTTTAGTTTCTGTATGTGTAAAGTTAAGGAGTTGGCATAGAAAGTTCTAGTCTCCCCAGATAAGTCTTCACAGGATTGAAAATATAGTATTGTCTGAATTAAAGAATGAGAAAGCAGGCAAGGTAGCACATGCCTATAATCTCAGCATCTGGGAGGCTGAAGCAGGAAGATCACAAGTCCACCCCCAGCCTGGGCAACTTAGTGACTTAGCTAGACCCTGCCTTAAAAAGGGGAGCGGGAGCTGGGGAGGTAGCTCAGTGCAAAGGCCAAAGGTCCTGGGATGAAGCCCTAGCACCCAAAGAAAAAAGAATGAAAAGAACTGTTCTTTTGGCTTCTGATTTGTGATAGCAGCTCGTAAGGACAGTAGGGCAGTTCCCCAAGTTTAGATCAAGAGTTGACAGCAGGTTCCCGAGTGACTTTCCTGTTTTTGTGAGCTGTCTGTATATACTTCCTACGGAGCGGCTGTTTTATTATTAGCAACATACGCCCTGAAACAACATACTTCTTTGACCCCATCACTGTTTTTATCTTTAGAAAAGCAATGATGTGTTACTGGGTGTTAAGAATAGTTTACTTTTCTGTGTGCAGTTGCCAAAGTGAATTTATTTTTATTCAAACTGGATAGGACCTGACTAACATAATGACTTCCCCAAATTCAAGTTTTCTGTAGCATGTCTCTTTATTCTTATTATTCTGGCGTTGTACCAAAGGAACGCACAAACATACTTAGCACATAATTTTACCCCAACGACTCTTTTCTCTCTAGTCTCTACAAAAGGATAAAAATATGACAATAATTTAGTGATTCATTGTACATCTATGAAATGCCAAACCTACGTCATTAATCAATAATTGTTTTGAATGAGACTGGCTGTGGTTAAGATAATCCTGGCAAGGCCTTCAAATTATATAATTAAACAGGGCAAGGTAATGTCCAATACAAATATTTCTGCTCTACCATGCTAATTGAAAATTTGCCTATGTGTTCTCTCCATTGGCAAACTGTGATGAGTAATAGCAGCTCCCTGTCCTAAAGGCTGTTGGGTTGATATTTGGGAGATAACACATGTAAAATCCTGGGCACAAGGTTTGGCATATGTACCAAGTGGCCACAAATGTTAGCTATTATTAGCATTATTATTATCTATAAAAAGCATAGGGACTGGGGATTTAGCTCAGTGGTAGAGCGCTTGCCTAGCAAGCGGAAGGCCCCAAGTTCGATCCCCAGCGCCCCCCTCCCACAAAAAAGAATATAATATTACCTCAGAAGGTTGTTCTGAGGATCAAAACAGGTATAAAGTGTTAACTTATTTATAAAATATATATGTGAACGCATGTAAATGCATACAAAGTGTATAACATGGTATGTGGTATACAGGAAACATTTGGAAATAGTTGCTGTTGGCTGCTACAAGAAGGAAAAAAAAACTTTGTAAGAAACAATAGCATTTTCAAAATCAGTGGCTAGCAGCATTTCTCTTACTCATGAATGGAAACAATGTGACTAGAATGGTAGTTTTACTGCTGTTTAATCTTTTAACCCTGTTTTGAGTCAACAGCGTAGCATTACGGCTAATTATACGTAAAGTGTAGTGCAGCGAAAGCAAGTCCAGCCTGTCATCTGTCAGCTGTTCCATCCTGGCTAAATTCTTAATTCGGCTAAGCCTTCATTTTCTCATCTTTGAAAGGGCTATAATACTTACATATTTCCTATGGTCGTAATAAAAATCATATGAAATTGAGTTTATTAAAGAACCTTGTAAAGGATTTATAACAATAATTTCATAAGCTGTTGTGCATATACTAAATATTAAGCTTATGCCAAGTGATCTATCTATATTGTCTCATTTAGTCCTCACAATGGCGTCAGGAAGTAGGTGCAGTACTATTTTTATGTCTATTTTACAAATGAGGATACTAATCTTAGAGATGGTACACAGCTTGCTCAAAGTCACTCTTCACATTAAGTGCAAACTAACATCTGTTCAGACCCCAAGATTACTTTCAATTTCTCTGCTATACAAATGCAAGTTGTTATTAGTTTTGCATGATAATAATAGAGTAAGTAGTTACCACATCATGGTATAGAAAGAACATACAGGTGATTATTTCAAGTAGTAATTTGCTAACATGTTCATTAACATTTCTGACCTTTTTTTTAAGGGAGTAACTATTGAATAAAAACGACAGCCTCCTACAAACATGTGCTTAGAATTAATCATTTTCTAGGACTCCTGGTTCCTTTTTTTTTTTTTTTTTTTTTTTTCCCCAGTGCTAAGGATTGAACTCAGGGCCTTGTGCTTACAAGGTAAGTACTCTAACCACTGGGCTAAATCCCCAGCCCTCCTGGTTCCTTTTTGAAATAGGAGCCAGGTGAACCAGGTGCATAAAAACCTCTTTTACTCTAGAAGCCATCCACTTGATAGACACAAGATTTTGTTAAGGACTCATATTTAGGACAAATGAATTGGGATTTGGAATGGCTCACTGCTAAGAAAACATTGGAATTTTGTGAGAAAAGAGAAGCATGATCAATTACACAGCCATTATTGTTGGTAAGTTGATTTAATTATTAAACAGCTTTAAAATCTGAATCTGTTCCATGGTTCTGACACAAAACAATCATTTTGCTTAATTTTAGAGTATGGATTCTTATAATTAAAACTCTTCTAAGTGTTAACAGCTGAGCTTTTCCGTTATTAGCCCCTTAGAGTCTTTGAAAGTAGGTGTTGAGAAACTTGTGGTCTGGGTGTAAGTTGGCATTTGCTGCTCACTTAGGCTAAATTTGAGCAACAAAATGACTTTAATAATTACACTCTCTTGGCTGTCTATTTATAATTACCCACAGAAACCCAAGATTGTTGATTCTTAATGAGATAGGGACAGCAGTGTGCTGAACCTGCTTCTACCAGCTGGAGACATTTGATTATTACATGTTCAAGAATTTTGTGAGCTGATTGTTAAACTTTGGTAGATTGAAATCAGACTAATGGGATTATTTACATCACAGAAAATGACAAATGCTACAAATTAGGCTCTCCATACCCTCTGTCCTTCCTCTCCCTCCCTACCTCGCTCTGAGAGCTGCTTTACGAGCACACAGCTAGGTAGAGCTGTCTGTCACCAGCGAAGTGTCAGAAAGTGAATCCCAAGCCTGAAGCTCTGTTATCAATGATTAGCAGCCTGCTTCTTGTTATACCTTGAAAGTGGCAGCCCTTGCTGCCATGGTCACCAACTCAGGCAAGTGTAAAACTCAGAATAGCAATGTTCAGGGCTCAGTTTTCATCTCCAAAGAACAGAAGTTCATTTTAAAGTGTCAGCTGCTGCTTGGCAGTGAGAGGTTGGCATGGAACACCAAAATATCCTAAGGTCTGTGAGAATCGAGTGACTCATTTTCCTGTCAGCAGAGTGAGGGGACATTCATCCCTTAAAACATGATGGAATTTCCCTTCTAGTAGCATTAATCACAGTGAATATGCTTGAAAATTATATAGTAGCAAGAAGGGAGAAATCAGAGCTCATGCAGTTGAAATACCTGAAGAGCAGATCTCCCCTGGTCCAGGTCATTCATTATGCTGCTGTTTCCTGCCTTTTCTGCATGTCAGCCAGGCCAGACCTGTTCTAACTGGTACTTTTCATCTTCCAGAAAATGTTCTAAGAATCATGTTTATTTATTTTGTTTGTTTTCTGCACATTTACCAGGCCTCTATCTAATTCACCCAAGGCCTAACATAATGTCTGACTCAATCCTGTGAATATTTATGCCCTTAGTCTTTGTGGTTCAAAATATTGGAGTGAAAGTAAACTATGGAAAACAATCCAGAGTCTTTACCAAGAAAAGAGATATATTTATTTCTTCAGACTATCAGTATATAGAGCCTGGCTTGACTCCAGTTAGACTTTCCCAAAACAGAGAATCTACATCATAAATCCTTATTCTTTTAAGAAGACCTCAGGAAAAAAGGAAGCTGTATCAGGCATCTTTATATGGGGCACAGAGTTGAGTTTTTGTTTTGTTTTGTTTGTGGTACTGGATTGAACCTGAGGTCTTGTGCATGATAGGCAAGGACTCTACCACTGAACTACATCCCTATCCCTTTTTAAACTTTGGTAATTTGAGACACTGTCTCACTAAATTGCCCAGGCTGCCCTCAAATTTGAAATACTCCTGCCTCAACTGCCAAGTAGCTGAGTTTACAGGCAAGTCCCACCACACCCAAGTGGGAGTTTTAAAAATTAACATCTGCAACAGAAATTCTCAGAAATGTGATCACATTAGAATCACCAGTGGAGCTTAAAAAAGAAAAAAATCTCAATACAGTACTCAGGTCAGACTACAGGCTAATTAAATAAGAATTTTTAGGTTGAGACCAAGACATTTATAAAGCTCCTTCTATGATTTCAGCATGTAATAAAATTAGTTCTTCTGCCAGGTAAGATTTATTTTTTTTAGTTGCTCTTCCTAATATGTTAGAAATCTTCATTTTCTTAGTGTCTGATTGCCAGTTGTTGGTTTTAAAACCATAAATAAACAATGGATCATGCACTAAAAATAAAGATCTGGAATGGGCTGGCTACCTGACACTTACCTGTCAGAGCCTTTCAGTAAAAACTTCATTATTGATAAGATCTGATATTGGTGAATATACAGAGAGAGAAGCATTTGGACATCTTTAATAGCATAAACTGATACAAATTTTCTAGATAGCAATATGAAAATATACAAAGGATGATAAAAAATACAGTTAAAATGTAAATCTTTTTAAACTTATTACAATCAAAGACACATTGCCAAGAGTAATGGAATAAATGTGTTCAAAGCAAGAGAGAATATTTTGAGTATTTTAAGGGGGATTAATGGCAAATGTGCTGTCTTAGTTACTTTTCTCTCATTGCTGAGACAAAATACTCAACACCCAAAGTTAAAGGGGGAAAGCTTTATTTGGCTTACAGTTTGTAGAAATTTCAGTCCAACATTGTCTGGCTCCAAGGCAGGGTGGCATGACAGAGGGGAATTGCAGAGGAGAAACAGTTCATGGTGGGCAGAAGGTGGCAAAGCAAGCAAAGGGCCTTAGCAATTTCTTTCTGCCCCTTTTATATTCTATCTAGCTACTGGGCTTAGGGCAGGTGCCAAGCCAATCAGTGGACTGATTTAGTAATCACACACCCTTAATCCTAGCATTGAACCATGAATCAGTCACACACTCTAGATCCAGCCATCTCTGAAAAAGCCCCACCTATGACAGCATGAGACTTTGGGGAGACATCTAAACATGAGCCATAACATGTGCCTTTTACTGCAATGAATTTTAAAAATTTAAACATTCACCATTCATTATACGTTTTGATTATACTTCACTGATCAACTGCTTACAGCAATTTTTATCAAGTAAAAACATTATGGTGTATCCTCATCTACCTTATTTACCAGGTCTGGCACTGTGAGGCTTCTGGGTCTACCCCAAAGTCAAAATGACCATGACAGGCTAACATTTTGAATTGGTTCAGGTCATGGTAGCTGCCACAAAGCACAACTAAAGACACTTATGAAAGAGGACTTCCAGAACTGCTTCAGAAAGTGGCAAGAGTGTTGGGGCAAGTGTGTTCAAAGTGAGGGGGAAGCCGGGCATGGTGGTACATGCCTATAATCCCAGCACTCCAGAGGCTGAGGCAGGAGGCCAGCTTGGGCTACATGGTGAGTTTAAGGTCAGCCTGAACTGCATAGCAAGACCCTGTCCCAAAAACAAAAACAAACAAGCAAAAAGAGAAAACAAAAAGCCCAAACAAAAAAACACAACAAAGTGAGGGGAGTATTTTGAGAGGATTAATAGCAATGTGTCTGTCTTTCGTTTAAGATAGGGTCTCACTACAATAGTTCAGGCTGGCCTTGAACTCAAGGAAGTCATTGTTCCTCAGTCTCCCAAGTGCTGGGATTACAAGAATGGCAATATGTCTTTTACTATAATGAAGCTTTTAAAACATTTGAACAGTCACTGTATTTTTGATCATACTTCCTATGTAAAATTTTAGTATGTGTATATCCAGCAATTCCTATTTTAAGAATTTAGCCCAAATAAATAATTTGGCAAGTATGCAAAAATACTCATATATTAATATATATTTCCTAGGTTTAAAAAAAATTGTCTCTAAGGTTTGAAATGCTTAAAGTTCTCTAAAAGCTTCCATAGTATTTACCGCACTGACATGCAAATATTCATATATTGCTGAGTAAAAAAAAGTACAAGTTGCCAAAAAGCATGTCTAGTATAATTTCGTTATGTTAAAAATTAGATTTACCTGAGCATGGTGGTAAAAACCTGTAATCCCTGCACTCAGGAGGTCAAGGCAAAAATTGTGAAACTGTGAAAATTGTGAATTCAAGGCCAGCCTGGACTACATAGCGAGCCTCTGTCTCAAATAACAAAAAAGTAGATCTATCTTTTCGTGAATTTTAAGATGTTTGAAGGCTATACCCAAACTTCTAACAGTGATTATGTTTCAGGAGTAAAATAGCCTGACAGGTGAAACTAGACTTGTATATTTGAATTTTTTGATACATGTTTCTATTATAATTTACATAATGTAAATGTGTTAAATCAGTTTTACTCACCACATTCTTTGAAGACTAAATTCCTTGGCTTTGTACTTAAAGCACTCAAAAATTTGTCCCCAAAGGACTTCTAGCCAGTCTTTTAGAAATGCTTTTGACGGAACCAAGTCTCACTGTCAGCCTGCCTGCAGGGGGCTCACTGAAGCTTAACTGTTCTCACCACATTTGCTTTCATATTTAACCTTTGGGAGTGCCCTGTCCTTTGCCTGGGATGTTCTCCCCTCTCCTCCCAACTCACTAAACTTCAACAGAGCTATGAAGCTGCAACCAAGTGCTGTTCAGTAGCCCTCTTCTTCCCTTGAATTCTTTTTTTAAATTTCTGGGTGCTGGGGATGGAACTCAGGGCCTTGTGCTTGCTAGGCACGTGCTCTACCACTGAGCTAAATCCCCAGCCCCTTGGATTCTTATATTATGCCTGTTACTCTAGACCCGATCATTAAATGAAGGAAGGAATTCTCACAGTAAAGTTCAAGATGGTGTTGGTGTTCTCATTACAATGGAGATATGCTGCATACAATGTAGTATAATGGAGATATACATTGGGCTGTCGTGGGGGTTGAAAGAGATAATTAGGAAAAGCACATAGAACAATACCAGAGCATAGTAATTCAGAGTTCACAAAAAACTAGTACTGTTTATCTTTTTATATCCATTGACAATTATCTCCCTATCTATGCAGTCAACCTCTGAAATCAGAAACTGCATGCCATATATTTTAGTATCCTTTTCCAAACGATGTGGTGGGCCCTTCTACATGATTCATATCAATATTTATTGTTGATGATAATGAGATTATGAAATATACATATTACTGACTTTCAGAGGAATAATAAATCACTTAGTTGGGCAATATTATAACTTTGTGGTTCCATAAAAACATTAATGTGAAATTACAATATCAAAATATTGCTGACACGAAATACATAAATAAAACGATATGTTCTTTCTTTAATGAAATCACAAAAAATAGGGTAAATCATCCCTGGAATTTTAGTTTTATAAACACAGTCAATACTTAAAAGATGCTAGACAAGAATAGTGAATTAAAAAAAAAAGAATAGTGAATTATTTACAGAAAACACCAGATGAATTTGGTTTGTTTAATATCTTTTGGCAGATAACACAATGTGCTTTCATAGAAGACACCGTGTGTTCTGGAGTTTTGACATATGGGTCTTTCTACATGGCTGAGGATGCTCTATTCTAAGACCAGAATAGGAATGACCACATCTTCATATATCAAGTTCCTCATCTTGTTCTAGTTAAAATCACCACACAATTACAGATTTTAAATCTCAGCAAAGTTATTGGCAGCCCAGTTGGAGCAATGTCTGCTCTCACTTAATCTCTCCGGACAGACATGATCCGTGAGGCATGGCCCAGTGCCACTGAAACAACTGTAGTCACCCGATACAGAGCATCCCCTTGGACAAAGAAAGTCAAAATGTTATTTTATCTTGGTGGCCTAACAAATGTTTTCCTGAGCATGGCCTCTTCTTCTTTGCTTTGTTTGTCCAAATACTACTTTATAGCTTGACTTGGTCACTCTGATCTGCATTTCATTTCTAATTGTGTCTGTTTTACAGCCTATACCTCTTTTAGTTAATTAAACAGTCAATAAAAATGTGAATCATTGCCTAGCATGCATCCCCAGCTCTGCAAATAAAAAGTGAGTCACTTAGAAAAGATACACAGTGTTATGGTTTAGACCTACATTTCCCACAAAGCCTCATGCAGTCATAAGTGGGATCTTTGGAGTTGATTGGATGATAAGGGAATGATAGCTGACCTGTTTTCGGGAGGTGGGGCCAGATCAGAACAGGCAGGCCACTGTGGGTGTGACCTGGAAGGTTCTGTCTCCCTTCCCACCTCCTCCCTGGATTCTGTGCTTCCTGCTTGCCGTGACCTGAGCGGCCTTCCTTCACCCAGACCCTTCCATCATGCTTGGAGCTGGCTAACTATGGATTAAAAATGTGAGCCAAAATAAACCTCTCCTTTAATTTGTATGTGTTGGGTATTGTGTCCCAGCAATGAGAAAGTGACTAAGACAGATACCTTAAATATCTTATTTAAATTTACTAAGTATAAATGGGTGTAGTTCTGTAATCTTTTTTGGAAGGAGGGGACTGAGCAGGGGATCAAACCCAGGGCTTTATGCATGCTAAACACAAAGGCTCTGTGCACGCTTTGCCCTAAGTCAGTAGTCTGACAGAGCTTTAAGAGGGCCCTTTCCCTTGCCTGGGACACACTCCCTCTTCCTTTTCACTCAGGAAGGTCCAGCAGAGGTAGGAAGCTCAGATCAAGGGCTACTAAATAGCACTCTCTTTCCTCTGAATTCTTGAATTATGTAATGTCAGCTAGTCAAGAAAATGATCATCAAATGAAGGAACAAATCCTCACAATAAAGTTCAAGGTCCTGGTTTGATCACTTGATTATACAGTTTCCTGTTTAAAAAGCAAAACAACTAAAAAGAAACCAACCAGCATATTTAAGTTCATTTATATAAAATGTATAAAAATATTAGAAAAAAGATGGAGGTAGGGAACATCATGATAACAACAAGTGAATCAAGCAGGTTGAAGAGTAGTATGTTTGGTGTAGTCCTGTTTCAGGACAAGCAGACAAACCAACACTCCTACATATTGGGGCCTACACTGCACAACAGGGAAATAAGTGTGGAAGGCTGTTAACATACGTAAACTCAGGAGGTAGAAGACACAGAATTTGGAATGTGGCTGGAAAGGAGGGAAATGATTAGCTTGTTTTTAAACATCTTTGTGTTATAGTGAGTTGTCACAGGAGCAAGTTACTGTTCATTCAACAATGTGAAATGGTAGTATGATTATTGGCAAACAGGATCTACAGAACAATTGAGTTAACATAAGCATTTAATAAGATTGCTGGATAAAAAAAACAAAATTTGGTGTATTTCTGAATACCAGCAACAAGCTATGGGAAGATACTATTTACAATAGCCTCAAAAAGTTTAAAGAACCTGAGAATAAATATAACAAAACATACACAAGACCTGCATGGAGATGATTATAAACGTTATTGAATGTCATTAAAGAAGATTTCAATATCTAGAGAGACAAACTACATTCTAATATAGAGACTCACTATTTTAAAAAATATCAATTCTTGCAAAACTGACCTCGCTACAATGCAGGTATAGTGATAATGACAATGTAGTGTTGGTGGAAGGATAGACAAATAAGCCACCAGAACAGAACAGAGAGCCCCAAAGCAAGACCGCACGTTGAAACTTGATTTACGACAAAATGTTACAAATCATTTGAAAAGAATTGTCCAGCCCAAAGTTACACACTCGACCTGTGTCGGCCCAAATCCAGTGACTGGTTACCTGGGCCGATGAAGTCCAGACATCTTTGCTCCAAGCAGGGACAATCCACAGGGCCCCTTCAACTCTCGAGCTCCCTGTAAAAAGAACTGAGGCTTTCCTTGGACCCGCCCCCCTCTGCCCGGCCTGCTTGGTGCACTCCTCCACCACAGCTTTTCCTCCGAAGACCGCTCCCTACTCTGAGAAACATGTCGGCCCTCCTTTTAAAATCATGATACACAGTATATTCACCACTGTTACTCCCTAATTATTTTGTCATGAAATTTTGTTTTATTTTTTCATAGGACAAGTGTTTTTATATTTTCTTCATTAATATCTAGTTGTGTTATGTTAAAAAAATTTTAAAGGCTATTCCTTTGTCTCAGAACTTACCTTTGTTTCAGAGCTAACTCTGCTGGCAGAGCTCCTTGAAGCTCAACCACTGATTATGGGCTTGGAAGCAGACAAGAACATTTCATAAAACAGTTTGAAATTACCCAGTAAAACTGAAGATGTGTATACCTTACAACACACAATTCCATTGCTGAGCATACATCCTAGGGGGTGAAGGATAAGGATGGCATAGGGGTGTAGAGATATCAGGGCTTCAAAGGTTCAGGGAAAGACTAAATGATCTCAAACAAGAACAAAAAATATTAGTAATAATAAATTTGGTGTAGTGGCACGTGCTTCTACTCCCTGCTACTCAGGAGGCTGAGGCAGGAAGATCACCAAGTTTGAGGCCAGCCTGAGCAACTAAGTGAGCCCCTATCTCAAAACAAAATTAGATAATAATTAAAAAGGGCTGCAGTTACTGCTCAATGGTAGAGTACTTGGTTAGCCTGTGGGAGGCCCTTGGTTTGGTGCCCCCATGAAAAGAAGAAAGGAAAGAAAAGAAAAGAGAAGAAAAAAATCACCCCTGTAAAATGAGAAGCTAACTTGTCTGAGGAGGCTAACCGCTGAGGGCTGAGGGTGACCACTGAAGGCTGCTTGGGTCGAGGACAGTCCTGTGTTTGTAAAAGGGAATCTAGAAGTGGGCAGTCATGCCTGCCCCAGGTTAGCGTAGGTGGGAGTATCAGAGAGAGGTCCAGGTAAGAAGAGTGGCAGTAGCGAAGCATTGCTAGACTGGCCAGGGCAGAGGGCTCACGTGGTGAGAAGGGATTTCTGCTACGCAGAATGAGGCCAGGTGTTAGAAGGCCTTGAAAGCTGACTGAAATGAGGCATGTGTGGCGCAGTGCGAGGAAGAGCTACGAGTGGTTTCGAGCAGAGAAAGACTGTACTAGACGGCTGGTACGTTTCAGAGACTCCAGCAGCAGGTCCTTGTCCCTGGGAACAACATTTTCATCTTTACAAATGTGTGCTCTCATACTGACTGAAAAAAAATTGCTTTTAATAAGTGGCATTGGCAAATGGGACCAGCTAGCTTGGAACGATCTCTGAACTTCATTACTGGACTTTTATTCGATTGCCCGGTTTGGTGTTAGTCTCCGATGATGATAGTGTATTCTCAGACGCAGCTGTTGTTTCTGACAGCAGTGTCGTCTTTGCATGCTAAAATGGTTAGTGTTGTCCTTAAATGACTGAACGGAGAGCCACTCTGTCCTTCTGATTACAATAGCATCTATGTCTGATCTTAGACAAGCCACACTTGTATTCGTGGATCTATGGACTGCGATTAGAGAGCCCGTCCTGCCATTCTGTAATGGTACTATGTCAGTGGCTCCTTCTGTTTATCTCAAAGCCAAGAGCCATGCAGGTAACAAAAAGAGCCAGCAAAGGTTCAGTGTTGCTTTTCTTTTTAGTGCCTGCTGCCTCTTCTCAGGATACTTGATTAAAAGACCATGGGAATGACTCTAAGGTTTCAGGCTCATCCCTTGAGGAGAGCAGCTTTCTCTTGGTTTCTGTGGCTTCTGATGCTATTTCCAATAGTAGCTCTGGTTTCTTTCAGGAAAGAAGTAGGGCACACGACAGTCCTTACCTGTAGCTTAATCCCGCTGCAGATCCTGTCATTGACGATGTTCTTAGACCTGAGGAGTCACAGACTCCTGTTCAGCAAAGAAGTCACTGCTATTTCTGGCCCTCTTCTCTCCTTGCACCTTCCAGGCAGAAAGAGACTCTGGCCTTACTTTCATGGTCAAGTCTCTTTAGTCCTTGTAAGTATCCTTGTCTCATCTCTGTACATCTCCCCCTTCTTTTAGGGCTCCAGAACAGCCTTGTCCATTCCCAAATTTCAGGAAATGCAGTTCTTCCCTTGCATCCAGCCCCCTTGTGCTCCTGCGTAAATGGCACCTCTGCTCCTGGGGTAGGTGCAAAGCTGCCTTCCCTACACTTCATCTCCAGAGGGAAAGGAGCGCAGATATAAATTCATCAAGATACACATACGTCTCTGATCTATATATCAGAGAAGGGAAATGGAGTTAAAAATAAGTGTTTAAGTGTTTTGAATGTTTGTTTTTCTCTACTTCATTTTGAGGTGTAGCATACATAAAGTATATAAAATTTAAGTGTATAAAAACTTAAGTGTATAGTTTAATGAATTTTTACATATTGGATAAATCCAGATAACACCTACCCAGATCAGAGTATGGAACACTTCCTGCACCCGACAAAGAGTTTTTCAGTCTCTTTCCAGACAGCAGCACCAGCAGCATAGCCAAGAGATAAAAATTACTTTTCTGACTTTTATCACCATACATTAGTTTTCCTGTTTTGTTTTTTTTTTTTCTTCTGTTCTTGAACTGATGGAGGTAGAATAATGCAATGCATTCTTTTGGCGTCTCTCTTCTTTTTCTCGCCATCATGTCTATGAGATTTATCCATGCTGTTAATCTATCTTCTTCTAATTAATTGATTTTCTTCTGGTTTATCTTTTTGTGGCCCATCTGATCATTGGAGTGGTGAAATCAGGATTAGGTGTCGGGCCTGGTAGAGAATACAGACTTTCAGGATGGGTCTTAGGTCGGAAGTGCGTCAATCTCCGTAACTGTACACTCTCGCCTGGCTCCAAGACCTGAGGATCTTTAGGACCTAATTGGCTTTAAGACCAAACCTTAAAATGACTTTTCTGGAGCGCTGTAGTAGGCACCCAGGTAACAGCCAAGCTTTTCATTTTACCTTGACTAACACTGTGTTCTATATATCTCCTAGCATCTCTACTTGCTATATTCCTCTCAGTGTGGCTCCCCCCACCCCGATTATATGAACTTCTGTAAAAGTTTAACTATAGATACTGCTAATTCATGATCTGTTCCCCGCTCTCATGTCTGGAATAAAAGAATAAAGATGACTTAGGACCAATCCACCATTATTGTTTAAAGGGCAAGTCCCACTGATGAGATAGCACCCTTACTGTGGAAAAAATGGAAGCACATTGACCTAGTGTAAATTTTATTCTTTTTTTTTTTTTCTGGTGCTAAGTACTGAACCCAGGGCCTTGCACTAAGTCCTCACCCTCCTTCTCTCTGTGTTCCTCCCACTCCTGCTGTGATACTGGGGATTGAACCCAGAAGTGCTCTACCACTGAACTATCTCCAGCCCTTGTTTAAATTTTGAGGCAGGGGTTGACCAAATTGTCCAGGCTGGCCTTGAACTCCCGATCCTTTTATCTCAGTCCCCCTAGCAGCTAGGATTATAGGCATGTGCCGTGACACCTGGTTCGCATTATATCTTTTTAATTTCAGCTCCTGTGCTAGTCTTCCAGAAGATGCATTAGCTTTCTGACACTTTGTTCTTTTCCCACGTATAAGTAATTAATTGATATCCTGGCATAAAACTTTTAATCTCTGTCATCCACCACTGGTAGATGATGCTATTTTAGTACATTAGTTTGTCGTTTTATTTTATTCCTTTATTTATTTTGGGGGCGCGAGGGTTCAAACTCAGGGCCTTGTACTTGCTAGGCCAGCACTCTAAGCACTGGGCTAAATCCTCAGCTAGTTTGTCATTTTATAAGAATGAGTTCACGCTTTCCTCTGCCTGACCTCTGAATTGACACCCCCATGAAACTGGAGCAAAGAGAAAAACTCACGCGTCTCTGGTATCCTCTGTTGGTCTGTGAATTCTTTACTGTGATTTTCCTAGAGCTGCTGCACAGACCCTTACTCTCACCTAGTTTCTTTCCAGTAAGCGACCTGATCTTCATTTAACTATCTGCTGAAAAAGTTTGTGATTCCTTCACTACCTAACTAGAGAGAAAATGTATTATGTGCGTGTCTTCAGTGAAACTCAAGTTACTGTTGGATTTTTTTAATTTCATCTCAAAGAATCCTTGCTGCCGTTTCATGTTTCACTCTTGTTCTGGCACTGATGTTGTTGCAGGTGTTTCAAGAACATGGCTTACCTACATCGGAATTTCATTTACTCATCCTCTTCCTCACTGCATTAGCCTTCCTAAGGGCGGGCCCACTGACACCCGGGCCTAGCGGCCTTCTTGGTACACAGCAGCTTCTCGGTAAAAGACCACCACTCTGCCAGTAGGGAGCCACTGACTTCAGAGTATCGAATAGCGAAATTGATAGGATTCCTTCTCCTTGAACCTCTTCTTGGAAAAATCTGTTGCTGTTCTGCTTTTGGTATCTCTTACCATTTAATTCATACCCAAACACACAGGGAAAATAATTTCTAATGTGATCCGTATGAGTTTCTTTGACACAGAGCCAAAAATAGCAAATAGCGAAAAGTGATCTTCTTTTTTTTTTTTTTTCATAAAGGGCTTGGAACTTCAAGAATGAGTCAAACAAGTCTTTTTTAAACCTAAGATTTCTCTCATCATTCATCACTACTCAACAACATAGCACAAGCACTGATTACACAGTGCACCAAGGCTGGTCAGGAAAAGATGCCTGGCCTGGAGAGAGAGACTAACAGCTTGGAGAGACAGACTGACACATTTACACAGATGACAACTCAACATGACGTGGCAAGTGCTATACTGAAAAAGTAAACTCAGGGCTCTGGTGGCACAGACAGGTGATGAGCCATCTCTACACAAGCAATCTGTAGACCTCACGTAACAAACTATCAGACTGAGGGACACTCACAAAAGCTCTGTTATTAATATTCACAGTTTGGGTGCCCCGGGAAACAGACTCTAAGACAAATCAAAGGGTTGAGGATACTTATCAGGGAAGAAGAGAAAGAAATATGGAGTAGTTGGTGAAGTCAAGCTGTGGTGCTGGCCTAGCAGCCTCAGTCAATTTCTTGGCGATGCTCTGGAGCTGTCACACCCCTCACAGTTGTTCCACTGGGGCCGAAGTAGCCAGTTAACATTCCCAATCAGTCATTCCTTGGGTGTGGTACAGGCTACCTCCAGAAGGAAGAGACCTGGGGAGGGTGGATCTCCGTAGCTAATTTCCACAGGAACAAAAAATTGCACTCCCGGCAGCTGAGACAACAGAACCTTCTTCCTAGGGGAATCTAGGCAGCTCATCTCCACATTCAGCATATTTCCCTGTGTGCTACTTGGATTCCCTGCTTCGTGTATGTCCAATGGACCTTTCTTCCTTAGAGGGAAAAGACTGTGGAAAAAACTACATGCCAGCTGCTAACACTTATCTTGGAGTTACAAATTATACACAGTTTATCTCTTCTCCTCTAACCATTTCAGAATATACTAGCCTTATTTCAGAATATACTAAGCTTATTATAGCTTACTGGGCAGCATGACACAGACTCTCATTCCCAAGGGGAACGAGCCTAGTCTCCATGTCCTGGGGCTGGGGATACTCCTTTTGCCAAGTCCATCACAGTTTGGCAAGGGCATAACAAGAGGTGCCCAAGTAGATCACCTGAGTTCCATGGCAGATATCCCCATGGCCCAGATGTATTAGCAGCCCTGCCTCCACATGGAGATCTGGGTTGATTATCCCTGTCTAGATGTGACTTCTCTTTTTGCCTGCATGTCCCTTAGCACAAGGAGCCTGAAGTGCTCAGGGGATGCCTGCTTAAGGTTCAATGGGACTCTTATTGTTTTCCTTGGGGGAAGGGACCACCCCATCACAGACTCATCTAGTGTAATGAAGCAGCTACTGTAAATGGGGATAGGTAGCAGAAAGCCTCTAGGTAGGCTATTGGAAGTGATCCTGCTTGGATTTTGTGGTTCTCCGTCTCATGAATTCTTTTTACTAGGAACATTACACCCCGGAGGATGATGTCCCTTCCTTACAAAGTGTTAGTTCTGGTGTTTAGGCATGTTTTCAACAGGCTATTCTAATTCCCTATCTGGCCAGCATCCTCTACTTAGTGTGGTTCGTGATAAAGCCTGGGGAAGTCTGTGGCCAAGGGCCCACTCTCTCCTTTGCTATAAAAAGTGGGTCCCCTGGGCAGATGGATTGTGTGGGATCCCATGTTAGTGGATCAGATGCACCACAGGTTCTTGGATATTAGTGCTGGCAGAGGCTCTGTAGGCAGAGAATATTGGTCTATTACTGTCAGAAAAAATAGAACGCAAGAGGCCTGCTGTAGTCAGCTGCTCTCTGAGTAGCTATTTGGTCCCTTTGGGGGATGGTGTTGCAGTAGTGGCTCAGCTCTGGTTTCTGTTGCCCACGCATTGGACATGCTAGTTAGATCAGCCTTCCTCTTTCTTCCCCATTCTTCTGTTTGTGTGCCCAACATGTCAGCAATGGGGTGTCGAATGACAATAACTTACTAACATCAACTAGCAGAGTCAATTGGTCTTTTAGCACATCTGTCATAGTAAATTATTCCTGGTGGTATTAATGGATGAGGCACAGGTATTTACACTTCATGCCTACTCGCATATGTCTATACACAAATATATATGCTACTTAATACATACATTAGGACCCAATTATCCTAACTAGGATGCAATTATCCTAATTAGAAATCAATCATTTCTATTTTAACTGTTAGCCATTCTAACTTTTAGATAATTTTCTTCCCAAAGATTATGATTGACTTGGTAACAGGATTGTCAAGATTTCTTTCAATTGAAAAGACACAATTTAAATTTGTTTTCTGTAAAAGGTTGATAATTTACTTTCACCTTGTCTTCAAATAGTCTAAGAACTCTATTCCTAATAGTGTTTAAAGAATATCGGGTTGAAGTCAGGGAGGGTGGTACAGGCCTGTAGTCCCAGCCCATGAGCAGCTAAGCCTGGAGAATTGTTAGTTTGAAGCCACCCTGGGCTGCATAGCAAACATTGTCTCTGAAAAAAAGAAAAAAGAGAGTATCAGGCTGTATTATAAAATTTCATTTTTAGAATGTGTAACTTAGCAGGACAGAGAAAATTTTATGCTTTATGATATTAATATTCATTATAGAAATATGGATGAAAAACAAAGCCTTCTTATTCTGAGCAGAAAGTCCCCAATTTAGGAACAATTTCTGTTCGGGGAGAATGCGCCTAAATTGGATTCATTCGTAAGTCTGACAAAGTGAGTCTTACATACTTTTGACACATGTGCTTTCTTCGGCAGCACACATACAACTATAAAACGTAAAGCACTAAAAAACCAAACACACAAAAATACTGTGAATAAACTATTTTTAGTTTTGCACTTACCTAAAATGGCGGTACAGTATGGTACAGTATTTCCACTTTTCTTTCCATGGTTATTGCTTTGGGTTTCCCAGAAGTCCCCTCCACATCACCTCTGCTTTTCCTCTTGCTTCTGGACATCCGTCGGAGATTGAGCATTATACTACTGTCCACTGTCCCATTTACGGTAAGCACAAAGCAACACAACTACGACGTCTGGCACACGTAAACTACTTCCGCGATTTGTTTGCATTTACGACTGTTTGTAATGTGCAGTCGGTTTGTATCTGTGAAAGTCTGCAACTCGAATGTTTGTAAGTCAGGGACTTCCTGTATTATTTTCCACATGAATTTTTGGACCACTCAAAAAATATTGTGGGAAATAGGACTTTGGAAAACATTCTCATTTTCTAGTAATGATCCTTGTGTTCTCGCTAACATTAAAAAATATTGAAATGTTATAAATTTTATGACTGAAAGCTGGCATCCCAAATTTATTTTGGACATGAGTAAAGGATGAAGTTACTTCTGACAGCTACAACAAAATAATATAATATTGAATAAAGGGTTGTTACTAGAAAGAAGTTCTCCAACCAACGAGGCCTGTGGTAGTTGCCTAAACAGGGCCACATTCCCTGTTAATGTTTGTATCTCACAAATCCTGTGGGCTTGTAGGTAGGTTTTGATGCACTTTGACGTCTGAGTTTAGAAGAGTATTTATCCCGAGTGATCTTGGAAAGATTGTGGCATTACAAGTGGTTCTGGCCATCATTATCTCACCCATAGCTACCCTCACCCATTAATTACGCAGTTACTGAAGTAAAAGGCCAATAAAGTGCTGTGTTGTATGCCTTGAAGAGAGGTATAAAGAATTTACTGTGTTTAGTCTTGTGCTTCAAGGGTAGAGACGGCATAGCAGAGTTTTGTTTTGGAGTTTTTTTTGTTTTGTTTTTTTGGGGTTTTTTTTGGTTCCATTGAAGGAAGTATTTATTTCTTTTTGCCAGAATGCTTGGCTTCAGGCAATGAGTCACAGTTCTCTCCCTCTTGTTTTTACCTGGCTGTTAGTTTTCTTTTTCACCCTCTGTGGTCCTACTTCCTGTTCATACACTCTAGGGAATGGAGTGAAGCCAAAGAAATCAGAAGAAAAGATCTGCTGCGATGGGCAAGTACCTGATACAAGAGAATAGGGGTCAGTGTGCTTTCCTCAAAAACCAATGTACATCGATCCCAGCACTAAAAAAAAAGCAAGGGGAAAAACCAATGTGTGGCACATGCACCACCTGCTTTTATATTCCTCCATGGCTGGGCATGGTGGCATGCCTGTAATCCCAGGACTCAGGAGGCTGAGGCAGGAAGATCACAAGTTTGAGGCCAGTAGAGTAGGGGTGGAGGAATGATAATTTGAAGGCTTAGAATAATGACTTGAAAGCTTTGTAGTAATTGATTCAAGCAAAGATTATCATTGGCTGATGGAACTTGATAAAGGAGGAAGGATCAGGCTGTCACCACATGAACCTTCTGATCAGTCTTGGCATCACTAAGAGTAGAACAACCAGACACTGTGGGTTTCCCACGTGATATACTAAGGCAGCGACAGCAAACCTTTTAGAGACCAGCACCCAAACTGCAACCCCAAACCCACTTATTTATGGCAAAGTGCCAACACTGCAATTAAACCTGAATATTGAGGTTTTAGTGTAGAAAAAACAACTCATACATTAACATCTTTTGTCTTAAAAGAAAAACACAATAACAGATCTTTTCAACAATACAAACAGCTTTTTACTGAAAGGTAAAAGTTTGCATTTGGTGTGCTTTTGTACACTGTTATCTGATAGGGTGATGCTGGGGCAACCTGGCTCGCGTGCCAGTGGAGAGGGCTCTGCATGCCCTCCGGGTGCCCACCGCGTGCCATAGGTTTGCCACCACTGTACTAGGAGGTTCCTGCACCTCCTGTGAAATGTTCTTGCAGCAATAATTTAAAAAAAGATGATTGAACTTGAATCTAATCAAGCCTGTAGGACAAACTTCCATTCATGGGAAGTAGAAAAACAAGTTAAATGATACAACAGTGAAGCAAAGAGATGGTTCTCAAGTGCAGGACCTTCTTGAGGGCAACGTCAGTAAAGGTTAGTGCAACTCATCAGTGGGAAGGTGGGAAGAGGAAGGGCATGAGCTGCTCTAAAGAGGACCCCAGCAGCCAACTGCATGAAGATCTTGATTTGGAAGCATCTGAGAACTTCTGTTAAGTAACAGATTTCACATGATTCAAAGTCACTATTATTAGTCTTTCGGTGTGATAATAGCATTGAATACAAGTTAATTTCTTAATTTTAGAGATTCATAGGCCAAATATTAAAAGGGTGAGATGACTTGATGTCTGAGATCTGCTTTTTAAATGTTTGGCAAAGGGAAAGCACAGACAAATAATATAAGCGTGGCAAATCGTTATATAATTATATTCACATCTAATTACCATCAGGGTGATGGGTATATAGAGGTTTATTGTACTATTCTTGCATGTATGCGCTTGGATTTTTTTTTTTAACTGGGGGATTGAACCCAGGGCCTTCACACTATGCTATTTATTCTGAGACAGAATTTTGCTCAATTGCTAAATTGTCCAGGCAGTGCTCAAACTTGTAATCGTCCTGCTTCAGCCTCCCAGAGTGCTGCGATTGCAGGCATGCACCATAATATCTAGCTTGAAATTTGTTTTTTTCGTTTTGTTTTGTTTTTACAATAAATATTCAGGTATAGGAGAGAAAGAGAAGGCAAAAAAAAAAGGCAAGAATGTATACAAATATAAGAGGACCTGTAAACATCAAAAATTTTAAAACCAAACTCAACCAACTTTTACTTCTTTACAAAAGCTCACAGGTTTCAAATATGCTACTATGGAAGAAAAGAATTCAGTGAGAAAATGAATTGTGTGTGTGTTTGTTTGTGTGTGTGTGTTTATATCCTTCATTCCTTGAACAACAAGTCTTTAGCAAAATCAGGTTTTTACAGTTTGGCGTAGCTTCCTAGAGAGACAACCATATGCAATATTTGAGATAATATTTAATATTACGGTATCTTTTAAATCCTCCAAATATCCTCATTTCTAACAACTTTTTAAAAGCAAGAAGCTCAAAATAACAGTTAAGAACCATTGCCAATATTGGGCTGGGGATTTAGCTCAGTGGTTAGGGTGTTCCCCTTGCGAGCACAAGGCCCTGAGTTCAATCCCCAGCAAAAAAAAAAAAAAAAAAAAGAACCATTGCCAATGTAAACAGCAGACAGATATATACACTAGAACAGATGTCCACCCCCACCCCATCTGCCCTGCTCCATCCCCGCAGCTCCCATGGTAGTGATGGAGCTAGAGATTGAACCCAAGGTCTGCGTGTGTGCTAGGCAAGAGTTCTGCCACCGAGCTACATCTCCAGTCCCAGAAGAGATGTCTTATTAGTTTTCTGTAATTGTATACATGGGGATTCAAATGTACCAAACAAGAACTGGTTTGGTACCTGCCCAACATCGCCAAATGCCACATCCCTGGGAATTAAAAGACCTGAGATTCATTCATCCCCTGCCACTGACCTATTGTATGACCTTGGGCATGTGCAGTCATTTCTCTCGGCCTTGTTCCTCTGCCTAGCACATGTACATAACACTTTCCATATACTAACCTTGGGGACATGGTGAGGACGAATGAGAAAACATTAGTGTAATGCTTCGAGGTCGTCAGGAAAAAAAACATTTTTTCAGCACTACGGTATGTTCAGTTTTTATTTTGACAGAGAATACCATCCAGTTTATGAATCATAAACAACACACTTAGGTTAAAAATCATTAACAAACACTATGGAGATTATATTCTCTTGCAAGGAATGCTGTCCACATATCTGTAATTACACTCAGATTTGATTCACCTTCAAACCTCACAGTTTCATGGAAAGGCTGTGAAAATTGCAATTAAATAGAGATAGTTTGCAAAATTTCAGCTGTTTACCTAAGGGTCTAGCGTGAAAGGTTCCAAAACCTTGAATTCTGGTTAGCTATGACTGCTAAAGTTCTGATTTTAATTGCAGTAATCACCTGGGAGGAGACTAAGTTAAAATTAGTAACTGCTTTAATTTTAGTTCTTAAATAAAATTACTTTCTAATCTCCCATAGGGTAGGAGCAGTAAAAAAAAAAAAATGTGCAGGGAATGTTCATTCTTCACCTAGAGTCACTAATGGCAGTAATATTTCTACCTTCGTCTTCAGTTACGGAAATACAGTGTATCATAAATGCATTTTAATATGTCAGCAATTGATTCTGAGTACTGAAACAAGGAAAAGCAGAGACATATGGTTTTAATTTAAATAGAATTAAATTTTTTTTTCACTTTTAGCTCATTCCTCTTCAGTCCATATAAACTCGAGGATATTGGGTAAAGCTAATCACTCACCTAGAACCCTCCAGTGGCTTCCCAGTGTGCTGCTGTTAAACCAGAACCTTCCAGCACACAAGCCCACCTCCATCTGAAACGATGCTGCCCTTGTTCACACTGCTTTTTTTTTTCCTGCTCCTTGAACTTGCAAATTTATTCCTTGCACTTGCTATTTCTTCCAATAGCATTATTCTTCCTTCATTTCTTTGCGTGTCTGTCTCCTTTTAGCCACCCTGACCTCAGCTCAAATGTCCTCTCTTCAAAGACGAATTCCCTGACCCTCTGTTGTAAGCAGTCACCTCCCCAGCCCTGCCCTCTATCACATCACCCTGTTTTGACATCATAGCATTTATGACTTTCTGATTTTACCTTGTAGATTTATTTGTTTGCTTGTTGTCTGACTGTTTCCTTCTGCACAGCGGAGGCATTGCCTCTTGTTCACCTCTGTTTCTGGCATATTCCCATAAAAATATTCCAACTATTCACTCCATTTATTCAAACATTCTGTCCCTGCATTGTTCTTTGGTGCTAATCTTAATCTCCTGCTTATCTGTTTTGCTGCAATCTGTCCTTGAAACCATCTAATCCCCAGATGAATTCTCCAACCAAGGAAAGAATAGGAAATTCACTTTGCCTGGTTTATAACCCATTTTGAGGCTGAAGTTGTTTCTATCAGAATTAGGATTAAGACTTTTTCATAACCCACATGTTTTGGACTGGTAAAAGAGCAATAGTTGGCTATAGAATTTGCTCAGTCTAGGCCAAGCCCTCTGTGAAGAATCAGAGTCCCCATTTCCCTCAATCTGGCCTAGGTCTGAAGGTTTACTTGCTAATCCAGTCAGAGGAACTTGAACTTTATTGGTAAATGTTCTAGCAGCTAAGGAGCCTGTCACTTATATAACTTCATGCATTGGTCAGCCAGTGAGAACTGAAAGCTTATTGGTTCCAGGGCTTTTCTAGATCCTTTATGAGGCCTTTACAACACCACTTTACAAAATGTATAAAAGCAAACAAGATATTTCATTTGTCCTTAGGGAGCTACCAATCTAGAAAGGGAAAGCAGAAAAATAAATAAATACTTAAAATATAGAATGCAATAAACTTAGATAAGAGTAAGTATGGGTGTTAGGGGAGGAAAGAGGGGGGCAATTTACTCAGTCTAGGACAAGACTATACTAGGAAGGCTTCCCAGGAGCTGTGGCGTTTACACTGAGATCTGAAACTGTATGTCGTTAATAACCAGTATCAGGCGATGTAGAAAAGCCAGGGTTCCAAGTGGTGAGTATAGTACAGTATATACAAAGACCAGGAAATAATGGAACACACAGAAAGAAGCTCACTGCATCTACAGCAAGGTTTGGAAGCAAAGGAGGGGGAGACGGTAAAGCTGTAGAAACAGGTGAGGACCAGGTCATGAAAACCTGATAAAGCAACATTGAGAAATTTGGATTTAATCCCAAGGGCTGTGGGCATCTCATATATATTGGTGGCAGGAGCATGACACGACTAGGTTATGTTTTAGAATAATCACTCTTGCTGCAATGTATAGATTGGGCCTGTGAGGACAGATTGGAGGCAAGCAAGGAGGTGATTTAGAACACTTCTGCACTGACTGAGACGTGAAATGACAGTGCCCTGGATCACTAATGGCAGTGCTGAAGGAGAGAAATGCTGTGAAGCATGTTTAGCGAGCAGAATGCACGAGATTGGGCATTTGGATGAAGGGCATGATGGACAGGGGTGGGTCAAAGATGACAGTAGGAGCCAGTCATGGTGGTGCATGCCTGTAACAGCAGTGCTCTGGGAGGCTGAGGCAAGAGGATCACAAGTTCAAGCCCAGCCTGGGCAATTTAGCAACTTAGCAAAATTTAAAAGAGGGTGGAGGGGAATTGGGGCAAGAGATGTGGCTCAGTGTGAAGGTCCTAGATTCAATCCTCAGTACTGGGAAAAAAAAAAAAAGACAGATGGCTGGCATGGGAAACTCAGTAGGTAGTGAGACCCATCACCTGTGTAGGAAATTAAGGACAACAGAAGGAAGAGAATGACAGGGGAAGAAGATGATAAGGTTTTCAATATGTAGTATATGAGGCACTTCTGGTACATCCAAATTGAGATATCTTGCTTGCAGTCAGACAGGTGGTCATCCAGGGCTGAGGAGAAGGGTTTTGGACAAAAGATACAAGTACTGGGAGCCACTGGCATAGACAAGGTAGCTAGAGCCAGGGGAGCAGATGAGATCTACTGTACTGATCTACATAAGGTACATGGGAGAAATCAGTGAGTTTTTTTTTAAGAGTTCATTTCTTCAATAAGATCAGCTAAGGCTTGGGGATTTAGCTCAGTGGTTAGAGCACTTGCCTTGCAAGCACGAGGCCCTGAGTTCGATCCCCAGCACCAAAAAAAAAAAAAAATAATAGGATCAGCTAAGTTAGTAGAATAGACATGTGCTATCAAAAAGACAAAGACTTGTATGGTGGCACATACCTGTAATCCCAGCATTCTGGGAGCCTGAGGCTGGAGGATTGCAAGTTTGGGCCCAGCCTGGGCAATTTAGTGAGACTCTGTCTCAAATGAAAAGGGCTGAGGATGTAGCTGCAAAGGCCATGGCACCCTACCCCCTAAAGAACAACACTGAAGCAATGATTATTATTGCTGTCAGAATAATAATACCCAATTCTCGTCTTGGAATACCCAAGATGGCTCAAAAGTTGGAATAAACAGGGCCTGGGAATTTACCTCAGCGGTTAGAGTGCTTGCAAGCACAAGGCCCTGAGTTCGATCTCCAGCACAAAAAAAAAAGAAAAAGAAAAAGAAAAAAAAGTTGGAATTAACACACAGGTAAGAAAAGTTTCTTTGTTGGAGGCAGGGGCTGTCCTACTAATTGAAGGACCTCATGTTTCTTCTACCTAATGTGCTTATTAAAACATGCTGTGAGAGATACAAATGCTGATTGTAGCAGTTATTTCTCCCAAGGTGGTACTTTCTGTCCTGTGCCCATAAACCAGCGTAACAGTTCCCAGGCAAACAGTGAGTAACTGAAGTTAAATTTGCCTTACTGAAAGTGCCATTTTCTAAGCATTTTGTTTCAATTTTTATAAAGTATAATGGTTTGGGTTAGTGTCCCTCCAAAGGCCTGTAGGTTGAAGGCTTGTCCCAACCCTGTGGTATAATTGGGAGGTGGCAGAGCATTTAGGTGGGAGGGAAGGCCTGGAAGGAGGATTTGGGTCACTGGAGGCCCTTGAAAGGGATTGTGGGGCCCCAGTCTCTCTCTCTCTCTCTCTCTCTCTCTCTCTCTCTCTCTCTTGTTTCCTGGCTGCCATGACATAAGCAGCTTTTTCTGCAACTTGCTCCCAGCATGATATATTGCTTTACCCTAGACCCAGATCAACTGGGCCCACTGACCATAGACTGAAACCTCTGAAATCATGAGCCAAAGGAAACCTTCTCTGTCCTTTTAAATTAATTATCTCAGATATTTTGATACTGTAATGGAAAGCTGACTCACACAGGAAGGTATCCACAGAAGAACTAAAGTTTTTGTTTAGATAATAAATGCTACAGGAAAATGAAGTAGAAAGGGAAAACAGTTCTTTGGAAAGCTGCTTTGTTCTTTCCTCAGGCATCGTGAACATAGAAATTATTTATGGAACACCTACTAAGCACTTTCCCTACCATTAACTAATTTAATCAAGTAGTCAGACAATCTAGTACCATCTATAAGCTCTTGAAAACTGATTTCTGTAATGTCCCATTTGTATTAGAATGCATGGTTATGTCAGAGGGCCTAATTTATATTCGGAATGTTCTAAAGCATACAACTACCAAAGGAGAGTAAAATTGGCAGCCACATAAGAAATAGTGAACTGAAGACTGCAAAAGCTTACAATGGAATTACATTCAGAGGGAAGAACAACATTCCTATGCAAAAAAAGAAAGAAAACAAGAAAGCAAAGGAGGTGAGGAGAAGGAGGAAATAAGGGAAGGAGGAGGCAAAGCTATTACTACTGGAGTCTAATAAAGCATATAGCCAAAAGCTAAGACAGTTAATTTTTTTTTTCTTCAGTGCCGGGGATTGAACTCAGGGCCTTTTGCTTGCTAGGCGAGCATTCTAACCACAGTGCTAAATCCCCAGCCCAAGACAGTTAGTTAGTTCAGTTCATAAATTGAGAACTCAGGGACCCCAGACACTTGGAAGAGAAGCACAAAACATGTTAAATACATCATACCTACTTTTAAAGTTATTAACTTTTGTTGGTTATGTAAAATTACAACTACTTCTCCTATAGAAACATTGAAAAATATGAAAAAATAAGACAGAAATTAATCATAAATCCATATCCCATCAACCTTAGTATTGTGCTGTATTTCCTGTTTATCTCTCCAAATATATGTGTATATATGATTCTTTCGTATTTTAACATATTTAAAGTTGTGCTGATTCCTCAAATTGTTGGCTACATTTAATTTTCCCTTAAAAGAAGAACAGCTATTCTCTTAAAACTAAAGTGCTACAATGTATGATTTTCTAAAAATTTAATTGCATACCATTTTATTTCTAAGTAAAAGTAATGCATTCATATTAGGATGAATACTGTAAACTTAAAAGAAACTATTTAGGAGTATCTCGTGCAGAGGTAAGAGTTATAAGAGAAAGAGTAAGAGCAAGCAAAGAGTGACTTAGAGGAAAACTTATTGCTTCTCAGCCTTTCGGCTAAGATCAAGTGTAGGAAAACCAAGTAAAGTTCTAATCAAATAAAATTAGAAGCCCAAATATACTTCTGCTACAGAATTTTCCTTTTTAAATTTTATTTTTAATTGATACATAATAATTTGTACAAATTTATGGGATACAATGGGATATTTTGATACATGTATATATTGTACAATTATCAAATCAGGTAGATTAGCATGTCCATCATCTCAAACATTTATCATTTCTTTGGGATGAAATATTCAAAGTTCTCTCCTCTAGCTCTTTTGAGAGACACAATACATTGTTTTTAACCATAGGTACCCAACTGTGCAATAAAACACCAGAACTGATTCTTCTCATCTGTTACTTTGTCCTTGTTGACCGTTCTCTCCTCATCCTGCCTTCTCTCTACCCTCCCCAGCCTCTGCTAACCACTGTTCTACTATTTGTGTGATAGTCACTTTTAATCCACATATAAACAAGATCATAGACTGTTTGCATAAGACCTGAGAACACAGACAATAAAAGCGAAAATAGACAAATGGCATTTCATCAATTTAAAAAGCTTTTACACAGCAAAAGAAACAATAGACTAAAGCCACAACCTACAGAATTGAGAAAAATATTTGCAAACCATACATCTTAGGGGTTGGGGATTTAGTTCAGTGGTAGAGCACTTGTCTAGCAAGCGCAAGGCCCTAAATTTGATCCCCAGCACCTAACAAACAAACAAACAAACAAAAAACCCAAAACTATACATCTTATAAGAGGCTAATAACTACTTTATGTAAGGAACTCAAGCAATTGAATAGCAAAAGGCAAATAATGGGATTTAAAAATAGGCAAAAGACCTAAATAGACATTTCTCAAAAGAAGACATACAAATAACCAACAAATATATGAAAAAATACTCAGTACCACTAATCATCAAATAAGTGCAAAGCAAACCACCATGTACTATAGCCTCAGTCCAGTTAGAATAGCTACACAACAGAATTTTCTGATATCAGTGTTAGCCGTATTAATATGTCCAAAGTATAATTATACCCTCAGTTCAGAGAAAACATTCTTAGGCCTTCCATCCAGGAATTCAGTAAAGACAACATTCATAAGGAAAACTGTATTAACACAATTTAATAAATTAAACTAGTAAGATGCCTGTTTTCCACAGTTCCTGTCAGATGGGTCTCCTTTACTTAATATGACAATTTAATTTTTCAACACATAAGGAAAAATAGTTCCTTTCTTTGAGAATTCCTCTAATTGACTTACGTGCTTTCCCATTCTAGGACCTGCGCTAAGCTCTGGGGATGTTACTGTGAGCTCATGGATATGGTCCCTGTGTCCATGAAGCTGAGTCTTATGTACAAATCAAGGGAAGTAAAATACAGTGCAGGGAAAACAGTAAACAACAAAAGGAAACGGTGTGCTTTGGAAGAACATAGGAGGGTGTTTCAACCTGCATTTGCTGGGGGGTGGCTGGGAGACCCCAAAGATGTAATGCCTCAGTGAGCTCAAAGACGAATAGGAGTTAGCAGGCAAGGAAGGGGGAGCAGAATGTTCCAGAAGTATGAGAAAACATGGCGACTTCCAAGAATGGAAAAGCTGTAGTGCAGAAGGAGAGGGTGGCCAGAGATGATGGCAAGGAGGCAGGAGCCACATCTGAAAGGCTTTACGTCGTCGTAAAGGAATCTTGACTTCCTCCTGAAGACAAAAGAGAGTCATCCAAGGGGTCTGAGTAGGAATGGCTTGATTAGATTGCTGGCTAAAATGTAGAAAAAATAGTAGAGGGAAAGAAGACTACAGAAAGCCATAGCACATTGAGGAGGCTGTGGGGGTAACCCAGGAGAGAGTTTATGGTCTCAGGTTAAGTTAGTAGCGGTGGAAATGGCAAAAAGTTGAATACATTTGACAACTGATCATTTTATATTACTGCTAGCCATCTGTATCCCAGGAATTTTTCTGTCAAACTGTCACAATAGCTGAGCATGGTGGAGCATTCCTGTAATCCCAGCACTCGGGAGGCTGAGGCAGATGGATTGCCATGAGTTCGAGGCCACTCTGAACTGCATAGACCCTGTCTCAAAAAAAAAGTGTCACAATGACCAATACAAAGAAAAAGAGTCTAGCTTAAGGTCTTGTCCTCAAACAAGGTAAATCGAATATTGATATTGGTTAAGCATGTTAAATAAGCATGTTAAAACAAGATCCAAATTTTGTGGAAAGCAAGGGCAATTAAAATAATCACATCAATGGAAAAATGCATATAGAATCTTTCAACCTTTGACATGGGTAGAGTCGGGGAAATAGTATCATTTTAATTAGTTAACTAATGCTGAATAGTACATATGATATAAAATTTCAAACAATACCACAAAAGAAATTTCTCCCTCCCACCCTAACCCTTGCCCTCTACTCTCTTTCCTACAGGCAATTACTAGTAATCTCTCGTATCTTCTTCCAAAGATGTACCATGAATGTAGAATCACAGGTTAAAGCACAGTATTGTGATACTTCATATACTATGGTATTTGTTTTAGAAGTGTCAGGTCCAAAAATATTATCATAGACTTATAGGCAATATTATCATAGATTTATATGTCACTGCAGTGACATATAATATTCTGATATCATACTGATGTGGTTATTTTGTTTGTTTGTTTGTTTTTTGAGACAGGGTCTCGCTATGCAGTTCAGGCTGGCATTGAACTCACTATGTAGCCCAGGCTGGCCTTGAACTTGCAGCAATCTTTCTGCATTAGCCTCCCAAGTGCTGGGATTACAGAATTTATAATTTTATATATAATTTTTATAAATTATAAATTTATTTAAATTATAAATTTTTATAAATTATATAATAATTCTTTTACAGATAAGCAGATTTCATTTTACATTCGAGTAAACATTTAAGAACCTTTAGGCATCTGTGACCTATGGATTTCATAAAATCCATGAGTTAGAATAAGTCATCAATTGTTTGGTCACTATCTCAAATTTCCTATCTTTTCTCTCTTTTGCATTCTTGTTTTTCCAATCTAATCAAACAAAGAACCTCTTACTACACCCATTACTCTCTATTCTTTCAACCCCAGCAATATCATGCAGAACGATCTTTCATTTATTTCCTGAAAATCACTTGCATTCTATTTTTCAAAAAAATTTTTAAAACCCACCTCTTCTAGGAGATTGACCCTAGAACATTCCAACGTTTGGAGATAATTTAGCATGACTCAAGAATGTTATGGATTCCTCATTTCCCCCTCAAGTCTGAAGCCAATACTCTGCATTTTTCAGTTCAAAAGACAGCATTCTCTTCAGCATGTAAACTGCCGTGAGCTGGGTTGCAACTTGACTAATACAGATGCCTTTTTATGGTTAAGTTCTTCCTGTCATCAGGCCCCAAATGCCCATTTAAAGCATCCACTCATTTGCATTTTCTACTTATAGTGTGAGATTAAGACTGTATTTTCCTCTTCTGCATAACAGCTGTTCCACTAGACAATCGTGCCTACCAAGTACCATTGCCTTTTCTTATCCAGGTGAAACTCCTCTTCAGTGTTTCCTTATACAGCATATTCTTTCTCAGTCTTTTGGCTAAGATCAAATGTGTACATGTGGAATGTTTTCCAGGTATTTTATTATGTTAGTGGCTCTTAGCTGTCAATATCTGTCTTAGTGAGATTTCCATAACCAAATACGGTGTTCCATCATTGAGTAAATTAAGACTTGTCCAAACCCCTTTCCAAACCACTGAGGCCCAAGCTTTATCCAAGCTAGAATTTTTAGGGTAGTTTTTGGAATGGATCTTGCTAGCTTGAGTCTTTGGGGTATAAAGCAATGACAGTTAGCGACTGCTTCCCAAATAAATGTATGCCAGAAGTGAGGGGCAATCCAGAATGCTAAAAATAAGGGGAACAGGGAGAGGGCAAGAACTGGACCTGAAGTAAAGAGTTAGTAATCAAGAGTGGTTAAAATTGAAGTGTCATGACCTGTTCTTGGTCCTTTTTTTGTATGAGGTAAAGTCTAAATATTTCTTGTGATAATAAAACACAGAGACACAGGCACCAAGAGTTGAACCTTCTTACGGCATTCTGTCCAAGACATTGTGCAGGGAGAAGAAAATGAAAGGTGCTGGTCTGGGCTAGTAGGATGTTTACTGCCTTGATATGTTGATTAATGTGGCCTCAGGCAGCTGTAGCTGTTTTATCAGTAGAGTACACTGGGCTCTGCTGAGATTGTGGTCAACCAAGGCCATCAGGTCACTTCTATATATGAACTGTGGCCACTTGCAGTACACAGTTCTGTACTTGTGCAACTTTCCCCTCTTAATGGCAGAAATTTACATTTATCATCAGTAGCATTTCTTTTCTGAATATTCTACCTCATTTAGAGGATAAATGCTTTTTGGCTGTCTGAACGTAGAGCATAAAACTGCTCTACCTTTTTCGTATTTTTTACATAACTTTTTTTAAATGAATCACATTGACTTTGCCCCTAACTTAGTCATTTCTCTACGCACTCACTCATTTACTCATTTATTCAACAAATACATACCTTACAAGTCCCAGGCACTGCGCTAGGTATACAGTAAATGCTTTTTTTTTTTTTTTTTTTTTTTTGGTGCCGGGGTTCGAACTCAGGGATTTGTGCTTGCTAGGCAAACACTCTAACCACTGAGCTAAATCCCCAGCCCTGGACACATCTCTTATGTATAACTTTTTCTCTAAGTGGATAAGTAGATAGAAATCTCATAAAAACTAGAGTATGATCATTGAACCTGATAGAAATACTTAATAGTGAACTATTTCCCAATCCACAGGCACAGCTATGTAACTTTTTTTTTGTTAAATACCTCATATGGGCAGACAACAGAGCTTAGGGCCTACTCAGGATGATTAGTGGAAGAGCAGGAAGAAATGTAGTCAATGTATACATTCTCCTAAAGAATGTGCTTTCCTATGAGTTTTTTCCCTTGTTTTTTATTTTCGGAAAATTAATATTCTTAATAATTTCAAATTGAAAAGAATATCCAACAGTAGAGAAACTGTGGTATGTTAACTTATTAGAATAGTGGATAGCAATGAAAAAAAAAACCAAATTACAGTTACATGCAGCAATTTGGATGAATTTTACAAAACAATGTTAAGTGAAAGAGGCCAGGCACAAAATAACATGTGTTATATTATTCCACTCATATAAAGTACAAAAACAGGCAAAAGTTATAGGGTTTGTCTAGTAATTATCCCTGGGGTAGCTGGTGACTGGAGGGGACATGCTAAAATTTAGCCTGTATTTTGTAGTGCTGGTCTTCAGAGTACCAATTCATAACCATCCTGCTGTAATCATTTAAGACTTTTGCACAGAAATGAGGTATTTGTGCATAAAATATATGTGAACATACAAAGGGGTTAAGACATAGTTTGTATAAATGCATCAGAAACATTATCAATTTTATGTTTTCTGTAGAGGTGATTACTTCTTGAAATCCCTAGTCATCACCTCCGCTTCTTCTCAGTCCCAGTGTGCTTCTTGAGATTGGTTGAATGACCCAAGCGTCTGACAGCCTTCCTGCTAGACCAGCTGTCAATGACTGAAAAACAAGCAAGCTCTCAATTGCACAATGTGTGTCAAGGCAGGCAGTTCTATAAAAGGAACACTTGATTCGATCTTCAGTGGCCAGGATCTGGCGCCCGGAAGGTGATTATAACCACGTCCGGTATTTATATCAATCTCAGTCACTCACTGTCTGTCAATTGGCTCTAATAAGATGCTCCCAGCTCTATATTTAATTTACATGAATTACTTGTTGATTATCCACACTGCACATTAACTGCAATACATTTTCTTTGTCCTGGGCCAGCTCTTTGTAGTCTGTTCTTTCCCTTCTGTCCAGCTGGTGTGTGCATACAGTAAAAGGCAAACTAATTTTGATATTTGTGAAAGTCAGTGATTTTCAAATAGGAATGATGTTTTCCTCCCCAGGGAAAACTTGACAATGTCTGTAGGTATGTTTGGTTGTCATAACTGGGTGAGGTGGGGGGTGTTCTGATGTCTAGTGGTAAAAGCCAGGAATGCTGGTAACATCTTACAATGCACAGGACAGCCTATACCACAAAGAATTATTCAGTCCTACGTGTCAATAGCACAGCCTAAATAAAGATAAAATAGGAAGCAATTTCTAATCAAACATATTTTTAAATTGAAGCATGATTGATGTGGGAGTGCTTTTATTATTCCATGGGCATGCCTTTCAGTGGTTACTTACAGGTTCACAGCCTTCAGATCAAGATGATAGATAAGTTTTCTTTTCAGTGGGAATGTCTGGTGCAGATCTTTTGTGCAATGGCTGGGGCACATTCATGGGCAGCAGAAATTCACATGAAGAACTTCTCATAGAGTCTTGCCGGGGGGTGTGGAAGATATTCTCAATGACTTTTGGGGAGTAACGTACTGAGGATTGAACCCAGGGCCTTAGCACTGAGTGATGCTTGTAAATTTTTTTTTTTTTTTTTTTTTTTTTTTTTGGTGCTGGGGATCAAACTCAGGGCCTTGTGCTTGCAAGGCGAGCACTTTAACCACTGAGCTAAATCCCCAGCACTCGTAAAATTTTGAGACAGGATTAAGTCATTAAGTTGCCCAAGCTGGCCTCAAACTCGCAATCCCCCTGCCTCAGCCCTCAGTATCAAATCTTTTGGACTATAAGAGGGCGAGCCTCTGGGTTTTTGGTCTTCGCGTGTTCATCTGATTTGTGTATGTTCCTTGCATATCCCAAAGGCATATTTCATTATCCTCACTTGGTTCTGATTAATTGAGTCACTTGCATGCTCAGTTCTGTGTGACTGGATAAATTCTTGGCACAGACTTTACTTTCTCATCCTCATACTAAAAATGTGGTTAATATCAATAATTTTAATTGCTCTTCACATTTCTTTTCGTGGTGAGCTTGTAACATGCCCCCATTTCCATTTGTCTTAACAACTCTCAAAATACCATTGCTTATTTTAAATGAATTCATTACTGTATTTGGGAAAATTAAGTCAATGCATTGCAAACTTATAAGCAGACTTCCTACATAAATGTGTTGTCATTTCATGGCTGCTCATCTGTATTTCGAACCTCGCGTAGCTTATTGCGTCTCCAACTTGAGTCTTCAGTATCTGAAGGGTCAGTTCAAGGGCATCAAAGAAACATGATACTGTTAATGTTCATCTAGGAGTGTGGTTCCATCTGGTTCAGAGTTTAAACTCATAATGGCATCGAAGGGAAGGCAGTTGTGCCTGTATCCTTGCAGAAGCTTGAGGCCTTGCCAGAGTGGGATCTTCTACAAACATTTAACCAGAACTCACTCCTAAGAAATTTGAAGTGTGGAGAAAAGTGGGTCTTAGAACATGTGCGTGTCCCTTTGAGTATACTAACAAAGGATACACTTTAAGCGCCCAAACTGGGAGAGAAATGTGTGAGCTTTGTGTTTTACACACAGGCCTAACCCAAACCATGGTCCTCTCCCCAGAGCCTGCAGCCTCTGAAGTTGTTGAATTTAGGGAGATAATTTATTGGCTCTTTTCTCCAGCATTTCCAGAAAGCAGCTGACTTCACCTCGGAAAAATGTTTTCAAAGTCCACTGTAAATTGCATCTTCTTGTTGACTGTCTCTCTAACTAAAGTAGAGCAAATGGACCATAATTAGCATTATTTAACGTGACTATAAAAATAATAACAATAGGAATAATTTCCCCAAAGCTCCATTATTCAGTTCTTAAACATAGCTGAAACTCAAAAATTTAAAAGTAAACATGACAGACTCCTTAAGTAAACTCCAGCTGGAAAACTATGATAGAATTTTTTATAACTACAGGGATGCTGTGTGGCAAGTCCCTATATGGAAATATAGAGCCTGATGTAGTCAAATGGCCATAACCAAGAAGGTGAAGAACAGTGTTTTGGTGTCAAATAGACCCTGGGTCAAATCCCAGTCTTGCCACTTACTAGCTACGTGGTCTTTGAGAAATTACTTAAACTTTCTTAGCCTCAGTTTCTTCACATTCAAAATGGAGATAACAATGGTACTTACCTCATGAACTTTTGGAACTATTGAATGACGTATTGTGTGTAAAGTTCTTACTCAGTTCCTCAATAAATATTAGTTTATATTTATTTGTAAAATGTCTTTATTTACTTACTTTACAGGAGACCAAACCCAGGGCCTCGCACATGGTAGGCAAGTGCTCTACAAATTTTATTAATTATTCTCATATGGCATATAAATAATTATGTCTTGCATACCTTGCTAAAGAATATAACTGAAGCCAGATGTGGTGGTGCATGCCTGTAATCCCAGCACTAGGGAGGCAGAGGCAAGAGGATTGCCATGAGCTTGAGGCCAGCCTGCACTACATGTAGCAAGACCCTGTCTCAAAAAAAAAAAAGAAACCAAAACAAAACAAAACAAAAAAAGGAATATAACTGAAGCATGGCAAGATAAGATTGTGGTGCATTAAGTTTCAATTAATTTGGGAATAATCTGTACTAATTTTTTTAAACTCCTTGTGTTAACTTTCTGTCACTATGATGAAATATCTGAGATAAACTTATAAAAAGAAAAGGTTTATTTTGGCTCATAATTTGGGAGATTTCGGTTGTTGATTGGCCTATGGCTTTTGGTCCTGTGTCAAGGCAGTACGTCATGGTAAGTGTGTATAGTAGAGAAAGCTACTCCTTATGGTGGACAGGAAGTGAAAAATAAGGGAGGGCCTAGGGCCTGGTATCACTTCCAGGGCCTTCCCTCGGAGTCCTAAGTGATGCCCACTAGGCCCCCTTCCTAGAGGTTCTGTCATCTCCCCAAAGTGCCACAGGCTGGCAGTTAAGACTTTACCATGTGGGCCTTTGGGGCACACTTATCCAAACTATAGTACTCCTTTTCTATTTTTTTTGGCCGGGGATCGAACTCAGAGCCTTGCGGTTGCTAGATAAGCGCTCTAACCACTGAGCTAAATCCCTAGCCCCTCCTTTTCTATTTTTTATTGTAGTAAAATACACATAAAATTCATTACTGTTTTGATCATTTTTAAGTGTACAATTCAGTGGAATTAAATACATTTACAGTGTTGTAAAACTATCGCTGCTAGTTTCTTCTAGAACTTCTTCATCATCCCAAATCAAAGTTCTATACCCATTAAACAATAGTTCTACATTCACGTTGTCATTTTAAAGTGATTATTTCATTTATTTTGATTTATTGACTAATTTTTGTCATGCTGGGCATTGAAACCAGGGCCTTACTCATATTTTATCTTTTTATATAAAGGAAAGAACATTTCCCTTTAATATTAAGCAAGTACATCATCACTTTGAAAATTAGAAAATGTAGATAAAAATAAAATGAAAATTAAATCTAACCTTCACTCTCCAGAAATAAGTACCATCAATATTTTGGTATATGGTTGCCACCAGTTTTCCTTTTGCTAACACATACACATGTAAATTATGCACATGTATGTATTTGTGAATATACGTATATATCTTGAATTCTATTTTCTAATCATTTAAAAAAATCTTTTAACTAGGTAACCAGAGCTCAGTAGAGGTGATAAATGACCATGAGGAAGAGAAAAAGAGAACTATGCTCCATTTTGGAAAGGCTTTGATGGGGAAGCAGTGAGGAGAGAAGAACCAAAATGACTTGTTCCTATGAAGACCACCTCATCTCAAGACTAATTATTCCTCAGCGCACAACTGTCACAGTCCTGAGAATTACTCGGCCTGAAGCCTGATTAGCCCCCTTCGTGGTGTCTCAAGGTGAGTGTAAGTAAGTGAAAATCTTTAAAAACTATCACACTCAAACCAAAGCTAATAAAAATGACTGTCTCCAAAGGGAGACACCAGCATGTCATTACCAGAGTAGTAGAAAAAGGAACGAAATGAGACTTCTTGGCCCAGATCTTTTTGTATAGTTTGGCTATGTAAATTATATAAATGTTTCACGTATAAAATAAAGTCGGAAAAAATAAATCTATAAAAATTTAAAGCATACTGAAACTAATAAACCTACCTGGAGCTGAAGTGAAAGAATTGAAAGAAATGAGCCTAATTACCAAGTAGGTAACACAAAAAGACATAATGAAAAGCTACGTTGGCTTTTATGCCCTTGCCTCCCAATGCACACAGTGTCATCACCTCCGGACTCTATTGGTTGAAGCAAAATCAAAAGCCAGCTCATTTTCAAGGAGATTCATAGATTTTACCTGTTGGTATGAGTAATGACAAATAATTCTTTGTCATATTTTAAACCTAACACACCATCCTTAAGACCTCACCATCTGGTGATCGGTACCCAACTCAAAAGGTCACAAAAGAATTGATCGTTTGTCTGTCACGTTTACTCGTAAGTAGAGACTTTTTTGATGTCTAGACCTGACCCATGGAAAGTTTAACTCCTCCTGGAATTACCATATACTTTATAGATTTGTCTAAAATTTTCTAACTTGGTAACTCTTAAATTATTTTATATTGCTGGGCACGGTACCCTGAGCCTGTAATCTCAGTGCCTGGGAAGCTGAGTCAGGAGGATCACAAGTTTGAGGCCAGTCTGGGCTACATTATGAGTTCAAGATCAGCCTGGACTGCACAGCAAGATTGTACCTCTAAAAAACAAACAAACAAATACAAAAAACGAAAAGAGCTCTTTATATTACATGTGAAATTCCTAGCCTCATACTATGTCTATAATGGACACTCCATAAGCAGTCGTGATACCTGATATTTATTAGAATTCCTCAGACAGCTTTACTGATTGAGCATCCCATTAACAATAGTTGAGGTAATTTCATGATTCTCTGAAATACCTGACACATTTATAACTTGAAAGAAGAATGGAAGCACTCTAGAAAACTAAAATTCATTATAAAATATTGTGGACAGTTGATGTTTGGTGATACAAAGAAATGAGTTGTTGCACTGGCCACAGTGCCTATTTTGTTTTCCACTGTGTTTTTACTTCCTATCACCTTTCTTCCCCAGATTGCCTTTTTAAAAAACTTCCCTGAGCAACAGAAAAAAGTGGGAGCGGCTCCTGTACATGAAGAATGAATATCATGCCAAAGCTTTTTAGGGAAATCTAATGAAGTTTGGAATTCAATCTGTTTTAAAAGATTTCTGAAGATTAAACAAAACATACACCAGATTTTTGAGTCTAGACTATTTCCTCAGCCTATGGGAAATGTCAGATTTTTTTTTTTTTGAAATCTTGAAAATCAAAGCTGGCAGTGCTGAGTATTTAGCTCAGTGATTAGAGTGCTTGTCTTGCAAGCGCAAGGCCCCAAGTTCGATCCCTAGCACCAAAACAAAACAAGACAAAAAAACAAAAAGAAAATCAAAGCTGGCATTAAATTATGGTGTGAGACACAGTAATTCATTTGTAATATAAATTAACACGTGATTCCCAAAGTGATAATGTTAATCAAACAATATCTGTAGCTATTTAAAGAAAGAAGCTCTAACATTATATCAAGCTATAAGTTCTCCAAAAATTATTAGTCACATAAAGAAAGACCTAATTATAAATTGTATTTTATTTAATGAACACTTTATTATTTTTCCTTGATTCTACTATATCATTCAACAAAAATAAAACTACATCCTAGTGTTCCAATGTTTCACTGGCATAGATTATCTGTCCTGCTGATAATTATATAAACTTTAGTGCCTTGGGAAGAAGTACTCCCAAAATTATTCCTGGAAACTAGCATTACCCTGATTCCAAAATCAGACAAGGATCCAGATAAAAAGGAGAACTACAGGCTAGTCTCTTTAATAAACCTATGTTCATTAAACCTCAAAAAGATATTGGCAAGCAGAATGCAACAAATCATCAAAAAGATCATACATCATGCCCAGGTAGGCTTTGTCCCAGGGACGCAGGGCTGGATCAACATAAACAAATCAATAAATATAATACATCGCATAAACAGAAACAAAGACAAAAATCACCCGTTCATCTCGATGGACACAGAAAACACTTTTGACAAAATACAACATCCACTAATGATAGAGAAAAAACCCTGAAAAAATAGGCAGAGAGGGACTTTTTCTAAATGTGATAAAAGCCATTGTCTTAGTTACTTTTCTCTTTGCTGAGACAAAATACCTGACACACAAAGTTAAAGGGGGAAAGGTTTATTTAACTTACAGTTCAGTTCATAGAGGTTTCAGTCCAAAATCAGCTGGCTCCAAGGCAGGGTGGCATGGCAGAGGGGCATCACCGAGGAGGAAGAGTTCACGGTGGGCAGAGAGTAGCAAAGCAAGCAAGGGCCAGTAGCAGCTTCTTTCTGCCCCTTTTATATTCTATCTAGGCTACTGGTTTTAGAGAGGTGCCAAACCAATCAGTGGACCGATTTAGTAATCACACGCCCTTAATCCCAGCATCACCTGTTTGCAATCCAGCCGCTTCTGAAAAGCACCCACTATGACTTCATGAGGCTTTGAGGGGACAGCTAGACACAAGCCGTAATAGCCATTTATGACAAACCTACTGCCAACATCATGTTAAATTGGCAAAACTTGAAAACTTTCCCTCTAGAAGCAGGAATAAAACAAGAATGTCTGCTAGTACTCCTCCTGGTCAATACAGTACTCAAAACATTACAACAATCAGGTAAGAGAAATAAAAAGGATATGCACAAGAAAGGAAGAAGTCAAATTCTCATTATTTGCAGATGACATGATCCTCTAAATAGGAGACCCAAAAAATTCCACCAAAAGACTTCTAGAATTAATAACCAAATTCAATAACATAGCACAATACAAAATCAACAGACAGAAATCAGTAGGGTTCCTCTACACCAATAATGAACCCACTGAGAAAGAAATTAAGAAAATGATACCATTCACAGTAATATCAAGAAAAATTAAATACTTAGAAATTAACCTAACCAAGGAATTGAAAGACCTTTAGAACGAAAACTACGTTACTCTTAAAAAGGAAATCTAAGAAGACACCGGAAAATGGAAAGATATACCCTCTTTCTCATTAGGCAGAAGCAATGGAGTCAAAACGGCTGTACTTCTCAAGCTGATACACAGATTTAATGCAATCACAATCAAATACCAACAGCATTCATTACAGAACTAGAGCTAACAATCCACAAATTCATATGGAGACCCAGGAGTGGTGGCACATGCCTATAATCTCAGCACTCAGGAGGCTGAGGCAGGAGGATGCTGCAAATTTGAGGTCCACCTGAGCTACATAGTGAGTTCAAGTCCAGCCCGAATTATATAGCAAGATTTCTCCACAAAAACAAAACAAAACAAAAATTCATATGGAATCAGAAGAGACCCAGGATAGCAAAAGCAATGCTAGGTAACAAGAGCAGAGCAGGAAGCACAACAATCCCAGAATTCAAGTTATGTTACAAGGTTACAGTGTTAAATAACAGCATAATACTGGCACAAAAAAAGACATGTGGATCAATGGAATAGAACAGAGGATGCAGAAACAACCCCCAGTTGCCGAGCTTGGCAGCGCACACCTGTAATCCCAACACTGGGGAGGCTGAGGCAGGAGGATCACCTCGAGTTCAAGGCCAGCCTGGACTACATAATAAGACCCTGTCTTAAAAAATGAAAATAAATAAATAAACAAACAAATAAACAAACCCAATCAAAAAATGGGCAACTGAAATGAATAGTCACTTCTCTGAAGAAGAAGTACAAATGGCCAATAAATATATGAAGGAATGTTCAACACCTCTGGCCATTTCTAGAGAAATGCAAATTAAAACAACACTGAGATTTGTCCTTTTTCCACCACAGCCTTGCCAGCATTTGTTATTATTTGATTTCTCGATGACTGCATTCTTTCTGGAGTGAGACAGATCAGATTTTTTGATTGGGTTTTTTAATTTATTTTTGTTATATTGTTGGTTGGAATGTAAAATAACACAATCATTACAGAAGTAAGTATAGAGATTCCTCAAAAAACTAAAACTAGAAATTCCATTTGACCCAGCTATTCCCCTTCTAGATATCTTCCCAAAAGAGTTAAAGACATCATATTACAGTGACACCTGCTTACCAATGTTTGTAGCAGCATAATTCACCTTAGGGTAATTTTGGAAGCGGCCTAATATGTCCAGCAACAGATGAACATATAAAGAAAATGTGGTATTTATATACAATGGAGTGCTACTTTGCCATAAAGAATGATAAACTTGAGTCATTTGTAGCAAAATGGATGCACCTTGAAACCATAATGATAAATGAAATAAATCAGATACATAAGCTTAACTATCACATGTTTTTTCTGATATGAGAAACCCACAGTTTATACAAAGAGCAAAATAAAAGATGGATAATAGGAAATAGGGAAATAGACCTCTTGCAGATGGGGAGGGGACCAAGAGACAGAGAAAGGGGGCAGGAGGGGAGGAGTCAGGGATGAAAAAAGAATTGAGATGTGGTTTTTTTTTTTTTTGGTGCTGGGGATCGAACTGAGGGCCGTAGGCTTGCAAGGCAAGCACTCTAACTACTGAGCTAAATCCCCAGCCCGAGATGTGTTATGTACATGTACCAAGTCCTCATGATAAGTGTGATCATTATGTACTGCAAACATGTACTAATAAGAGATAAAAATGGAAAAAAAAAATAATTTCAGTACCTTTACTTTTTCTATTTGCCAGAATTTATTTACCTGGAGATATTTGTGAAATTGATATTAAGATTTACATGTTTTGTTCTAGTAAGATTAATATCAGCTTCCCAGTCAATTATGATATAGCATAGAACATAAAATTTGAGGTTTGAAGGTTACTGATTGAGTTCAGTTGTGCTTTTGAAATCACAGTAAGAAATAAAATCTTAAAAACTCCAAGCAAATGAGTCCGGAATGACATAGATGTCTCTTCACATTCTCTGCAAAATGGCTTACTTATCTCCTAAATCAAGTCCTAGATGAAAAATGCTTTCTTGTAGATGGCGTTTTGTTGAAATCAAGAATCCACCCATTAAAAAGAGAGGAATACTTCATACATTTTCTTTATTACATTCCTTGTGGAATATATTCTGGCAAAATAGAAGACCTTAAAGAAATCGCTTAACTCAGGAAGAAACTCCACTCTCATTGATGCCAGTGGGAGTCCAATGAATGGAAGAAATGTTGAACTTGACCCTGTAATGTTTCAGCTGTGAGCCTCCATGTTCTTGGCAAAGCCCGGCTTTCCACTGAACGGCGATGTAGTCTGTGCGGGGATTAACAGGGATTAACAGTGGTCAACAGTCTAGTTTCCCTCTTCTTTTGGAGCAACAGATGAGACACATAATACCTTCTTTTAGGGTTATTACATACTTTTCAACACAAAGACATTCAATGAGTTGGTGTGAGGAAGCAAAAGTTAGAGTCTATGAAAGGAGATTTATGTTGGTAATGATTTTTAACTGCGTTTTCCACTGATAGCTGGGAAGCATCAATGAGTCCTGTGCCTATTGAAGGAAAAGAGGGACATCAAGATCTCAGAGGCCACTTAATGTGTCTGTTTTGAAGATCAGCATTGAGCGAGCCACGTTCAGTCTGTTTTTGTTATATTACATTACACATGCGTAAAGTTGATTACTGGTAAAATTCCAATGCAAGTGATTTTTTTGAAAATATGAGAATTACGACAAATGAAGATGCATTATCTTTAAAAAAAATTAAAAGAATGCATATTTTTACAAGGTAAGATACTGCAGAACTAAATTGGAATAGCTCATTTTCTGTTCAATCCCACGAATAAACAAGATCTCACGAGTTAGGGATCTAGCACAATCCTACAGTCCAAAATCACCTAATGCTGCAATCCAAAATGAACACTTTGTTCTGGAGAAAAGGCCTTGAAATCCTGTCTATAGGGTTAGATGGAGGTACTTGAATGACATCATTATCAGGGTCCTATTTTTAGCTGTTTGTACTTGGTGGAAAAATTTTTTGTACTTTTTTGTATATTTTGTAAAACACGTTATTTTCCACAATGCTGCATATTGCCTTTGTAGTAGAAAGAAAGAAAAAAAGAAAGATTTGAAGCAGGTTTTGTTTTAAAGGAACAGAAGAAGAAAAGAAGCAAGACATAGTTCAAGACGAAATTAAAACTCTTCGTTTTTATTTGACAGAAGACTGCAGATTATGAGAAAAAAAAATCTCTAATGTTTAGAAGTGAAGATGTTGGCTTACATGAAGTATGAAAAAACCTATCGGTATGGGTATTAAAAGTAGTTACAAGGGGTTGGAGATTTAGTTCAGTGGTAGAGCATTTGCTTAGCAAGTGCAAGGCCCTGACTTCGATCCCCAGCACCAAAATAAATAAATTAAGTAGTTACAAGATTGCATACAGTTTAATAGTTGGCACTTACTCAGGTGGCTGTGTCCATGGCCCTGCTCTGCAGCCCTGTAGCTTCATGATTTTGGGCAGGCAAGTTATGTATTAACTGGCATCATAATGTATTGTTCTGATAAGGATGTACTAAAGGAAAGAGAGGAAGAAAGGACTTGGAAGAACTGCACACAGGCCAGGCTGTGCAGCTTGGATTAGCTGTAGAAGTCTGGGCTCTTGGAAGTCAGGTACAGTACTTGTTTCTCTAAGTAGCGGAGAAGGACACTTGGGAGCCGTGAGCCTAATGCTCCGAGGGCAATTTCACAGTGGCCTTCTGTGTAATTCTCTGTCCAGGAGGCTTCTAGCGCAGCAGGTCCCTGTTTTCTGGGAAAATCAGACTTAGGAACTGAATGGCCTCTAGCAGTTGTCTTTCTTTCTTTTCAATTAATTCCGAGCTGTTACTGTTTTTATTTATTTATTTTGTGGTGCCAGGGACCGAACCCAGGGCCTGATTGCATGCAAGGCAAGCACTGAGCCCAGTACCACAAAAAAGTATATGTCCATAGATTTAAAATTTATCTATGCTTTTAATGGCATCATTTTTTAAAGTTAATTTTTCCCTTATGTATACACCATATTTCAATTAGTTACATTTCCAGAGCCAGTGGTTTGTAAGAGAGCAGATTTAATACAGGACATTTATAAGTTACAACATTCACCCATAAGCCAAATGCAGGAAGAGTGCCAAATGTCTATCTATGCACTGGAGACCCAAAAGATCCAAAACCACGGCACTGTCCCGTGTATGTCCGTGTCTGCAGATGATGGCTGAAGAAAACTTTACTGGAACCAGGATATGATGCTCACAGCAGAGATGAAAACCAGAGCTCCCCCGAAGCGATGACACCAAGGCCTGAGCTCCTTCTTCAACGAGAACAGCTGAGTCCCCTTCAGGAGAACCAGCCGCAGCAGAGCTTCTCCTGGGAAACAGTCCACACCTATCTTCTGCTCCCATTCTCCTTTATGTTGCATCAGCAACAATCCTCAGATGGATGTTCTACGCCCAGAACTGCACCAACTCAGTCCAGCTGGGCGTTATGGCTCAAGTTGACCACAATAAGAAGTCCACAACAATATTGAAATCAATCTCATTTTTCTGAATTTTACTGAATATTTTCTTTTTTTGGGGGGGGGCCGGGAATCGAACTCAAGGCCTTGTGTTTGCTAGGCAAGCACTCTAACCACTGAGCTAAATCCCCAGCCCAATCATTTTTCTGAATTTTAGAAGAGTCTAACCCTAAATCTTTTTATCCTCTACTTGGTTTTTTAGTGACATTTAACTCTCTTTCTCTGTCTATTCATATACTGTTTTCTACAAATTTATTTCAATCTTTTTAAAATAGTTTATTTCAATCCCTAGTTTTAGATTTGCCTTAGTCTTTTTTTAAAAAAATGACCTTAAGCTGGGTGAAGTGACGCATTCCTATAATCCAGGCTCCTCTGGAGGCTAAAGCAGATGAACCTCAGGTTCAAGGTAAAGCTGAACCCTGTCTCAAAAGAAACGTCCTAAAGATTGGAGATTTAGCTCAGAGGTAAAGCACTTGCGTCACAAGTGCAAGGTCCTGAGTTCCATCCCAGCACCCTACCGCACCCCAGAAAAAAAAAAAGAAACAAGATACATCCCAGGGATCTGGGGGTGCAGCTAGTGGCAGGCATAGGCCTAATATGCATGAGGTCTTGGTTCCAGCCCCAGCACCATGCGTGAGGCTGGGCGTTGTTAAGGCTAGTTTTTCCTTCTACCTGAGCCCATATTTTTTCTCTGTTATTTGACTTTAGAATAATTGGCAGGAAGAACATCTAAGGAAATATGAGGAATGAAGAAAGCCTTCTTACAAAGAAAAGAAAGAAACTTCTTCCCTTTCTCCATCCCATTCATACAGTGATTCCTGTGCCTACCTGCTTGGAGCCTTCCACAGGATTCTCCAGCCCTTATCAGAAGCTTAATCACTGGCTTCAGGTACTTGAGAGTTAATCTTTTCATGACTTTAAACTCATTACACACCAGCACTTTGATTTGCCAGAATAGTTTGTTCCATCTCATCCTGCTCAGCCCTTATTTTGAGGACCCCAATGGAGTTGTCCCTGGGTATTCACAGAGGATGGAATCCCAAGGCCCTCTGCACATATCAAAATCCATGGAAGCTCAAATCTCTTGTAGTAACATAGCACAGTATTTGCACGTAACTTGTGCACATCCTCCCATGTATTTTAAATCTTCTGTAGTTATGATATCTAATGAAATATAAATGCTGTATAGGTAAATGGTTGTTTATTGTTTATGAAATCATGACAAGAAAAAAGCCTCTACATGTTCCGTACACATGCAATTTTTTCTCCTGAAATATTTTTGATCTGTGATTAGCTGAACCCACAGATGCCAAACTCGCAGATACCAAAGGCCAAGTGTATTTTAAATCCAGGTTTCCAAAGTGAATAATTGGAATTTGAGTAAACTACAGCAGATTCATCCCCAAAAGCCTAGTGGTCTAGCCGAGAGGAACGTGCCCTAGAAGGGATCGCTAATAACGCCCAGGCCTGACTGTCTGTGCAGCCTCCTTACAGGCATTCATAAAGAGTGACACCAGAAAGACTCTGTCTAGTTTCCGGGACCATGTTTAAAGTAGTTTAATTTCAACCTCCTTACTATCAGATTGGTTCATTCCCCTTTCTGTCCAGGTCATAGGAGCGCTCTTTGATTGTAGCCCAGTACAGTTCTTTTGCTTGAGAGAACCGAAAAGCATTCACCACCCCAGCAGTAACAATAGCAGAAGTTGGCTGAAGTTTCAGTTATTCTGAGAGTTAAGTGGGGTTACCTGGATTTGTAAAGCTCTTACATGTTTCCAGATGTTTATTAGCCTTTTATGTCTTCCTGTTGGTTTATGTCTTTTGTAAATAGGTTATTTGGACTGTTTGTTATTCTCTCTTTTCTGGACTTGTAAGAGCTTTTTATATGTATAGATATGAACTATTCTTTCTTATATTGTTTCTTTTCTTTTATACTGTCGTTTATCTTTAAGTTTGTTTATGGTGTCTTTTGCCAACAGGAGTTTACAAATTTAAGTAGCTCTATCTGTCAACTTTTCTTTGGCACTGTCTGGGTTTTTCCATCTTTGGCTTGCTTTGCAGCAGCAATGTGGTAGTCGGACACACATTAAAGTGGGAGAAAACTTGGTTCTAGTTATGGTCTTTCCAATAACTAGTAGTATGATTTTGGTCAAGTCTTCAAACCTAAATTCCCTCAGCTATAAATGCGGTTGAACTTGAAGCAAGATGACCTCACAGGTTCTTTCTTCCTTATTTAACCATTGCTGAAAATTCCCAGATTGTACAGTTTTAGAAGCTTATTTTCTTTAAGTAGGTCAGACAGTCTCCCTGAAACTAACACTTCTCATTTGCCTAGCAACATTTTCATAGTGTAAAATGTAGCTACTGTCTGAATTATCGAAACTTCTGAATTTTTGGTGTCTTTATGCATAACTTGAATTTTAATATAAAATGTGATGAGTTTATATCTTTTCTTACTAGTTATAGACTTTCTGAAGAATAGATGCAACACTTACTATGTAATCTAAATATGTGTACTATGGAGCTACTGAGTCAATGGGTATTATGTCTTATGATATTTTATTGATAATGATAATGAATTGTATTCCTACCGATATAAGAGAAACAAGGTCAGTTTTTATTTAAGTAGGGTTTATGGTATGCTTTCATGTTCATCATCTTGTTTAGCACTCACAATATCTTCATAAGATAGATAAGATAGGACTTTTATGTTTCCATTTTATAGATCATAAACTATTAGTGGAGAGATTAAATGTTTTATCCAAGGTCATCAGCTAGTAAATGTTGGGGCTAATGCCTGAACTTTCTTGAAAGATAATCATAGTGATGAAAAAGAAAATTATTGGCTAGGTTTCATTACTACAAAAGACAAAACAAATTATCTGTGAGGTAGAGTGGCCAGAAATCAAGTAAATGAAATAAAATGCCAGGAATAAAAAAAGAATTATGTTGAAAATTATAAAATAAGTACCTGTGTTGGAAAACCATTTTTCTTTACAAATTTATTTCTACATACAGAAATATAAATAAATATCATTCGGAAGCAAAGTGGGCACACTGTAGAGCAGGAAATGTGAACTTTTTTGTTTTTTGTTTTTGTTTCTGAGACAGGTCTCACTGCGTAGTGCAGGCTGGCCTTGAACTAACTATGTAGCCCAGGCTGGCCTCAAGCTTGCAGTGATCCTCCTGCCTCAGCTTCCTGAGTGCTGGGATTACAAGCATGTGCCACCCCACCTGGCTTTAAACAGGGTCTCAGTGTATGTAGTTTAGGCCGGCCTTGAATCTTCTTTTTTTTTTTGGTACCGGGAATCGAACTCAGGGCCTCATGCTTGCGAGGCAAGCACACTAACCGCTGAGCTAAATTCCCGGCCCTCTGGCAGTTTTTAACAATATAGAGGATTTACTTTTACTGAAATAGGAATGATATAATGTAACTAAGGTTTTTGTAACATAGCCAGCATTTTAGAAGAGGGTATTTAGCTTCTTGCTACACCTCAAATTATGTTTAATATCCACATGTTGGTTATTTTCAGTGTTTTTGGTGCTACACAGATTTTTTTTTTAAATAAAAAGCTATAAAGAAATTTAATTCATTAAGCATGAGTTCAATCAAGTAGGGAAAAAATAATTTTGTTACCCAGAGAAAGATAAAATTCTTAACTGAAAGCCTGAATTGAAGGGCAATATGTATCAGTATTTACACTTCTTTTGTTGATTTAATACTGCTATGATTTGGGAGGAGGTGTGCATATATTGTAATATGATAGAAACAGATTATGATTCATACTACAGAGCACTGGAGAGGGGATGTGAGTCAGAAGAGGGCAACAGAACTGGAAATTATTAGGGTGGTCATTTGCTCCAGAACAGCGCTGGTTTTACATTTTGTTGTCCCTGTGCAATTATTGATAATGTCTGCTTTGGATGATAGACTATGGTGGCCTTAGAAATGATGGAAGCTCCAGGCATGGAATGGTGATGCACACCTGTAATCCCGGCACTCAGGAGGATGAGGCAGGAGGACTGTAAAGAGTTCGAGGCCAGTCTGGACTACAGTGTAAGTTCAAGGCCAGCCTGAACTACATAGAAGACCCTGTCTCAAAAAAAAAAAAAGGAATTATGGAAGCAATTATGGAAGCATGACACATTATCAGTGCATTTAGAAGTGCACTACTAAGAATAGTTCACACTTTTGAGTCTGCCAACTAAATGTGCTGAACACTTTACTAGCATTGTGTTCCACTTAGTTCTTCCAATAATCTATGAAGCAAGTAGTATTATCACTCCCCTTCTAGAGATGAAGAAGCTCAGATTTAAGTTAGCCAAGTTCAGATCCTTGCCCAAGGTCACTTAAAGCCAAGTTTCCAATCAGAAAATCTTGTTTCAGAAGCCACACAAATAATCACTAGGCATTGTTTATTTTCTCCACATATTTTGAAAATTCATAAGACATTTGAAAGGAAAATAACTTTAATAGTTTGTAAAATGGATAAGACAGGGAAAAAAGATTATCGAGCACATACGATAGTTCTCTTTTATTCTCAGTATTGCTTTCCATGGTTTCAGTTACCCATTGTCAACCATGGTCTAAAAATATTAAATGGAAAGTTCCAGAAATAAACAATTCTTAGGTTTTCAGTTACATGTTGTTTTGAGTAGTGAAATGAGATCCCATGCTGTTTTGATCTGCCTGAGATATGAATCACCCTTTTCAGGTGTATTCACACTGTATATGTTACCTGCCCGTTAGCCAACTTGTACCTATTATCAGATTGACTGTCATGGCACCACAGTACTTATGTTCCAGAACTCTGGCACATTCTTACTACCCACATCAGTTATCTCACTTTATCCTATCATGTAGGCCCTGTATAATATCACATCACAAGAAAAGCAAATACAGTCCAAGATATTTTGAGAGAGGGAGACCACGTTCACATAACTTTTTTTTTTTTTTTTTGAGACAGGGTCTCACTATGTAGTTTATGCTGGCTTGGCCTTGAGCTCACTATGTTGCCCAGACTGGCCTCAAACTTGCAGCAATCTTCCTGCCTCTGACTCCCAAGTGCTGGGATTACAGGTGTGCACCACCACGCCCGGCCACATAACTTTTTATTACAGTACATTCTTATAATTGTTCCACTTATTGTTGTTGCTAATCCTGTAATATGCCAAATTTATAAGTTAATCTTTCTCATAGGTATGTAGAGATTTGAGAAATAGTACCTATAGGGTTCTGATTATCTGCAGTTTCAGGCATCCACTGGGTATCTTGGAACACATGCATGTGTATACGAGAGGACTATTGTGCTAGGGGAAAAAAAGAGCTCAAAACTTTTCGGTAAGATTTTCACAAATAAAGGCAGACTTTCTCCATGAGTCATAAAATACTACTGAAAATATGCCTGAAAGAAGCATAACAAGGGAGGAATGATTCCATTCCCAAAAATAAAATCTCTCTTTTGGGTCTACGCAACCCTTTGTCACACACTTGCCACCCTGACCGCCTGCCCTCTATCAAGGTGCTAAGAGGAAAGTGAAAATAGAGAAGTCAAATCTCTTATAAACATACACATTCACATTCATTTTGACCTAATTGATCTGATGCTTCTAGACTTCTTTTGAATCCAACCTTATGCTAGTTTGAAAATTCATTTTTCCCAAACATTGCTCTGATAAAAACGTTGGTTTGGGGTAACTAATTTTCTTTGCTAGAAGTTGGGAAAAGAGGGGCTGGGGATTTAGCTCAGTGGTTACAGTACTTGCCTTGTAAGCACAAAGTCCTGAGTTCAATCTCTGATACCAAAAAAAAAAAAAAAAGTTGGGAAAAGAAAACAATAATCATTTCAAAATTTTCCTTACCTTCTGCTACTGGGTCTCCCCATTGCTTGCACACAGCTGCCTGGCTGGCGTGGGGAAGTGACTGGGGGGAGGTCCCTTTTTCAAAGAGTGGAAATACTCCTCCTTAGCAAAGGGCGCTTTTTTTCTGATGGGTATCGTGTATGTTCCCTGGAATGCTTAAGGCTTTCGGGCTGTTAGATAAAGTGGCTTATCTTCAAGCAGACAGTGATTCCTTTCCTGAGCCCTGGTTTGGGAAGAGGAATCCCAAAGAAAAGATATCCTGCTTTCCACAGAGAATCATTTAGTCATAATGGGAAGATGCAGCTCTACTATCAACATTTATTAGTTTTCTCTCTAAAATTATCCTGGAATTCAGTTAATCATTACAGAATCAGAGCTAGGCAGACTTGTTTAGGGTGGGGTGTTAGTTCTCTGTTTAATCGTAAGTAAAAAGTTCAGCCCATTTTTAGTTCAAGGTCCTCTTGGGAGGATTTGCAAAGGAAACTAATCTGTGAAGCACAGAACAGGAATGCATTGTAAGAAGGAACAAATGGAAGATTTTTCCATATCTGTGTGTACTGCTCATATGAGTTAAACTAAGTAGTCAGTGATGAATAACAAAGATGAATCATTATTTGTGATTACTGAATACCCTCATCATATAGCTGTCATTCATTCACAGATACAGAATTCCTAGGAAAGGGTTGGGGATTTAGCTCAGTGGTAGAGTGCTTGCCTGGCAGGCACAAGGCCCTGAGTTCCATCCCCAGCACCTCCCCCAAAAAAACCCCCAGAATTCCTGGGAAAGTAATTTATAAAGGGATTTTTTATTATTTTTGGGGGGGCTGCTGGGGATTGAACTCAGGGCCTTATACTTTTTTTTTTCCTCCTTGTGCCGGGAATTGAAGTCAGGGCCTTGTGCTTGCTAGGCATGAGCTCTACCTCTTGAGCTAAAACCCCAACCCTACGGGTTGGGGGTGTGGCTCCGTGGCAGAGTACTTCCCTACTCTGACTCCAGCCTGGCTGTCTCCTGAGTTCAGGACTGAGGCCTTTGGCTGAAGATTTCTTTTATTTTTTTTTGGCCTTGCACTTGTTAGGCAAGCACTCTACTACTGAGAGAAGTCCCCAACCCCTAATAAAGGGATTATTAAAGAAATATTTGACAAAATAGGTAACTATTGACAAGCATATCCTGGCTTCCATTCTCTTAAAGCCAGTGTTTGGAGGATCTTTCTTACAGTATGAGTAAGGGTTTATTTAACACCAAATGGGGTCATTTTATTGCCTGTATTTTACTCTCCATACCCTGCTCCAACTGAAACCACATTTTCCTCTCCAATTTACTCAGCATTAGCATATGTTATTTCTATTTTTCCCTCCCACCAAAAGCAGCTTTAGAGAAACAATCTGATGAATTCGGTATAAATAACTATTCAGGCTTAAAATATTAGCTTTCTCAGGATTATGGATTTGTGCTAGAGAAATAAACTCAGAAGGCTAAAACACCAACAGCAGAGGTTGAGGTGCTTTGCGAAAGGGTTGTGGTGATAGATTTTTATAAAGGGCTGGGGATTTAGCTCAAGTGGTAGAGCACTTGCCTAGCAAGCACAAGGTCCTGAGTTTGATCCCCAGCACCCCTCCAATAGATTTTTGTAGCCTGAATGATAGATTGGTCCTGAGTGGGTTTAAAAAAAAAAAGCTAAGACCAGGGCAAGTCTTAGCCTAGAGATGTTATTTTCTCCTACTTATTTAGGTTTTGGAGAGTTAGGTTTACTTGAATTTATACCACCATATGTCTCCATCCCATGATGCTGGAAACTGAATCCATAGTGCCACATTAAAGGGGATCTTGAATTGAATCAACCTGAGACAAGATGCAACACTGGAATCCCAGAATCCAGTGGTTTCCCATGATAAGGGAGATACTCCATCCTGGAATGCTGTAGGAGAGTGATCCTTTCAGTTCAGAGCTGTGCTACTGAGTTCTGATGAGACTCCAAACCAGTGGTTAAGAGTCACATTCACATGAAATAGGCATCCAGCTTCGTATTATTAGTACACTCGCCTGTCATTTTCTAGCTTCCAGTTAAGGCTCTTATCTCTGATTTAGCCCTGAATATACCTGAACTTTTTGGTTCTGTAGATCTTCAACTTCTCCTCTAAGCTAAATAACTTAATTCCAGCAGTTTCGGATGTAGTTAAAATGCTCCCACCTCTTTTCAAAATAACTTCACTATCTTCGGAGTTATTTGGTTTGTCAGTAGGATAGAACTCACTTAGGTAAATCGTTCTTTGGGGTGGACCTTATGAACGCTTCTCTTTTGGATGCAAGCCAGAAATCATCTGTAGCTCTTTACTCAAATTATCTCTGGAATACAGTCGGAAGAACTGAACCAGTACTTCGGGGACCCAGAGGCTAATTACCATCAGTGTACACAGTTAAGTACAGCAGAGTGGGGGTGGAGAATGGTTTGCTGTGTCTACTCCGTTCCTTCTCTGGGTAAAACAAGGACGTCTTGTCTGTTAACATATTTAAGGCAAGAAGTGCAAAAACTGTGCAATGTTATGGTTGAAGCTTTCTGTGCCATATGTGTTGACAGAATGCTTAGGAGTCTCTCTCCGCAATAAACGCAAACCCTGCCAGGCTGAACGATCGGGGCCAGCGCAATTCAACGACTGCAGCACTGAAACCGCTGGGGCTGGGAGCCTGCGTCGCATTCGGAGGGGAGGCGATGTTTCCTCTAACAAAGGCACTATCTCGAGGCAATTTCGCGGGCCATTTCCCCCCTCCCAGCGCCAGCTTTGTCTCCCTGCCGCGCGAGGCTGACACGCGGAGGAGCCCCAGCTGCCTGGCTACGCCAGCGAGCTCGGAGTCGGAGTCGGGACAGGCGCGGACAGCTCCGCCGAGCTGTCGCGGTGGCTTCCTGCAACCCGAGCGAGCCATTAGAGCAAGTTGGAGCGTTGCAGTTGAAAGAGATACCTGCCGCCTGTAAATCGGGGCCGGACTGGAACAACCTCTCCGCACCGATTACTGTCGTACAAAGAAACGCGATAGGCCGGGACGGCGGAGGCCTGGCGGGCGCCCCCTCTCGCGGCCGGCGTCGTCTGCGCCCCGACTCGCTCAGCGCAGGGCCGGCCGGGGCCTCCCGCCGCGCCTCGCACACGCCCCCTCCCTCCGCGGCCCCGGCCCGCCGCCCCCCGCCGCCGCCGACGTCGGCCCGCGCCGCCCCCGCGCGCTGACTGGCTCGCGCCGGCCTTCGGCCCGGCTGTTGGCGGTTGGGGCGCAGCCGGCGGGAGGCCGCCCCGCCCTCGCCGCAGAGCCGCCGCGCAGCCTCTTCCCTCCTCGCCGCCGGGGCGGTGGCGCTGTTGCCTCCGCGGCCTGCGAGGCCGCGACTCCCACCACCCCGGCCGCGTCCCTCCTCCCTCCCCTCTCCGTCGCTCGCTGGGGCGAAGGTGGCGCGGCCGCGCGGTACGAGCCTCGGCCCCTGCCGCGGCCCCGCGAGCGCCTGAGGAGACCGGGTCTCCGCTGGCCCCGCCTCCTGAGCTGCCCGGGGGAGGAAGAGCGAGGACGGGAGCGGAGGGACGGCGGCGGGAAGACGGGAGCGGGGCCAGAGGGCTCGAGGGCGAGCGGAGAAGGCTGGGACGGACGGAAGGACGGACGGCCCGACGGACGGCCCGGGGAGGGGGCCGCCATCGAGCCTGCCCGGCCCCTCGGCTCCGGCTCCTGCTCCGGCTCGGGGCGGCGGCCGCAACGCGGGCGAAGGGCGCGGCAGGCGCTATCGAGACAATAACCCTGCCGCCGGCATTGGGGGCGGCGGCGGCCTAGCGCGGCCGAGGCGCGCCGGGCGCCGGGACCGCGTCTGGGCGCCCCCGGGCCGCGTTCTGCCGCCGTCGGGAGTGCGCGGCGCGCGGGCCGCCCGGAGCCCTCGGTGGCGCCCCCTCCCTTCCCCCTCGGCGGCGCGCGCCGGGCTGGTTTTCCGGGTTCCCCTGGACGGAGCTGGAGCCTGCTTTTCGCCGAGGCAGGAAGTGAGTTTCGCACGGCAATTCCGGGCGGTGTCACGAGTGAAAAGTTTTTTTTCCCCCTCTCTCGGTGGAGATCCTGGTCGGGGCTGGGAACTCCTGCAAAACTCGAGACCAGGAAGCCAGCCCGCATCCCAGCCCCCACCAGAGCCACCTACTCTTATACTGCTGGAGGCCACTCCACATCCGCTCTCACCCTACTGAGAAATTCGGCTGGATCCTAAGTGACTCATGAAGGGAAGGAAATCGTGTCAAGAGGAGCCTTGAAAAAGCTGCCCTGAGACACTGTCCGGCAGAAAGGTAATTACACGAAGTGTGTCTGGAAGTCGCAAAGTTCATGGGCTGGAAAGCAGGCGGTACTTTATAGTGTTTTTCACTTTGTCCAAGTTGCTCTCAGTTGTCCTTTTTTCAAACTGGAGTGGATTTTGTTTTGGGAGGTAAATACAAGAACTCATTTTCTCCTCTTTCTACCATCTGGGCTTTGGTTTTAGGGTTTTTTTTTTTTTTTTTAAAGAGGTTCTAAGAATGTGGTGGGACGAAAAGTTTTCAGCAACCCGTATAAAGAGTGCCTTTGTTCAGCCCAACGTCCAGAAATTGTAGTTTTCCAGGGCATATACAATGTATGTTAAATTGCTGAATATGGCAACTTTTTTGTTTTGGAAAAAAGTTAGCTTGCTACCGCGAGTAGTTTTCTGCTTTGGACGTGGCTGCCACATTTATGTTGATTGCCGATTCTTTTGGTTTTTTGGTTAATCGTACATGGCGATGTTTTTGTTCAGGCCCTTATAAATATTAATTTCGTTAGATTTTAGAAACAACAACAACAAAAAAAGATTTTAGAAACAAAACTCGACATTCTTAGTTGTTTTTCGGGGGGGTTAATAGTTGTCTTTAGTTGTATCTTTAATGTTTATAATGCTTGTTAGAGTAATTGAAAGCAAGTAGTGTGCTGTATCTCGTAGGCTTATTGTAACTGATCCATTAAGAAGAAGGAGATTGTAAGGGTTATGGATAAAGAGAGAAGCATGCTTTTAAAAACACACACCTGTAAGTAGCTGATATTCTTAGGATTTCTGTGCAATTCAGAACACATACAGGAAAGGAAGTAAAACGTTTACATTGATTTTTATGGGAATCACATTTTTTGTAATTAAAAAAACGTACTTTTGAATTGTACCGTTTTACATTTTTGTGTTAGCCCATCTGTTTTTGTTTGGTTCTGCTTAATAAGTGGTAGGTACCCAGTTTGCAGGCAGGAATTCGTGAAGCCTGGCAGACATTCCACCAGTCAGGGTTAGGAACACTGCTGAACCAATGGTAGTCGTCACAGAACAAACTAGTTCTGATTGCAACAAACCCAAACTGTTTTTTCTGTGGTGTTATAGTGTGTGTGTCTTCTTTAAATTCAGTTTTCCCCCAGTACTTTTGTGGTAAAGAGAGGTGAAAGATAATACTGTATCTTTGCACAAATATTAAATAAACGTGGTATTTTGTTGGCTTATATACTTTATAAATTGATGTTTATGGTTAATCAGATGTTATCAAGTTATTACCGGAAATCTGAGGAAAGAGGTGACTTTCTGTAGTTGAAAGAGAAAAGGTAGGTATTAAAGATCACGATTAAATTATTTCACAATTTGTTCTTTGGAGCTTTGTCTTTTTTTTTTTTTTTTGCTTTATTGTTATTAAGGATTTTTAAAAAGAGAATCTTTTAACAATTTATTACTGTGTTTTTTGTTTTGTTTCTAGAGCTTGTTCTCTGGAGTTTTTTTTGTTAAACTCTTGCTAAGATTTGTGAACCATCAAGTAGTTCCTGTTAAGTTAAACTAGCTTTTTCAAGAAATATAAAGTGCCTAACATCTCCTTTATAATTTGGGGACATAGCATATGGAAGCAAAAGAGGTTACTCCTGGGCATCAGAAAGAGGAGAACAAAATAAATGGCGTTGAACTTCAGTTTCCTTATATGGATTATACTTGGCCTCAGAGCAACAAGGCCGTAAAAGAACACGTCTTTTACAGAGAATTCTCTCTTTTCACAAATGTTTTCTCCGAATCAGTAAATTTTATATTAAAAAAAAGTAATGTAGGGCTTGAAAGAGACTATCTCTATTTTTAAAGGCCGTTCTTAATTTTTTTCTTGAAGGAAGAGTAGTGTGTTTAGATTTTGATTACATCTTTTTAAAAGTGAGGTGTTCACCTATGTAGTTGTATTTGGTTCTTTCTTTTGGTTTTATTTTGTGGTTTACTTCAAATTCACCTTAACCCTGAATTAATGAATTTTAGATTGTGTACTACTGTAGAACTATAAATACTTTCAAAGCCTTTTTTAAAATACGACAAATGTTTGAAAAAAGGTTTTAAAAATTGTTCAAATATTTTTAATGGCCTCAATATTGGTATATTCTTAGTATTGTATGACTTCTTAGATTAAGAAAATACAGAGTACTTCTAAAATATTTGCTTATGTTACACAAAATGTGTAAAGGTTTTCTTAGTTGAATGTAATCATGAGTTTTCAGAGCTTCAGCTAATTCAAGTATTGTTATGAAGTCTTGCCACCTGAGATCAAGCTATTGTTAACTTCGTGTATAAAAGCTTACAGAGGTTAAAATATGGAAACCAAATTTTTTTGTGTGTGCTGTTTGTTAATTAAGTGATAACTAGAGTATACAGAGACATTTTACATATGTTATTAGTATATCTAAAATTTTGTTTAGACATCTTTATTACTGAGTAAGACACACTTTAAAATTTCAGACAGATACATATTTAGGCATTTATTTGAAATAATTGCTAATAGATAATATATAGAGTGCAAGCTGTTTTTGTTATTAAAGTAGCTTATGACAGTATTTAGGATTACACAGAATTTAAAAGATTTTGGATAGCAAAGTAATTTTATTTTTTTGTAATTGGTACTTACCCCAATTCTTTTTCAGTACCCCATGTTGCTTGTATTTTCATTTTGACTGTTTGTTTTGCTCATTCATTTCTCCATCTCCTTGCTTGCTTTATTTATTTATTTATATCTGGAAATATCTGTTATAACCCCTAACGATGTCTTTTCCCTTCCTGACAACATGTATTGTACCTGTGTTTTAACTGTTCATAACGGATTGATTATTCAGTTTTTGAATGCATACTATTTGTTGTTGCCATAGAAAATATAGATATGAATTAGGCATTGTAAGGTTTGCTTTTGAATTAGCTAAAGGCATTGGTTTGTCATTGTTGCCTTCCACTTTTGTTTTTTCCTCCCGTTTTTTTGTCTTTGTTTGCCTATTATCATTAACCCTTAGATCATGCTACTCCCATTTTTCAGATTTAACCTACTTCAGCTTTCTCCTTTGGCTTTGGTTTTGTAATGGTGAAAAAGGAATGTAGGTGTTATTCAGCATTTTCTTCTAATTCCATTAAGCTTCCTAATTTTATAGTTAGCTTCATTTACTTCCCTTATTTTATGTGTTTATCGATTAGATTTTAGGTTTTGCCTTTCCTCTTTTTCAAACTTTTATTAGTTTATATTTATCCCCTCAAAAAACTATTCGAAAGATGCAGTGGAAAAAAATTTATTTGATCAGCTCTATTTAATTCTATTTCTTTTCCCTTCCAACTCAGTGTATGTGCCAGTATTTTGATATTCATTACTGTACAGTTTTGTTTTTATTATTTATACTTTGTTCCTTCATTTTTTTTCTCCTTTGTAATGCCCCTAGAATTAACTGTTGAGATCATACTAGGTTGTTACAAAGTCAATCTTATGTTATGACTCTCACAACCCCTGCTACCTTCTAGTTTTATTATCTTTTTGGCCTTCCCAAACATGTAAACTTACTTCTCTGTATCTCCTTCTCTATTTTGTTTCATTTGCTCCTATTTTGTTGCTTTTTTTTTTTTTTTTTTTTTTTTTTTTGCCTTCATGAAATAAGTGCATTGGAACTCTGTCACACACTTTATTCTTGTCACTTCCGATTTTGTTCCCGAGACCATTGGATGAAGGCCTTGTTGTGATGTATAAATGATAGCATGTAAGCCAATAAGCGAGTGCCAGAAATTAAAGATTTACAAATCTGGGGGTCATTTATCTATCTGTGAATTTAGATACATAGAATATAGTAAAAAAAAAAAAAAACTGGGAAATAAAAATGACATTTATGTAATCAAAGTAGATATTATAAAACCTGGGGAGTTCATTCATAGAGACATCCTTATTCAGAGCCCATTTACCTCTTCTTCTTCTTTTTTTGGGGGGTGGAGTCTCACCATGTTGCTCAGGCTGGCTTTGAACTCACTGTGTAGTCCACACTGTCCTTGAACTCCATGATGATCTTCCTGCCTCAGCCTCCCAAGTGCTAGGACTACAGTCATGTACCACCACACCTGGCAGAGCCCTTTTTTTTGTTTTGCTTTTTTGTTGTTGTTGTTGTTTTTTGTTTGTTTTTTGAGACAGTCTGGCTTTGAACTCACTAACTTACTATGTAGCCCAGGCTGGCCTTGAACCTGCAGCGATCTTCCTGCCTCAGCCTTTCTAGTGTTGGGATTACTGGGTTGTACCACTGTACCTGACTGCCCATTTACTCTTTTTTTTTTTCCTTTGTGGGGGATCAAACTCAGGGCCTTGTGCTTACAAGGCAAGCACTCTAATCACTGAGCTAAATCCCCAGCCCCTAACCCCCATTTACTTTTATACTGGAGCTATTTCTTGACTTTTTGGTGTGCCAGAAAGGCACATTGACAGCATTATAAAGTTATAACCCATGGTATAACAGTACAGGAGTAGGAAAATGGAAAGACTGAGTAATTTGGAAAATACAGATACTCCTCAGTTTATGGTGGGATTATGTATTGATGAGTCCATCATAACTGGAAAATATACTATAAGTCAAGAACGTGCTTACTATGACTAAACATAGCTTGGTTTAGTCTACTTTAAGTGTGCTGAGAATACCAACTATAGTTGGGCAAAAATCACCTAACCCAAAGCTTCTTTTATAATAGTGTTGAGTATCTCATGTAATTGAATACTCAGAAAACTCTGGCGATTCAGTACACTGTAGAGTGGTTGTTAAGCCTCATGATCTTGTGTGACAGCTTGTGAGAAAGCATCACATCTTGGATTGGTAGTTGTGAAAGGATCAAAATTTGAAGTAGGGTTCCCACTAAATGTGTGTAACTTTCACATCACTGTAAAGTGAAAAAAATGAAGTGAAACTGTTAATAAGTCAGGGACCATCTGTAGAGTAGTCTGGGATGACTTACTTTGGGGCAGAGTGCTTTATATATTTTAGTTGTCTGTTGGAGAAGTTACTCTGTGTTAAAACATGGTATTAATGATGAGAAATTTTAATAGGCAGAAAGCCACTTTTCTCAAACTTTTGGTCTTAGAATCCCTTAATATTCACACAAATGATTGAGAATCACTAGGCATTTTGGTTTGTATGGGCTATTTATTACGTTTCCTGTATGAGAAATTAAAAAGAAATTTAAAAATTAGGGTTGGGGATGTAGCTCAGTGGTACAGCACTTGTCTAGCAGGCACGAGGTGTGAAACAAAACAAGAAAACTACAAAAAACTGTTTTGTAAAACAAATACTGTTGTGACCAGTCCCTGTACCACTGAGCTACATTCTCAGCCTTTTGAAATTTTAAAATTTTGAGACAGGGTCTTGCTAAATTGCTTAAACTTGTCATTCTCCTACCTCAACCTCCTTTGGTACTGGGATTGCAGGCATGCCCCATCCTCATGCTGGTTTAAGTAGTAGTTGGTTAAAGGTTAGTTGCAGTTTTGAATCTGAAATTATACCAGTGAAATTTTCACTTATTTTTTCATTAAAGTCCTTATGTTTGTTTTGTATTTTGTGTGTCTCTTTTATCCGTTTCTGATTTTGTAACGTACATTGGCCATTTGGAAAATACTGGTTCACTGGCTTGCACATATTTTCCAAATGTTGACACATTTCATTATGCAGTTACAAACAAAAATGTAAAAATTGTTTACAGTTTCATTACAGATACATTTTTAATTTTTAGCAGTACTTGAGATTGAACACACATAGGCAAGTGCTCTACCACCTGAGGTTCACCTCCAGCCCTCACTTTTTAATTTTTAATTTTTATTATTTCATTTTTTATTTAATTAAAGATACTTTCAAGAGCAAATGGCATTTAAAAATACATCTGGCAAAGAATAGCTATTATGAAGAAATCAAGCAATAACAAATGCTGACAGAGCTGTGGAGGGCGGGGAGGAACCCTCCTCCACTGTTGGTGGGAGTGTAGACTGGTTCAACCACTGTAGAAATCAGCATGGAGATTCCTCAGAAAACTACAATTAGAGGTCCATTTGACTCAGATATTCCCCTTGTTGATATTTTCTCAGAAGAATTAAAAGCATCAGACCATAGTGATATAGGCACACAGATGTTTTTAGTAGCACAGTTTATAATAGCTAAAGTTTGGAAACAGCCCAGATGCCCATCAACCAGTGAATGGATAAAGAAGATTTTTTTGTTTGTGCAATGGAGTACTACTCAGCCCATAAAAATGATAAACTTGAGACATTTCTAGGTAAATAGATGCACCTTGAGAACACACTTGAAAGTGAAATAAATCAGACACACATGAGTAAATACTATATTGTTTCTCTGGTATAAGAAACTGAAAGTGTAAATAAGTACCAAAATGTATAATAGATACTGTGAAATAGGAAGAAAATGTTCAAAGGGGAAGTAGGGAAGGGTAAGGGGGAAAGGAAGGAAGGGAAAAGGAAGAGAAAAGATGAAAAAATGGAAACAAAACTTGTAAATAAGAAGGGGAAGAGGAGTCGGAGGGGAGGGGAGGGGAAAAATCAAGATACATCATGATCTTGATTTTGCACCACAGGTACAAAATCCCTGTGGTGAATGTGATCATTATGTATCTCTAAGATGTACCAATAAAATTAATAAATACATTTGGGAATATACAATAATGTTACATCTAGCATTGATCGCATTGTCTTTGTTCTTGATAAGGTGCTAGTAGTTTTGCCAGGTGTCGACTTTGCACTGTCAGTTTAATCTGTCAATATAATGGTACTTTTTTTTTCTTTGAATACTAGGATTGGCCTTGTGCATGCCAGGTAAACGCTCTAACCCTTAGCTGTATCTCTTTGTATTTTGAGACAGGGTCTTTTGGGTTGGCTGGGCTGGCCTTAAACTTGTGATCTTCCTGCCTTGGCCTCTCAGGTGGCTGAGACTACAGTTATGTGCCACTGTGCCAGACTGATTTTTATTTTTTAGTTGTGTTTTGGTCTACATGTAACTTAAAGTTTCAGAGATAATGGTTATTAATGTTGTTTTCTGTTTCTTCTAGTTAAAATTTGATTTTATTGTGCTTGGTGTATTTGTTATGTTTTTACTTTTTCTTTAAATGTGAGCTTTTTCATGGTGGTCAAAGTTTTATATTGTTGCATAGCTGGTACTATATTGGTCTTGAAGTGTGTTTTTACAGCCTAAATCCATACAGTACTTGTCTTGCTCGGGAAATTGCTTAGGAGAGGAAAGGGAGGAGTATTTAACTAATTGTTTCTCCTTTAGGGTATGTGGATAGTTTGACTGTTTTTGTTGGTTTATTTTTTGAGACAGGGTACCACAATGTAGTTCAGGCTGGTTATGAACTCACCGTATAGCATAAGCTGGCCTTGAACTTGTGGCAGTCCTCTTGCCTCAGCCTCCCGAATGCTGGAATTACATGTACACACCACTGTGTCCTGCTGGATAGTTTGACTTTTTGGTGCAGGTGTTTTTTGTCTCTCAAGAGATATTCTCCTATTTTTGCAGTCATACTGTCTATCAGATCTTCCACAATCCAGAAAGCTGTACTAGAGGCTTTCATCGTGCATCATTTTACTATGGTTCTGCTATCTGGCTGACTGACTGCCTAGGACTGTGATGGTGAACCTGTGGCACACATGCCACATCAAGCACACAGAGCCCTCTCTGTGGTGACATTATGAGTTGTATGAGTTATTTTTTCTAAACTAAAACCTCAGTATCCAGATTTAATTGCAGTGTTGGCACTTTGCGATAAGTAAGTGGGTTTTTGGTTGGAGCTTGGGCCCTCAGTCTCTAAAAGGTTCACCATCACTGCCCTAGTGAATACCTGAAACTGAAGATGGTACTGTCCCTGGCTAGCATGGGTCCTTGCTTTTAGTAATAATGGATGCTAATACAGAAGCACAAGTTGACAGGAAGAGGCTTTAATTAGAAAGTAAGAGAAAATGGTGGGACTTTAGCTTAGGAAGCTGACAAAGATCAGGGTGACCTTTAACAAAGGAGAGTGAGAAAAATAGGAAAGGTCTCCAGCTTAAGTAGCTGGAGAGGACACACTGATGAAGAGGATTAGACTGGCCCACCTGCACAGGTAGCAGGCCAGGTTTTAAGGATTATCTGGTGGGCTGGGATCTAGTTGGTCATTGTCGCAGTCCTGTTTCATAGCTCTGGAATCCTCATGGCTTTAGGGGCACTTCCATTCCCATGAAATGAGTGTGTCTGTTTGTGGCAGTTTCACTCATGATCTCTGGTTTTCCTGGAATCTAAGTGATTACAAGTTTAGGACTATGGTTGGAGACTTAATAGGCATAGTTTGATGTCCCCGTAAACCTCTTATCTTGGTGTCCTTAGTCTTGAAGGGGGATGAAATGTAAATTCATGGCTAATCAACCTTGTTTTGCCAACTTTTAGACAGACACTCCTTAAATGATTAACATATCTTGTATGTAGAGTAGAGAAGGAATTTGACCCAAAGAGTTACAGTAACAAAGGATGCAAAATAAAAGTGAAGCTTTGTTATATCTTTAGTTATCTACTGGGTATTTGTAGGCCCAAGTGAAGTCATGCCTTTTAGTAAAAACTACCTTTAACTCCCTGAGAAGCTTTAGTGAGTAACAGGCTAATGGCTGAGGATTCTGCCTGTGTAGCATCCCTGTTAGTGGTCTCTATGTCATGACCGTCAAGTACCGATTGAATTTAATGCATTTTCCATGGTGACTAAACTGTTGCCACACATTGTGGCTGTAACTTTTTTTTCCCCTTCCCCTGAAGTGCTGGGGTTGGAACCCAGGGGCCTCACATGTTCAAGGCACTCTACCTACTGAGTCCTCCTCCTCAGTGGCTGTAATTTTTGCAGTTTGAGGTGCTACAACAAAACTAGCACAATTTTTTTTTCTTTTTTTTTAAATTTTGAGACAGGATCTTGCTGAATTGCTAAATTGCCCAGGCCGGGCTCAAACTTGGGATCCTCTTTCTTTAGTCTCTCAGAGTGCTGGGATTTTAGGTATGTGCCACCTTGCCTGCCTTGAAGATACATTCTTAGTGTATAATTTAGCAACCTCAACATACAATGTATTTTCCTTCCTTATTAAGTTGAGAACTTGAACCTTTTTATTTACAGGAAGCACTTTATGGTTTTTATTCGGCATATCTGAATTGCCAGCATAACTTGTTCTTTGGGGCCATTAGTAAGTAAAATAAGGGTTACTTGAACACAAGCACTGCAGTATCTGTGTAATTGATTTGATAATTTAAATGGCTATTAAGTGACTAGGTAAGCAGTGTATTCACCTTGGAATACACTGGATAAAGGGGTGGTACAGCACACAGTTGAAAACATCTTTATTTCCTGTAACAAGAACATTCTTCTACATAATGGCATAATCTTCAAAATCAGAAAATGACTTCCGAATCTCATTAGTTGTCCTCGTTATTCTATTTAGGGTTTTTTTTGTGTCTGCATGTGTGGTATTGGAGATTAAACTTAGGACCTTTACACTGGGCTACATCTTCAGCCTTTTTTTTTTTTTTTTTTTTGGTGCTGGGGATCGAACTCAGGTCCTTGTGCTTGCAAGGCAAGGTTCAGCCCTTTTTCATTGAGACAGGTCCTGGTAAATTGCGAGGAAAGACTTGAATTTGCAATCCTCCTGCCTTTATTCTTCAATCTGGAGTAATTTGTTTTTGCTTTCAAGACATTGACACTTTTGAAAATTACAAAACTAATTATTTAGTAGAATTTGATATTTTTCAGGTTAGATCTTGGATTAGATTTCATCGTTAGATTTTATGGTTAGATCTGTGGTGGGATTATAATAGATATGATGCTGCATTCTTCTGATTTTGTCTTAGCAGGTGGCTGGCAATTTCGGTTTGTCCCATTACTAATATGCGCTTTAGGTGATATAAGTTGTGACTGCCAGATTTTTCTTTTACTCTGGATATTTCACCATTTGTAATTAATAGATATTTTGGGAGTAGGTAGTTTGAAACTGTGTAAATACTTTGTTCCTCATTAGATTATGTATTCGTTTACATGTACATAGATACATAGTTTCCTATTCACAGGATTATACTCTATTATCATTTATTTACTTAATTTTTTTTTTTGGAAACAGGGTCTCACTATGTAGTTCAGGCTGGCCTTGAACTCACTTTGTAGCCCAGGCTGGCCTCATCCCTTGTGTCAGCCCCCTGAGTGCTGGGATTACAGGTGTGAGCCACTGCACCAGCCATTATCATTTATTTTGATGCTCAAATTGTTACTGATTTGGCCAGTGAAAACCTCTTCTGGGGGGGCTTACTTTCTTTCTTTCTTTTTTTTTTTTAAGTACTTACATGCTTTTTAGCACAATAAAATAAACTTACCTTCTACTCCTTTGGTTATTTTTAGTGGAAAGTGGTACTTAGAAGTCAAGATCTGAGTACTTGTGTTTCTTGCTTTTGAGGTGTTGCTGCCTCAGACTCTATTGGTATAGAGCTAGAGAATATTTTTATGTATGCAAACATAGTTGCATTTATATTTGTATGTCTATAAGAAAACCATGATTTCGGGGGCAGGGATTTAGCTCAAGTGGTAGAGTGCTTGCCTAGCAAGCACAAGGCCCTGAGTTCGATCCCCAGCAACCCCCACCAAAAAAAAAAAAAAAAAAAAAACCTTTCCCAAGAAAACCATGATTTCAAAATAACACCGATTGTAATCTAGCACTGCAGGGATTATTGTAGAAATATTTTTCTTTCCACATTTGTAACTTTATCTCTGAGAGTGAAAACTAGTTTCTTTCTCTCTCTCACCTTCCCTCCCTCCCTCACGTTTGTGTGCATGTGTGTGAAGGCAAACATTTACTTAGACGTTTTGAGCCAAATTTTCTGTAGTAAAATAAATAAGTGATTCTAAGGGGATAAAATTCTAAAGTGTGAAAAAAGCAAGCTTTAATTTTATAATAAAGTACTCTTCAGTGAAATAGTTCATTCCTCTGTAAATCCAGGCTACTCTGAAAGGTGGATAGAAAGATTTCAGGGGTGTGTGTGTGTGTGTGTGTTAGTGTGCATGTGCATGCAGTGCCCCTTATGTATGCTAGACAAGTGCTCTACAACTAAGTTACATCCCCAGCCTGAATTTGGTACTTTTATTGCCTACCTTGCACAAGTTCCAAGGAGATAATGTAGAAGTGTATATTATGGTGCAACTGTTCTTTCATATTGAAGATCTATTGTTTGCATCATCTCAAAGCTTGGAGCATGTATCTATCTTCCTAATGATGGTCCTTGAAATTTCAAACTTTGGGTCAGTTGTAGACTTTGAGGTGGAGATGGGGAAGGATGGACAATGTTTGTATTAGAAGCCGTGCAAGAAACCTAAAAATGAATCTCCTTCTTGCCAAGGCTGTTACCTATCCTGGAATAAATTGGTTCAACTTTACAACCCCTGGAGATTTTGGATGTGATTTAAGAGACATACTAACATAAGGATCCTGGCAGCATCAAATGGATCCTTTGGGTGACTTGTTAATCTTTGTGGACTTCAAAAGATTTAGTTCGTTGTCTTGGTACTAAATGCAGTGTAGCAGGAACTGTATATATTAGATGCTGTTTGACTTGGTCATGGAAACCTGGTAGCAAGCTAGTATCTTACCTGCTCTTTTTTGGAAAGCATTTCCAAATGAAAGACTTTAGGAGTCATTCCCCTTATCTCCCTGATATTAGTTATTGAAATTAATACAATTCTTATCAATTCTGTCCTGTGTCTGTAGAGTGAGGTTTTGTTTTGTTTTGTTTTTGGTGCAGGGGCTCGAACTTAGGGCTTTGTGCTTGCCAGGCAAGTGCTTTACCACTTGAGCCAAATCCCCAACCCCTGTAGAGTGAGATACTTGAGAGAAGCATAGGCAGGCTAGAAAAGGGAAAAGCAGTGATGGGCTTTTGATAGGCAAAGGGCTAAAAATAATTATCAAACATTTTTTTCTCATCATAAAAACAATCTTGCTGGCACAAGGCCCTGAGTTCGATCCCCAGCACCAAAAAAAAAAAAGAAAATCTCACTGTAAAGATTCAAATACTGTACAGAACTATATAACATAGAAATTGAAAGTTCTCCGTAATGGTATCTCTCAGGAAATTGTGTGTGTGTTTAGTTAAAAATGATAGATAGGATCAAATTCCCTCTGACATTGCTGTCGCATTTTATTTTATTTTTTGGGTGCCGAGGATTGAACTCAGGACCTTGCACTTGCTAGGCAAGTGCTCTACCACTTGACCTAAATCCTCAACTCCTCAATTTTTATTTTTAACAAAAGAATGAAAAAGTACTTCTTTGTGTACGTACATTTTGTACACAGTCTATATTACCTGTCTTTATTAGCCTGTTTTTATTAACGAAATGGGTGAGATTGGGTACTTATAAAGAAAAGACATTTATTTAGCCCATAGCCATGGAGGCTGAAAGACAAAATAGCATAGTTTTGATTCTGGTATAGATCCCTTGGCTGCATCGTCTTGTGGCTGATGGCCTCACGGTGGCAGGAGTATGTGTGAGAGGGTGACACCGCACTGCAAGGCAAGAAGCCAGGGAGAGACTGGAGTCCCACAGTCCCTTTGGAGGACATGTTCCCAGTTGATGTGCGTTATCTCTCACTGGCCTTACCTCTCTCTTTTTGTGATGTTGGACGTCATATGTGTTGGGCAGTGCTCTACCACTAAGCTACATCCCCAGCCCTGGGAACTACCTCTTAAAGGTTTCACACTGCCATCCTGGGGACCACACTTCAGTACATGAACCCTTACAGTACAAATCACAGCATCGTCTTACAATATCTGTGCGATCTGAGTAATACAGTATGGTGTGTGAGAACACAGGCTTTGGAGGCAGGTGCCTAGGTTTAAATCCGCTAATGACTTGGGCAAGTTAAAGTTAAGAATTCTTTTAGGTGTAGTGTGTGTTTGTATGCTTCACTTGTTCTGCATGGTTGCATGGTTTTTATTGGTTTGTTGCTTATCCTTATGCATTGATTGTGATGTTAGCTATATAGAAGTTTAATTCTTTTTTTTTTTTTAGAAGTTTAATTCTAATGTAATTTGTCAGTACTTTTGCTTTTACTGTGGGATAGGGTCTCACTAATTTGGACTTTTCATAACTTTCTAAGGTTTTTTTAAAATTTTGGTATAAGGAAACAGTCATGTAGCTTTATTTTTGCTAAATTTCTAATCAGTTGTAATACCATTTGTTGACAGGTAATCTTTTTATTTACTTTTTAAAAAATTTTATTTACCAAGAACATGTATTGGTACATTGTATACATAAGGATTATTTACTTTTTTTTTTCCATCAGCATGGGGGATTGAACATGGGGGAAGATGAGTTTCATCTCTAACCCATTTGATTTTTGAGACAAAGTCTCACTAAGTGGCCTAGGCTAGTTTTGAACTTGTAATCTTGCTGCCCCAGTCTCCTGAGTTGCTGGGATTACAGGTGTACATCACCGCACCCAGACCATCAGTGATATTTATGATTTCCTAACTGTTCTAATCATGTTTCTCTTTGGTATACATATGTTAGGGTTTAGATCTAAAATGTCCCCTGAAAGTCTCATGTATTTAGAAGATGATTGTAATACAGGGGAAAAATACAATTCCCAACCTACTAGATGTCAGATATACCAAGTTTGCGTTCCCCAGAATTGAAGAATGAATTCTAAGGAACAATGGACGTTAAGAGTAGGAAAAATTTATTGAGAGAGATAGCTTCTGAGAGACAGGAGGGGACCCAAAAGTGGGTTGCCAACAAGCCCACCTCCCAGAGGAAGTTTTACAGAACGAAATCACAAGGTGGGTACTATGTGGGTCAAAACTATGATCAACCAATAACATTACAAGTAAAGAGCTGCTGGGGTAATTTTGATCCAATGGAGAAGCAGGTCACGTAGCAAACACACATGTAAAGAACAAAAACATTTCTGGGAAGGGAAACATTTCCTGGTCACCCGCGTGGATGACTGATGTCTATTCAGACTTTATTGGACCAGGTGAATATAATCTTCAGTTTACTGCTTATCCCTCAGAGGGGCATGTAGGCCTGGTCATTCATTCCATCTTTATCTCTTTGCCGGGAGTGGGGGTGGGGTGGAGGGGAGATGCTGAGGAATTGAACTCAGGGCCTTGTGTCCATCTTTATCTTGAGGCTTGGCCTTTAACGAATGTGCCTCCAGAAATACTTGTAGCATATTCTCTTTTGCACTGACTTCCTTGCCCTTGAGGGCTTAGCCCCGTCTGACTGCCTATAATATTTCTACCTAACTTAGCTGCCTATAATAATTGGACCATGGAGTTGCTGTACTCATCAGTAGATTTATCCATTGATGAATTCGTTTGCCGAATGTGCTGTTAGGAGGCATGGGGCTGAGTTGGAGGTGGGTCAGTGGGGAAGCATTACCTGGAAGGGCATTTTCTTTGTTTGGGATCCTCCTTTTGCTCTCTCCTTGGCTGCTGTGTTTGAGCACCTTACTTTCACTGTGCCCATCTGCCATGCTGTTTCTTCGCCGTGGAGCCTACCATTTATGGGCTGAATCATCTGAAACATAAGCCAAAATAAATCTTCCCTCCTTTAAGTTGCAGGTGATTCTTATATAATATTGTCCCAGTGGCAGCAGAAAAGTATATTTCTTGTTTTTTTTCCAATGAACATACATTTTTTTGTTTAGTTTATTTCTAAACAGATTTTTGGAGGATTAACAACTGCTGTTACGGGTCTCTTTCATCAGTTGTATTCTTTTGTAGCTTTTTAAATGGAAGAAAATAATTGATTTCTCGTGTTTATTACCTATAACGCTCTACTGATGACTTTTGAAAAATCCCTAACATTTATTTGATATGCTTGTATTTTCTAGGTGTAAAGTTATAGATTGATTAGTGATGTTTATTTTTGATGAATTATAAATCCATTAAGTAGTATTCTAATACTTCAATATGTACACTAACAAGTACTTTTAAAGAATCATTATCAGAAAGCCATCTTTTTAACTGCAGAAATTGTCCCTTAATTTCGTGCCCTTGCTTTATATAATCAACATTAGGATAACAATGTGATTAATTTATTCCTCAGTAAGAGGACAGGGGATTTTTATTGTTGCCCAAGAGCTTTCATGAAATCATACTGCCCTTTTCTAGCATTGCCTGGCTGTGGAAGTGGAAAGGGGTAAAAGGAATTGACTAAATTGAATATTCTTTGTTTTACTAAGCAAAAATCCTTGGATTGAATCTTTTAAGTAGAAGTTAGTCCCCTTTGTTCTTCTGCCAATTTACTGCCCCTTGAAGGTTATCTAACAAGGACCTTTTGAACATTGTTACTTTATGCTTCTATTTCTCTAAAAAAGAGTAATTATAAACCTTTTCCTTAAACTGCTTGATACTTACTGTAATGCAAACTCATGATTATATGTATATATGTATATCATTTATTTTGATCTTTTATTTGATTGTAGTAAATGCTCTTATATAACTTACATAATAAATGTTTCACAAAGGATCATTACTACTTATACCATTTATGGGTTAATTTTCTGTCTGTTTACATGTTTGTAAATTGTACATTGTAGAGGTGGGAGTGGTGATGCTTGCCTATAATCCCAGCATTTGGGAGGCTGAGGCAGGAGGACAGCCGAAAGCTTGGGCCAGCTTGGGCTATACAGTTCAAGGCCAACCTGAACTACTCAGTGAGACCCTGTCTCAAAAAAACAAAACAAAACAAAAAACAAAAAGTACATTGTACATACGTCTGTAAATTGTACATGCAAGTAGTGACAAAGATTTATGGGTTAATTTAGGGTTAATTTCTATCAGTGTACTTGTTTCATTCAGCATGATCTTACCTTTCTCGTAATGTATGGAATAATTTGGGGTAAATGAAAGATGTTTTCCCCAGGATGTTGATATTTTCCTTATGTTTACTTTTATCATTGTAACTAACTAACTGGAATGTGGTCTAATTTTTCTTTTTTCTTTTTGTTTTGGTGCTGAGAATCGAACTCAGAGCCTTGTGCTGGCAAGGCAAACACTCTAACCACTGAACTAAGTCCCCAGCTAAATTTATTGCCTTAGTTTACATGGTCGAATCTGAATAAGCCACCTTCCTTTTCTTTTTAATTAGAGGAAAGGAAACTAGTAGCCTAGTGGGGAAGTGAAATCTTGGAAGTAATTCAGCTTATTAGTGATATAAGTGACTAGAAGAATAAATCCAGGTTTTCCAGCTCTGTTGATTTTTTTCCTTATGTTAGCATTTCCTCAGGTATGTTTTGAAGTGTACTTTTTTTTTTGAAGAACTGTACTACTTCCTGGTGACTTTAATTAAGTGTTCAAGAAAAAAAGCTTTAGAATCACATAAGTAAAGAAATTGTGGGTTAAAACACTTTCTTTTTGCGGGCAGATACCAATTTGTCATAGATGAATTTTGATTTTTGGACTAGAGCACAATTCACAAGAAATGTTGGTATTAATAGTTGAGCCAGGAAGTTTCACAGAAATGTTTATTCTAAATCGGATTTTTTTCCCCCAACACCGCATTACTTTTTATTGCCCTTTTTTTTTGGTACTGGGAATTGAACCCAGTAAGTGCTAAATTGTCCCCAGCCTTTCTTATTTTTTGAGACAGGGTCTCACTAAATTGCCCAGGCTGGTTTCAGGCTTGCAATCCTCCTCTGTTCACCACCCAAGTATGTGAGTTTACAGGTGTGGGCCACCATGCTGGGTTCATATTTCCTCTGTTATTACATCTTTTATTTACATGGTACATTTGTTATAATTGTGCTAATACTGATACATTATTATTAACTAAATTCCATTATTTGTGTGGAATTTCACTCTGTGCTGTATGCTCTGTGATTCTTTGTTGCTAAGAATAGCAGAAACAGTATATTTAGTGATTTAGAATAAGTGAAATAAATGACAATGTTATAAGGGATGGAATGCAGGAATTGGGAATACTGCTCTGTTAAAAGGCATTTGTATTACCTTAGCCCACAGGACTTTCTGTTAGTATATGTGTGGGAATAATGTATTATCGGTGTTAAAATTGCTTAACATCAAGTGTTTGGAAACAGGTTTTTAAAGAAATGATAAACATTTGTCTATAGTTTCTGGAAAAATTGAGATTTTAATATTAGCCCATTTCATTTCTCTTCCTCTTGTTTTGTTTTGTTTTGTTTTCTGAGACAAAGTCTCAATTATGTAGTTCAGGCTGATACGAAACTCACCATGTAGCCCATGCTGGCCTCGAACTCCCAGCAATCTCCCTGCATGAGTGTCGTCACCCCCCGCCCCCCATTATAGGCATGCGCCGCTACACCTGGCTTAGTAATTTTGTATTTATAGAACATTTTCTAAGATCATTTAGCAGGTTCTTATATATCAATATTTTACATAACCAGGGGACATTTATTAAAAGCAAGAAATTGTTGGGCATGATGGTGCGTGCCTGTAGTCCCAGCACTCTGGGAGCATGAGGCAGGAAGATGTAGAATTTCAGTTCAGCCTAGGCAGTTTAGAGAGAATATGGCATAGCAGGAGGGTTTATATCTAGTCAATCCAAAGGACCAGCAAAATATATGTTGTTAACAAAACAAGAGACAATCAGATACAGTCTTTTTTTTTTTTTTTTTTTTTTTTTTTTTTTTTTTTTTTTTTTGGTTATTTGAGACAGTGTCTCACTATATAGTTCAGCCTGTCCTCGAACTCACAGTGATCCTTTTACCTCAGCCTCTTAAGTGCTGGGATTATAGGTGTGTGCAACATTATGATTTTTTGAAGAAAAAAGAAAAGCGATAGGGAGTTTTGTAGGAAGATTAATTTCAGTAATTTCCTGAGTTGTTTTTGACAGTGCTGCTTTATTCAATCCAGTTAAGTGATTTTCCCTTTTCTTTTTCTTTCTTTATTTTTGGTACTGGAGATTGAACTCAGGGCCTTGCGCTTGCTAGGTAGGCACTCTAACCACTGTGCTAAATCCCTAGCCCTTTTCTTTTTAATTATTTGATTTTAAACTAGAAGCTGTAAAGATGAGACTTACAGATGTTAAGATATGGATTAGACTGTAATAGTCTTTGATTATAATTACATTGATGTAAAAGTAGAGGTTGTAGAGCGCTTATTTGGTGTTCTTTTGTGGCTATGCAGGAAATTAGACCCACCCCATACTCTTCTAGAAGTTAAGAGATCTGCATTATTTTATAAAAGTGTGAAGTTGTTTGATTTCAGAATGTAGGTCTACCCGTACCTCATCTTCATCCCCCTTTTAAACTGTAAGCACCAGAGCACACTTAGAGCTGTCAGTTGGGTTTGGTCTGCTGACTGGCAGTTTGCTAATGTGTGAAGAGGAAATCCTTTCTTGGATAAAGAGAAGGTATTAAAGGGATAGATAATTTTCCCTCCAAATCCTTGTTTTTCTGGAGATTAGTACATTTTGAAAATAATCTGTTGGGGATGGAGGAGAAGAAAAGGGAAACCAAGCTGCAGCCCATGTCACAGGTTGTGTATTGTGTTCGAACATCGTGTAGGAATTGGTGGAAATTAATCTTTCAATCTGTGCATTGACTCTAGGGAAAAATCTATTTTCTGTTGCAGATTAGAATACTGTGTGAGACAGTGGGGGATCTCTTTGTTGGCTGTCAGCCTTATCTTGGTCAGTCCAGCATTGGTTACATACAGACCTGGATACAGCAAATTTGAGCATTTTATTTAATAGAAATGATTAACAATTTAACTTGATTTTCTATTAGTCCTGCCAATACTGCTTCATATTGTGTTTGTTTTTTTTTGTGTTAACTCGCATTTGTAGACACATAGGACACTCACGTTGGTGATTATCCGTTGATACTGGCATTTCACAAAAGACAAAACTAAAATTGAACCTGAAATACTTTCATCAGGAATAATATTGATCAGAAAATGACATTTTTTTGAAAGTTAAAAAAAAAGTGCACTAGAGATGTATATCTAGAGGAGCATCTTTTTAAAATATTTGTTATTTAGAGGTTGGAGATTTAGCTCAGTGGTAGAGTGCTTGCTTGCCTAGCAAACACAAGACCCTGAGTTCGAGCCTCAGCCACCCCCTCGAATTTATTTTTTAAATGAATTTAGGGCTGAGATACGTAGCCCTCACAAAGCCACAAAGAAGTTGTATGCAACTTTATTTTTCACATTGCCTGGGATTGAACCAATGGCCTTGTGCATTTAAGCAAACACTCTACTATGAACTACATGCCCAACGTTTAGGATAAAGTCTCTTTTTTTGGGTGCCAGGGATCAAACTCAGGGCCTTACGCTTGCAAGGCAAGCACTCTAACCACTGAACTAAATCCTCAGCCCAGGAAAACTTTCATGTAAAAACTTAAAAAAAAAAAAAATCGTATTTTCTTTTGAAAGATGCCAGCCATATTTTTTAAAGAAAACTGTGCTACCAAATGTGAGGAGGCGGAAAAAAAAAAGACTATTTAGGAATTTTTATGTCTACAAAGTATGTGACAAAGATAGACATTGAATTTTTCAGCTTTTGGCATTGTTCTTCAGTTGCTCTTGTCTGTTTCTTGAAAAAGAAAGGAAAATCCGTCTGAACATGTACAACAATTCAGAATATAGGTGAATATTTACAAACTTTTCTTCGAGAAAAATTTCTCATGTACCCGGTAATTTGGGCTGATAACTTCAAATCAGTAAATCTTTAGAATTCAGTGGGAACTGTAACAAGAAGAGTTTGTATTTGTCTGATGTGTTACGTATTTAGAATGTGGCTGTTATTAGGAATGGTCTCTGTGACTACCTGTCCATTGTATAATTGAGTCCTTGACTAGTTCACAGTCAAAACAGAAGGTCCTCAGGGGTGGGTTTGGGTGTGAGTGTATGTGTGGGGATGGTGTTTTTGAAAATGCTCATATAGTATTTTTTTTAAGGTGGTTTTACCATGCTGCTCTTTATGTATTACAGTAATACTACAAGTAACTTAGGATGTGTGTTGGGGTTTCTTTGAGTAGTCCTCGATGACAGTTGCATGTTTCCCTGTTGCACCTGTTTGAATAAATTATTCTCAATCTTAGTACCTGCCCAGTAAATTCACAAATTTGTTATAGTTATTACCTTTTTAGGCCTAAAGAAGTTCCTTCCAGCCTTTGACTACCACATTGATTTTAAGCAATTACAGTAGTAAACTTGTATTTGGATGTTCGGGGGCAATAGATGTTGCAATGTCTATGAAAAAGTATAGTAGTTTATTATTTGGAAGCTTCTGAATCTTTGAATGATCATAGGTCAAAAAGACTTGCTTTTCAAAAAGTCTTGAAACATCTGAGACCCAAATAAACTCGAATGAACTATTCATTTGTGCCTTAGAGAAAAAAAATGAGGTCTTTGTATCTTGTAGGAAAAAACCTGATCAGAATCTAGAAATAAATTGTTGTTTCTATAATAGTACTTTTCTACAATAGGAATACTTTGCTAGTTTTCTGAATATTTAAATAAAAGTACCAAGTTCCCATTGTAAAAAAATTGTATACTGCATTGAATTGTGAACAGTGAAAGTGTTTTTAAATCTAATCCTACTCAACAAAGTTAATGTTTAAAACTTTCACAATGTCCTTCTAGATTCTCCTGTTAGTGAATGTAATTTATGTGTTTTCATATTCTATGTACTACTAAAAGTTACTCTGTTTTCATACTCTGTGTACTATTAAAAGTTACTCTATTTTCATATTCTATGTACTATTTAAAGTTACCCTTTTTAACTCAAAAGTATCATTTAAATGTATCTTTATATTAAATCTTTTGGTTGCTTAATGATATCTATTATTTGAATGAATCAGAAACTAACCAACCACTGCTAGGATGTATTTAACTCCTCCCCCATCGTTTTTTTCCTGCTATTATAATTAAGGCTTAGTGAAACTAATATATGTCTAGGTGTCCTTATTTTGTAACGATACATTTTTAAAAGTAGTGTTACTGGGTATGCACATAAGCATCGCTTATACACATTGTCAAATTGTCATCAAGAAAGGTTATACCATTACTTTTTATACCTCCAGTAAGAGTTTGGTAGTGGATATATCTATGTACACTAGCTAATGCTAAAATGTTACCACTTATAAAAATCTATTTGCCAATCTGATATAAATAATGATGATTCTGTTTTAAATTCTTTTGGTTTAATGAGGTGAGCATCTTAAATATCCTCTAGCTGGTTTTATTTCATTTTAAGAATCTTATTTATTGTGCTTTATTTTTCTGTAGAAGTCATCCTCTTGATTTGGAAGAAAGCTTCATGTTACAGATTCTTATAATTTCATAACTTTTAATACTCAGGGCATAATACCTGGAATAAAAAACCCATCACATAATTTTCTATTGTAAATTTGTACTTTAGCATTATAATAGCTGGCTGGGTATCTCAGTAGCTGCTCCTGAGGGTACTAGAAGCAATCTTTGTTTTAACCCACTTGGTAAGGCAAAGGGCAAGGTGCAGAAGTGAAAAAACCGGGATTTATACTCATGTGTTTTATTGGTATTTTCATTGTAGTTCATAGAGGAATTTATTTCTGTTATTTTTTAGACTTTGTACACCAAGAAACAGTCAATGTTGAAATATTTAATGCTTTTTTTAATAAACTCTCAATAAATATAAAAAATTCAATACCTTATTTTTGATATTTTTTCCTGTTAAGTAATAATTGTTTAATATAAAACTTAAAATTAAACTTAATAATTCATCAACTGAAATATTATAAATAATAAATGAGGGTATTATGTATCCATGATTCTGCACCACGTACATAAATTTTTTTTTTTTTGAAATGGGTCTCCATATGTAGTTCAGGCTGGCTTTGAACTTGTGGTGATCCTCCTGCCTCAGCCTCCTGAGTGCTAGTGTAACAGGTGTGGACTACCATGCATGCCTAGTGTTCTTTGTCATATGTTTTGTGTATTTAATGTGACAGTCTTTGATAATCCTTACACAAAATGAAGTTAAGACTCATAGAATTTAATATTAAATATTAGTTATAATTATTAAGAACAGAAGTCTTCTCTCCCCCCTTTTTTGAAACGGAGTCTTGTCTGTGTTTGCCTCCCAAATAGCTGAGATTACACGTGCATACCACCGTACCCTGTTTAAGAGCAGAAATTTTTAACTTGGGGTTGTAAATATATTGAGAATACACTTCTTTGTTCACAGATACAAATTGAATACAAAATTGGGGTTATGTATAGGTTTTCATTTTGCCTGTAATGGGTTTGACCAAGTTTATCTGGTTCTCAAGTATAATTTGATCCCCCTCCCCAAGGTTTCTTGTGTTGTAGGCTTGTTCCTTAGTGCAGCAAAATTAAGAGGTAGTCAGGCCTAATGGGAGAGTATGTCATTGAGAGTGTTTCCCTCGGAGAGAATTGGATAGTGTTTGTGGGACCTTGGTTAGCTCTTGCAAGAGGACTGTTATTAAAAAGCAAGTCTGGCCTCTCCATGGTCTTTCTGGTTTGCCATGTGATTGCTCTCTCAATTTCTTACCATAGTGCCATCTGTCATTAGGCTGTCACTAGAAGCAGAATTGATGGTGAAATCTTGGACTTTCATCTTTCCAAACTGTGAGCTAAATAAACCTCTTTATAAATTCCCCAGCCCTGGCATTTTGGTATGGCAGTGGAAAATGAAGTAATAACAAAAAATTGTTCTAATAATTTACCATGATCTCAGTAGAAAATCTCACCAAGTAGTTTCAGGCTGCACATTGGTATTACCTGGAGAACTTGAAAAAATATTGATTGATGTCCATTCCTTTTAAAATAAGCATATACCTACATCAGTTCTGCTTTAATGTATCTGTCCAAGAGAAGTGAAAACAGGTTCCCAAAAGATACTGGGAGATTTACAACAGCTTTGTAGTCCCAAATGAAAAAAACTGTTTATTAACAGAAAGAATGGATGAACAAAGGGATGCTACTTTGCAATCAAAAAGAGTGAATTACTATACAACATGAATGACTCTCAGAAGCATTTTGTTTAGTGAAAGAGACCACACACCAAAGAGTACAGGCTCTTAGAATTCTGTTTATTTGAATCTTAAAAAATACCCCTACATTTTCCTACACCTTGCAGTCTGTATGTGTTTACACTAAAATGGGAACTTTTTGGGAGGGGTTTGCTGGGGATCAAACTCAGGGCTTTGCGCTTGCTAGGCAAGTGTTCTACCATTTGAGCTAAATCCCCAACCCCTAAAATGGGAACTTCTAAACATTTGATAACAAGCTTAAAACAACAGGATTTTAGATACACAGTCTCTTCTGTGAAATTCTGAAATTCAGAATGTTCTGAAAATTGAACTGTTTTTAAAATTTCCTAATTCACTTGGTAGGTAAAATCCGATCTGCCCTGAACTGTGATGTGAGACTGATTTTGGTATTTATTTATATCATTTTCTGATTATAGTTAACATTTATGTGTAAGACTTCCCTGCAGGGATATTCTATTAAATGAAAAATTTGAAATTCTGAGACACATCTGTGGTCCTGAGGTTTAGATAAGAGATTGTAGAGCTTTATTAATTTTGGGGGGGTGCTGGGGATTGAACTCGGGGTCTTGCACAGGCTAGGCAAGTGCTCTACCCACTTGAGCTGAATCCTCAACCCCTACAGATCTTTATTAATAGGTGGTTAGTGGTTAATGTTAGTGATGATGCTATTTTTGGAGGCGTCTAGTCAAGAGAATCTAGAATTATTTCCGCTAGGGAATACCAACTTTATCTTATAAAATTAAAGATGACTCAACAAAATTTTCATCAGTTTCTGCATTCTCCTAGCTTTTCATTTGAGTTAGAGAATGGGTGATGATGAATTTAGGTATCTTTGGTGGGGAGAGGACTTTCGGGTTTTGAGAGCCAGTAACCAGATTGGTTCATTGTCACATTGGCACTTCCCTAGGTGATACCAGGAGAGTCATATAGGTGAGTCACTTTGGAGGCTTCTTATGGGGTGTCATATCCTCATGGTGCTAGAGAAAACTAATTATCTGGCGAAAGAGGAGTATAAAACCAAGTAAGACTTCTCTTATAAGAGAGATATATATGCCTGGGCGTAACAACTTAGCAAGAACCCTGTTCTCAAAATAAGGGGGAAAAAATGGGGATGTGGTTCAGTGCAAAGGTCCTGAGTTCTCAATACTCAGTAGCTCCCCCCCCATTGCTTATTTATTTTCCTAATGTCAGGAATGAACCATGTTTCCACACTTGAAGAAAATCATGGGCCTTGATGAAAATTATTAACATAGGGGAAAAATAACTTAGGTCCTCAATATTAAATCTAAATCTACAAATATCAAACACTTGGTTTTATGAAATGCGTAAATATAAATTATTTACATTTAGCATACTATACTATTTTTTAAAATGGAAATTTGAACAAAATCACAGTGTACAAGTTCTTCTCTCATGCTGCTTAAGCACCAATATTTGGTTTTAGACATTCTACACACAAATCAGACACATGTATACATCTGTAAACTGTGTTTTAAATCTGAAGCCTTATAGGTGTATTTGTTTTCTAGATGATACCCTAATATTAATTTTTCAAAATAACAAAAATACAGCTGTTTAATTTTTGTAGCAGGTCGTAATCCAGTATATATGTAAGTCCCATCCTGTGATTGCTTTATTAAAAGACAAATTTTGGGGGCTGGGGATTTAGCTCAGCGGTTAGAGTGCTTGTCTTGCAAACACAAGACCCTGAGTTCGATCCCCAGCACCAAAAAAAAAAGATAAATTTTTGAGAGTTAAAAGAACTATTTTGGGATGGCTTTTATTGAATTCAACAGAAATTTTTGCTCATTCAAATAAAGATGAAATTTTAAAAATATGCATTGGTTATTACTATTTGAAAACTTTATTAAACTGAGTAATATTAAAATAGGCAACTTTAGGGGTTCAGGATTTAGCTCAAGTGGTAGAGCGCTTGCTTAGCAAGCATAAGGCCCTCAGTTCGATCCCCAGCAGCCTCGCGCCCCCCAAAAAAGGCAATTTTGAGGTGGGAATCAACTGGGCAAATGAAATTCTCTGATTATTAATCACAACATATTTAGAGTTCACTTTTAAACTTTAAAAAAAGTTTTAGTATTGATATGAGATTTGCATTTTTGATTTTTTTTTTAAAGAAAAATCAGATTCAGATGAAGGTTAACATCATGATTTAAGGACTGAAGTGTAAACAGTACTTAATGATGTAGCCTACGTGTCATTAATTGAGAAATTTTTTTGTTTTGTTTTTTTAAACAGGGTCTCACTATGTAGTTCAGGCTGGCCTTGAATTCATGTTCATCCTCCTGCCTCAGCCTCCCAAATGCTGGGATTTACAGGCATGAGCCACCACTCCTGACCTTAGAAATTTCTTAAACATGGACTTTTGTTTCAATATCAGAGGAGGAAACAGCATGACATGACTAGTGCGCTTTTTTTTTTTTGAGACAGGTTCTCTATGTAGTTCAGGTTGCTCTTGAACTCACCGTGTAGCCCAAACAGGCCTCCTGAATGCTGAGATTACAGGCACGTGCCAGCAGGCCCAGCTAAGACCAGTGATTTTAAGGAATAATTGAAATCACCTGGGGAGCTCTTTTTTAACACAGCCATACTTGGATTGCTGTTCATGCTCTTCGAGGCAGAATCCTTCTGATTAGAAACCAGGAAAACATTCTTAAGATCCCCAGATGAGACTGAGGATTTAGGTCAGAGAATGCTTGTCTTGCAAGCACAAGGCCCTGAGTTCAATCCCCAGCACCAAAAAAAAACCAAAAAAACAAAAAAAAAACCCCCAAAATCACCACATGATACTGATATAGTCATTCGATTGAGATTACTTAAATTCCCTCCTTAAAGAATATCAGAGGAAGGAAATACGACATGCTTGAAGTAACATGGACCGAGTATATTCAGTAGTCACAGTAATACTGACAGCGTTTATAAGGTACTTACCCAGTGCCAAGCTCTTTGTTTTTTTTAGTTACTGTAGACATTTGCACTAGTCTTGCTTCTCAGTAGCCTATTCTCAATACAGCACCCAAAGCAATTTCCTCTATTTTCCCCCCTTTTCCCCCTTTCCACGGGTCTCACTTGGAATTACAGGCATGCACCACTGCACCTGGCTCCAGAGCAGTTCCTTACCATAAATTATGTATCTCCTAGCAAGGGTGACTTTAGTTAATCAGACTTTCTACTAATTATCTACTGCTATGAAATAAACCATCTCAAACTTAGTAGTGAAATAATCAGAAAGTCGTTATTACCTGTCATGATTCTAGGGTGTGGCTGGGCCAGCTGGTTGGTTCTTGCTCAAGGATTCATGTGTTTGCATTACATGGTTGCTGGAGCAACTTCTCTCACATATCTGGTAGTTGATGTGCCTGTGCCTGCATATTACCAGGGCACCTGCATATAACCTCAGTAAAATTTAGGCTTCCTTATGGCAGGTGGCTGGATTCCAAGGGCAAATAGACAAAAGGGAAAGAGCAAAAAGCCCAGGTAGAAACTGTATCACCCTTTTTTAGCCTAGCCTGAGAAATGGTACCATCCATCATTTTGTTGTATTCCATTTATAATAAGCATGTCGCTCAGACCAGCCTTTTTTACAGGGGAAGGGAAAGGATTCCACTCTTACTGGGAAAAATGTGAGAGAATTTATGGAAATGTTAGAACTACCACATGCTTTATGTATGTATTTTTTGGTTTTTTGAGACAGAGTCTCGCTTCATAGTGCAGGCTGGCCTTAAACTCACTATGTAGCCTTGAACTTGTCATCCTTGAACTCACTATGAACTCACTGTGTAGCCTTTAACTTGTGGTGATTCTCCTGCCTCAGCCTCCTGAGTGCTGGGATTACAGGCATGCGCTACCAAGTCAGGTTTACCACATGCTTTGTGGAGTCTCATTAGTTAGGGATTAAGTTCTAAATTCATAATGGAGACCATCATAATCTCAAAAACAGCCAGTTTTATTTATGTTCTGGAAAAGGTAATTATGTCTTCTACTGAATATCAGTTAACATATATTTGACTTGTGTCTAGGATCTCTTGTACAAAAAATGTAAATACCAGAGTAACGTTAAAGCAAGATGTACATAAGACTGTAAGAGGCTCTGTGGAAAAGTGGTATCCAAATCAAATGGATTTCAAGACCCTACATTTACTGAATAAAGGAGAGCAGATAGAATCACTTGCATTATTTTATTTTTAGATTTAAATTTTGGAAAGAATATAGAGGTCAGTTCTCTAAATACGTATGTGACTGTTTTCACATATCTTCGTTTTAAATGAGAAAGGAAGTAGCACAACTGGTATTGTCAGAAAAAAAGCAAGCTCTTTTGTGTCACAAGATAATAAAGCTTATGTAGTTTTAATAGAAAAGAAAAGCTATTCCTTTTTCAACTTTATGTGTATTAGTCTTTGTGTTGGATATTCATTTATTGTTGTATATTCACGTATTCGTATATTTGTTTTGGCTGTTCATATAACAACGAAAATACAGGTATCCTCCATAGACAAATTGAGATTGAAGAGGTGAGGTCTGTGTTCAGGATCTCAGAAGGGTAAATGGGACAGTATAGCTGCAAATGTAAAACAATATTATTTACAAAGCCATTTTCTTTTGTGTTCACCTACAGTATTGCTTCTTATTTGCTATCATGTTTCAAATAGAATTAGAAGCTCCTTGAGGCAGGAGTATCATTTCTTATCTTTATCTCTTTAATGCTTTAGTTAGATTTCAGTACGTAGTAGTAACTCAGTAAACTGTCAGCAGGGCCTGCACACCTGTAATCCCAGGACTATGGGAGGCTGATGGAGGATTGCAAATCTGAGCCCAGCATGGGTTACTTAGCAAGGCCCTTTCACAAAATAAAAAGAGTTGGGAAATGTAGCTCAGTGTGAAGGCCCTACTTCAATCCCCAGTACTACCACCACCAAAAAAAAAGTTTGCTGTGTATATATTGTTGTAATTAGCATCAGAAAGCCAAATGTAATCATTCAACATTAATTTGGCTGATTGCGTTTGTGATTTTAATCAGAATCGCTATGTAGATGTTAGGGTTGTGCCCACGCAGTCCAGTAGCTTTGACAACAGTTCCGCACTGGTTGAGGTGTCATGAAGAGAGAGGTGTGTAGCAGTGACTATGACAATTACAGATAACATCTTATTTGGTAAAGTCTGTTGTGTCACATCTTCAGGTTCAGGTCTCTGACCTCTGGAACACAACATTTCCAAGAATGGGCATTCAACCCTTCAGGATAGATAGAGACAGATGTTTTGCAAAGTAATTGCTGATGAGGCTTGTATTAGACTTTTCATTTATTTGAAGAAATTTATTTTCCAGACTTTGAGTTCAGAGGCTTTGGTTTAAGTAAAGAGAGTAACAGAAACCAGCAAAATAAGATAATGTGAAGGATGTAGTGTCTTAATGCACATTCAGGGCTTCAAATGTAGTCGGCCTCAGGAATTAAAACAATTAACTAGAAAGTCATGAAGAACTCAGGACCATCAGTTTTTTTCTACTTTCCTTTCTTCAGGTGAGTGTTCTGTTTTTGTCTGTATGGTAGAAGGCAGTCGCCTCCACAGATTCTGGCTTCACATGTTACAGTTCTGCTGACTACAGAAACACAGTGTCTTTTCAGTTTTAAGTATCCTGGGGAGAGAGAAAATGACGGACTAGCTTGAGCCCGGTGCCCATTCTTTTTCCAGTCTGCTACAGCCAGGTGGGCATGTTACCTGGTAGTAAAAGGATGTTAGGGGGAACACAGGTGTTAGATAAGGGTGTTGGGGGCCACCCCTTTGAAATGAGAGAACAGCTGTCACAGCAGAGCTGCCCGCTTGGGTGGGTTGGAGCTTGCCAAGCTGTATCTCCCTAAGGGCTGTAATGTAAAAATTTGCACAAAGGAACTTTATTGGTTTGTGGTGAACTTTTCTTAGAGGAAGGAGTAGTAATTATGAATTAAGAGGCTGTACTAAAAGTCTGCTAAATATTTATTTTTGGTATCTCTTGATCATTTTGGTATAGCAGACCTCTCAGTATTGAAAAATAGTTCCTTACACATGGGCCGCAAGGTTTTATTGCAGGAAAACAAAATTCCATGTGCATGTCAGTGTTTTCTCACCTGGAATATTAAAAGTGTATTATGTGGGTCCTTGACACTTGCAGACATTTTATAAAATGTTCTTGTACTTCTTCAGAACCACTGTTATGAGAAGACTGTTACACTTTGACTCTTAAGACTTAGTGTCTAAGACCTCTGATTTGTCTTGTGACCTTTGCTTATATTTCAATGTGTGTAATAAGCACCCTGCAATTTCTACATAGACATTTAAAGAATATTTGTTGCTGGGCCTCATTCTACACACCTTTATGTAATCTCAGCTACTCTGGAACCTAAGGCAGGAGGGGGATTACAAATTCAAGGCTAGCCCGAGCAGTTTAGAAACGCTCTTATCTCAAAGGGGGCAAGGACTGGGAATCTGGCTGAAGGCCCCGATGTTTCAGTTTCCAGTACTGAGATATCTATCTATCTATCTATCTATATAGATATAGATATATCTCTATATATAAATTTTAAAATAAACTTTCAAAATAATGGTTTTTGTTTTGGAGCTAGGGTCTTCCTGTGTTGCCCAGGCTGGCCTCCAACTCCTAGGCTCAAGTGAGTCTTTTTTGCCTCTGCCTTCTGAGTAGCTAAGACAACAGGAATGTGTCATCATCCCCATCTCTTGATTAGAAGCCACTTAATCTTTTTTCGTCTCTTCCTCTCTACATCTGTAATACTATTTTACTTACAAAATAAACAAGTTGTCAGCCCTAGGGATGTTTACAGTATTATGGATGTTATGTCTAATATAGATCTGATCCTGATGAAGGTGAAACTTCTTAAAAATAAGATTTCCAGCCAGTGGTGGTATTTTAAAGGCTTACTTAATAAATGTTAATAATTAATCTTGAAAATCCTTTAGTAATAGGTTATTGCTTTGGAAATTTTGTGATATTTACAACAATTTCTAGCATAAGTTAACTGCTAAGCAGACATGAAATATTTCAAGCTGGCTTCTCACTGTTTTCCTAATACCTGCTTTTTTTTCCTGTTCTTTCCTCATGGTTCCTTCTTTTCCTCTGTTGGTTTTCTTCTTTAGAATTTAGGGAAAAAATAGAAGTTCACCTTAAGAAATTAGAGTATTAGCCTAGCATGGTGGTGCACACCTCTACAGCACTCTGGGAGGCTGGGGCAGGAGAATTCCAAGTTTGAGCCCAGCCTGGGCAACTTAGTGATGTAGCAAGAATCTGCCTCAAAATGAAAAGGACTGGGGATGTATGTAGCACAGTGTGAAGGCCTTGGGTTCAATTCCCAGTTCCACAAAAAAAGGAAGGGAGGATTGTTTCATCCAAGTGAATTTGTGTTTTAAAAGAAGCTGTTTGAAGAGGGCCCAGAAGAAATAACTAATAGTGGAGTTTCGTGCACTATGGCGCTCAAATCAGGTCATGCTTTTTAGAAGGTCTGACTCAGTTTCTAGGACTACAAACACACTGCATAAAAACATTTTTAAAAATAGCTTTATTTAAAACACCAGTTAAAGAACCAAAGAAGTAATTAGCATTTTGAAGTGCATAGGTGGATTGAAGGGTCTGTCCTAAGGTAAAATGCAGCACCCAAGAAAAGCATTTGTTTCAAATTGAGAATAAATTATAGAGGTTTGGGGATTAAGTAATTTTAAAATTTTAAAGTGGAAAATGATTTTAATGAGATTAGGTCCTGGGTTAGGTTACAAATTAGTTTTGAACCTATTGTGTCAGTACATAAAAGTGGTACTGTATTAATTGGTGTTTTAGTATTTTTCTTTTAATACTATTTTTTTCTTTTAGAGATATTTTTAAAATTTAATAGTATTTTTTCTTTTAGTATTTTTTCTTTTAGAGATATTTTTAAAATTCAGGTATAATACATCATACAATTCACCTTTTAAAGTTTACAACTCAGTAGCTTTTCATTTATTTACAAAATTGCACAATCACCATCACTATCTAATTCCAAAAAATTTCATCAGTCCCTCACAGAAACTCCTGTTTGTTAGCATAACTCCCCTTCTACCCTGGCCTCACTATCTCTGTGAATTTGCCTATTCAAATTATTTCATAAAAATGAATGAATTTATGACCTTTTGTTTCTGGCTTCTTCAACATAGCATAATGTTTCTTTTCTTTTTCTTTTTTTGTACTAGGGATTGAAACCAGGGCCTTTAATACTGAGCTGTACCCCTAGCCCTTTTTATGTATTGAGACAGGGTCTTGCTAAGTTGCCCAGGCTGGGGTTGAACTCATGGTCTTCCTGACTCAGCCTCCCAAAATGCTGGGATAACAGGCATACACCACAACATCTGGCTGTAATTTCTAATGTTTATCTATATCATATTATGTCAGTACTTTGTCCCTTTTTATAGCTGAATAATATTCTGCTGTTATGGATGTATGACATTTTATTTATCCGTTCATTAGTCGATGAATCTTTGGGTGTTGCGACATTTTGTTCAATGTTCATTTTGTTGGTAATGCTGCTACGGATATTAGTTACAAGTTTTTTTGCAGAATGTGTGTTATACCTAGGAGTGAAATTGTTGGGTTGTAGGGTATCTCTACTTTTTGAAACTACCAGCACATTTTCCAAAGTGGCTGTACCATCTCCCATTCCTATTTCCAGGGTATGAGAGTTTCCACATCCTCAGTGTATACATATGTGATTTTGGGGGGGTGCTTTGGGGATTGAACCCAGTGCCTTGTGCATGCTAAGCAGGTGCCCTGCCACTGAGCTATATTCCTGACCCGAGTTCTGATACCTTTGTCTCCACCCTGATACCAGAACTCATTATTGCCTAACTTGATCATAGCCACTCTGGTAGGTACGAATGATAGTTTTGATTTGTTTTTCCGTAGTGACTAATGATGTTACTATCTTTATGTGCTTTGGGGCATTTGTTTTATTTTTGGAGAAATGCCTATTCAAACACTTCTGCTTATATTTGGGTTTTGTCTTTTACTTTCTTATTGTTGAGCTATAAGAGCTATAAATGTACTCTGGATACAAGTCCATTATCAGATATATGATTTGAAGGTATTTCTTCCCATTATGTGGGTTGTTTTTTCAGCTTTGTGGTAGCGCTAATATTCTTTTCAGTTTTAATGATAATGTGTTTAGGGTTTTATATTTGAATATTACACCATTAGTTTGAGGAAAGATCCTTCGTGTATCTGATTTACTAAAATTTTTTAGTCAAGAATGGTTGTTCACTGTTTAGATGCTCTTTGGTGTTTGTTGAAAAGACCTCTTTTCTTTCTTGTACCTGTTTATGTGATGTATCATTAATAGATTTATTATACCATATTACTGCCTAACTAGCTAAGACTACAGGGCACACCACTGGGTCCAGCTCTAATTAAAAAATTTAAAAGAATTCCTGTATGATAATGTGGAGATATTGGTACCAATTATATTGAATTTGTGGTATGAATTGGAACATTTTCTTTCTTGTGAGTCCTGAACCTTGTGAACAGATTCCATTTTTAGAAAGTTAGCAAATAGGCACACATTGTCATTTAAGGAATAATTTTTTTTATTTTTATTAGTACATGTTTGCAGTACATAATGATTATATTCCTTGTGGGGAGCTGGTGCATGTACACAGCACATCTTAATTCTTTTCTCTTCTGTTTTTCTCTCCTCCTTCCTTCCACCTCGTGGACCCTTTCGCATTTGCAAAAGATCTTTTTGCTATTGTCTTTTATTTTGCTCATTATATTTTTGGCTTCTCCTATAAGAGAAACCATGCAGTATTTTAAACTTGCGTATCTGATTTATTTCATTACGGTCTCAAGGTGCTTAAGGAATAATTTTGACATACTTTATCCATGATTTCATCTGTGGTTTTCTATTTCTTTATTTGTGTGGGGTTTTTTGTTTGTTGTTTTTTAATCGACAGTGTCTTGTTATGTAGTTCAGGTTGGCCTTGAACTCACTGTGTAACCCATGCTGGATTTAACTCCCAGCAATCTTTTTGTCTCCCTGCCTCACAGAGTGCTGGGATTATAGGTATGCACCACCATATCTGGCATGCTTTTCTATTTCTTGAGCAAATTTTACAATTTATATTTTTATAGAAAGTCTTGCATATTATATACTATTTATCTGAATTTAGTAATCTTTAATTTTTTAAAAATTATTTTTATCGGGGCTGTTAAACTCCAGTTCTTATTCCTACTGGCATTTTTCATGTCATTAGATCTTTGAAAAATTATTCTTTATGTTGTTATTTTGCTCCCACCAAAAGTAGAACAAGCTCTTGGATCCATTTATTTTTCTGCCTCTCTTCCCTGTCTCCTATTCCCTTTCCTCTCTCCCCTCACCATTCTCCCTTCTCCATCCCTTGTCCTCACCCCTCCTCTCCCCTCCCCACTCTCTCCCAGCTCCCCCTCTGGGCTAGGTCCTCAGCTGCCTCCTCTTCTTGAATCCCTTCCAGTGTTTTGCCTCTCTGTTAAAAGTGGTTTTGTCAAGTTATCAATGATCTTTACATTAACACACAGTGGCAATTCTGTGTCCTTATTAACAGCTTTTGTTAACTCCTTTCTTGAAATATTTTGATTTTTAGGATATCAGGGTTTTTTTGGGTTTTTTTGGTTTTGTTGGGTGGTTCGCATGCCTCCTTTGACTGCCTTTCTTTAGTGTCCTTTGCCAGTCCTATCTCTTTTTTCTGATCCCTGATTTTATGTCTGGTCTGTCACTGGTCCTGTTCTCTTTTCTGTCTACCTTCAGACACCTGATGATTTCACCTAAGTTCGATCCCTGGCACCACAAAAAAAAAAAAAATTATATAAACAGATGAGTTTCAAATTTACATCTTCAGCTTGAATATTTCCTCTAAATTTCCATACCCATGGGGCTGGGGATTTGACTCAGTGGTTAGAGTGTTTGCCTCACAACCACGAGGCCCTGAGTTCGATCCCTGGCACCAAAAAAAAAAAAAAAAAAATTCCATCCCCAACTACTAATTCAAGGTTCACTCAGGCGGATATCTTTCAGGTATTTCAAACTAAAATTCTAAGCGGAAAAGTTTATCTCGCTTATCTCCTGCCTTCTAGTGGCTCCATTCTGGTGGGAGCAAACTCAAGGCCAATTTACTGACAGTTTATGTGCTGTACACAGAAGAGTTTGGTTTTTGTGTGTGTGTGTGTGGTATGTAATATATGTAGAATTTGTGGAGAAGGTTAAATAACTCATTTGTCTCAAATCATTTAGCACGGAGATAAATAGCTTGATGTATTGAGAGTCACTGTAAAATTCTGAAATGTGTTATGGATATCATTTTGAATTTTTAAGAAGACACTTGGTTTGGGTTTTAGGCTGTCTCACTTTCAAATGTGTTGGTTGCAAGTGCAGAGTCTGGCAATGATTTAAGCAAATACAAGAATTAATTTTACCGCATACAGTACCAAGAAATTGAGAAGCAGGCAGTGGTGGTTAGGACTGGGTTAGCTACTCAGCAGTGTTATAGACTCCTTGCTCACTTTGTCTTTCTGTTCTGTCAGCCTTATTAATTGGCGGGCTTAATCTTCATATTTGTTGGCTTACGGTAACAGGATGGTTCTTGTACCACTAGACATCATATCTAGATCCAAGGCTGGAAATATGGAAGATTACTAGTTTCAGACACATTTGTTCCCATTTATCAGGAAAGTGAATGTCTTCCCAGAACTGGCTGCCTTTCTAACTCCTAAGCAGACTTGTGGTTACTGTACAACTCTGATTTCATCTGTGTCGCCTCACTCTTGTCTCCCTCTCCTTGGCTTAGAAAGCTCTAAAGTAGGCATTCAGCTGGGCCTGTTAGTACACTGAGTAAAGATTCTTAAAAGTGGGAATAAATCTGATAAGCAGTTAATAGCATCTGTCCCAGAGACTGATCAAAAACTACTAAATTTATATATAATTGGTGATGAGAGTTTATTTGCACAGAAACATTTTAGTATTTTTCAGTAAAATCAAAATAATTTGTTTTTTGATACATGCTCTCAGTAGTTTACAGAAACATTAAAAAAATGCATTTGGTAAGATGTCAGCAAATATGTGCAAGCACATATGCCTGTGTGTTTTTAAGAGGTGAACATTATGGTTTGACTATTTGCTTGTAACTATTTTCAATTTATAATGGTCAGTTTTTAAGAATTTCATTTTAGCAATTGATGTAAATTAGGAATTAAAAGACAGGTTCCTTAGAGTTGTAAAAATGCATTTTTTATTAATTTTGATTCTCTTTTGCTTTCCGTAGCATGTTGGCTCAATCAAGAAACATCAGGGAGATAAATTCAATCCAGTGGTAAGTAGCCTTAATTTCTTTTGTTAGAAAGTTTCTGCTTTTTTAAACAATTAGTACATAATGTTTGCATTCATTGTGTGGAGTTGGTACATGTGCGTAACATATTTTATTTCCTTTTTCATCCCTTCTCTGTCCCATGCCTCCCCTTCCCTTCCTCTCTTCATCTCCTTCCCATTTGAAAAACTCTTTCTCCCTACCTCCTATTATCTTTTATTTATTTATTTTTTTTATTTTTTTTTTTTTAACAGAGTCTTACTATGTATATGTAGTTCAGGTTGGACTTGAACTTACTGTGTAGCAGAGGCTGGTCTGGAACTCATGGTGATCCTCCTGCCTCGGCTTTCTGAGTGCTGAGATCACAGTTGTGCGCCACCATACCTGGCTTTTATGTTGCTTTTTATTTATAATTTGCGTTTCTCATATGAGAGAAACCATGTGATATTTAAACCCATGTATATGATTTAGTTCACTTAACATTATAGTCTCAGGGTGCACTCATTTTCTTTTCTTTTTTTTTTAATCCATTTTCCTACAGATAACTCATTTATTTTTCTTTATAACAGAATAGTACTCCATCGTATATAAATACTGTCTTTTGCTGCTATAAACATGGGTATGCATGTAGCACTGTAATATGTTGCCTTTAACTCTTTCAGGAAGGTACATATGGAGGGGTTGCTAGGTCAAATGGAATTTCTAGTTTTTGCTTTTTGAGGAATTTCCACACTGATTTCCATAATGATTATACTAGTTAGCTTATTACCAGCACTGTAGAAGGAAGGGTACCTTCTTCCCCCCACAGCCTTGCCTGCATTTGTTATTATGATTTCTTGAAGCTGGCAATTCTTTCTGGGATATGATGGGATCTTCACTGTTGTTTTAATTTGCATTTCTCTAATAGCCAGTGAGTCATGTTGAGCATTTTCTTCATGTATTTATTGGCCATTTGTTTGTACTTTTTCTTCTGTGAAGTGTCTGTTATTTTACCTGCCCTTTTCGGGAGGTGGTGTTGGGGATTGAACTTAGGACCTTGCGCTTGCTAGGCAAGTGCTCTACCACTGAGCTAAATCTCCAACCCCAGTCTGCCCATTTTTTGATTGGATCTTTTATGGGGGGGGGTGTTTTTTGAGTTCTTTGTATATTCTAGATAATAGAGGAATAGCTGGCAAAATCTTTCTCATTTTATAGGTTGTCTTTTCACTCTGTTGGTTGTTTCTTTTGCTGTGCAGAAACTTTTTAATTTGATGTGATCCCATATGTTGAGTTTTGGTACTACTTCATGTGCAACTGGAGTTCTGTTCAGAAAGTCCTTGCCTATGCTTGTGACTTTAAGAGTTTTGCCTATTTTATCTTCTGGCAGGTTAAGTGTTTCTGTTTTAACCTTTAGTTCTTTGATCCATTTTGATTTTAGTTTAATACATGGTGAGAGATATGGGTCTAGATTCAGTCATCTGTGTGTGAATAGCCAACACCCACCACCCAACACCATTTATTAAAACATCATTATTTCCCAACACCATTTATTAAAAAGGATATCTTTCCTCTAGTGTATGTTTTTAGCCTCTTTGTCAAACATCAAATATTTGAATTTGCATCCTCTGTTGTTCTCTTGATCCTCATGTCTGTTTTTGTTCTAGTACCATGTTGTTTTTGTCACTGTAGCTTTGTAATACAACTTGAAGTTCAGGATTGTTGTGACTCCCATCTTACTCATGTTACCCAGGGTTGCTTTTGCTATTCTGGGTCTCTACTGGTTCCACATTAATTTTAGGATTTTCTCCTATGTCTGTGAAGAATGTTGTTGGTATTTTGATTGGGATTGTGTTAAATCCATGTATCGATTTTGAAAGTATGTCTGTTTTGAAAACATTTGTTCTGCCTAAGTAGGAACGGAGGATATCTTTCTATTTTCTGATGTCCTCTTTGATATCCTTTTTTTTCTTTTAAATTTCCTTTTTAAGAACTGTAGTTTTCATTGTAGAGCTCTTTCACTTCCTTGTTTAGGGGTTAATTCCTAAGTATTTAATTTTTCTTGGTGCTATTATGAATAGTATTTTTTTCCTCAGGTTAATTATTATTTTACAGAATGGTGTTATTTTTGTGTTTTGGTTTTGTGTCATGCTATGTTACTGAATTTGGTTTTTAATTCTACGAATCTTTTGATGGATTATTTTGGATCTTTATGTAGAGGATCATGTCATTTGCCAATAATGATATTTTTACACATATCTCTTTTTACACATATCTCTTTTATTTCCTATGCCTGCCTCATTGCTCTTGATAATAGTTTCAAGAATTGTGTTGAACAGAAGTGGTTGTAGTGAACATCATGGTCTTATCCATGACTTTACAGGGAAAGCTTTTCAGTTTTTCCCCATTAATAGGATTTTGACAGTAGACTTGTCATGAATGACTTTATGACGTGAGTTATTATAAGGTCCTATACCTATATTTTTCAGTATTTTTATCATGAAAGGGTGTTGGATTTTGTTAAAGGCTTTTTCTGTGGCTATTGAGATGATAATGTGATTTTTGTTCCTCTTTCTGTTTATGTGTTAAATTTATTGATTTGTGTATGTTGAACTGTCCTTCCATCCCTGGGATGAAGCCTGTTTGGTCATGATATATGAACTTTTTGATGATCTGTTGCATTCTATTTGTCAGTATCTTTTTGAGGATTTTTCCATCTATGTTCATTAAAGAAATCTGCCTGTCATTCTCTTTTGTTTGGATCCTTTTCTGGTTTTAGAATGAGGGTAGAGGTAGCTTCCAGGAATGACTTTGGAGGTAGTCCTCTTTCAGTTTCATTAAAGAGCTTAAGGCATATAAGCGTTCAGTCTTCCCTGAAGTTTTTGTAGAATTCAGAGCAGTGAATCCATTGGGACCTGGGCTTTTCTTAGTTGGTAGGTTTTTAAAACATTACTACTTCAATATCATTGCCCGTTAATTGAGTTATTCGGGGTGTTAAAATCTTCTCGGTTCATTTTTAGCAATTCATATGTATCTAGGAATCAACCTATTTCTTCTGAATTCACCAGGATATTGGCATACAGGTTTGTGAGGTAATTGTTAGTAATCTTTTCAATTTTTGGCAGTGTCCATTGCGATTTCACCTTTTTCATTTCTGATTGATGATTTGTATCTTTCCTCTCTTGTTTTTGCTAAAGGTTTATCTGTTTTGTTTATTCTTTTGAAGAACCAGCTCTTCAACTGATTGATTCTTTGTATTTTTCCCCCTCTCAATTTCATTGGTTTCTGCTCTGATTTTTATAATTTTCTTCCTTGTAGTAGCTTTGGGTTTAGATTATTCCAGTTTTTCTACATCATTAGGGTGTTTATTTGGCCTTGCTGTGTGTCTTAGTTACTTTCTCAGTGCTGGGACAAAATACCTGACACCTACAAGTTAAAGGAGAAAAGGTTTATTTTAGCTCACAGTTTGTAGAGGTTTCAGTCCCTAGTTGGCTGGCTCCAAGGCGGGGCGGCATCGCACAGGAGCATGACGGAGGAGAAAGAGTCCGTGCTGTGGCAGGCAGGAAGCAGAGAGCTTTCTGTTTTTCCCTCTTTATTTCATCCAAGATTGGTTGGTGCTACCCACATCCAGGGTGGGTCTTCTCTCTTCAGTAAATCCATTACCTGCCCCCAGATTTAGCTAAACCAGTCAGGCTGATGCAGTATCACATACCAGTGAGCCAGTTACCTCTTACAAGTCCCACCTGTGGGAGTTGCAGATTTAGTTCAGGGGTAGAACACTTCCCTAGCAAGCACAAGGTCCTGAGTTCGATCTCCAGCACTGCCTCTCACCAAAAAAAAGTCCCACCTATGAGCAAATGGGACTTTGGAGGGACATCCAGATAAAAGCCATAACACTGTGTTTTTGTGATATGGACACTCAACAGCTATAAACTTTTCTCTCAGGACTGCTTTCATTGTGCCCTATAAGTTCTGATATGTTGTAATGACATTATCATTTAGTTCTAAAAACCGTCTTATTTCATCCTTGATTTCTTTTGTACCCCATAGTTTATTTAAGAATGTATTGTTGGGCTGGGGATTTAGCTCAGTGATTAGAGTGCTTGCCTTGTAAGTACAAGGGCCTGAGTTCGATCCCTGGCACCACCAAAAAAAAAAAAAGAATGTATTGTTTAGTGACTCTTACCTATAATCCCAGCACTCAGATGGCTGAGGCAGGAGAATCACTGTAAGTTTGAGTCTAGCCTGGGTTACATAGTGAGTTCAGGTTCATTCTATTAGAACTCCATAGCGAGACCCTGTCTCCAAAAAAAAAAAAAAAAAACCCCAAACAAACAAATAGAAGAATGCACAGTGTTGTTTAGTTTCCATGCATTTGGATTTCTGTGTTGTCTTATCATAGGGTTCTAATTTCATTGTGCTGTGATCTAATAATATGCACGACAACTTCAGTTCTTTTACATTTATTTGAGTTTGCCTTATTGTCTAGTACATGGTCAGTTGTGGAGAAAATTCTATGTGCTGCTGAGAAAAACGTGTATTTTGTTGTTGTTGGATGAAACTCTCTGTATATAACCTATTAAGTCCATTTGTTCGAAGGTTTTATTCAACTCTGATAGTTCTTTGTTGATTAGTTTAGATGATCTATTTGTGATACTAGGATATGAAGGCTTCCCCCAATATAATTGTATTTATGTTTATCTGGTCTTATGTCTAATAGTACTTGTTTTATGAAGTTGGTTGCACCATTGTTCTGTGCATGTGTGTTTATAATTGTTATCTTTCTCTTAAGCAATATGTAGTTACCAAAGAAGGCCTCTTTTGACCAGTTTTGGCTTGAAGTCTACTTTGTGTGAATATAGAAATAGCTACACCTGGGTTTTTTTTTTTTAGGTGCTCATTGCATTGAGTATTTTTTTCTATTGTTTTAGTGTGTTTCTTTTTGGGCTAAATGTGTTTCTTTTTTTATGTGCATATTTTGAGACAGGATGTTGCTATGCAGTTCAAACTGGCCTTGAACTCAAGATGTATCCCAGACTGGCCTCAAGCTCTTGGCACTCTCCATGCCTCACCTTCCTGAGTGCTGGCATTGCAGGTGTGCACCACCAAGCCTGGCTAAAAGTGTTTCTTGTATACAGCATGCCATTGAATTTTGTTTCTTGATCCATTCTGCCTGTACTGTATGTGTCTTTTGATTGAGGACATTCACATTGAGAGTTATTACTGATAGGTATTGATTTATTCCTGCCATTGCCTTATTTTCCTTTTGCTGATGATCTTTCCTTTCTACTTAACTACTCACCCTACTTGGTGTATTTATTCTACTAGATCTTTGTCACCTTTAGTTACATTGTTTCTTTTGAAGACATCCTTCAGTATTTTCTGGACTGCTGGTTTGGTAGTCATGAATTTCTTTAGATGCTCTTTGTTATGGACACCTCATTTGTCCTTCAGTGTTTTTTTGGGGGTACTGGGGATCAAACTCAGGGCCTTGTGCTTGCTAGGCAAGCACTCTACCACTAAGCTAAATCCCTAAACCCTCTCCATCAGTTTTGAAAGATAGTTTTGCAGGGTGTAACAGCCTGGGTTGGAAATTGTTTTCTTTTAGGCATACTTCAGGCTCTTCTGGCCTTTAAGGTTTGTGTTGAGAAGTTTGTTGTAATTCTAATGGATTTACTTTTATAAGTGATTTGTTGCTTTTCTCTATCTACTTTTAAGATTCCCCATGATAAATGTAATCATTATGTATTGCAACTATGTACTAATTAAAAAAAAAAGACTGTTTTTGTGTTAGGCTTCTGGAATTTTGACTGTGATATGTCGTGAAGAAGTTATTTTCTGAATGTGGCTATATGGGGTTCTATATTCTTCACTGTCTGTATGGTAACTTCTTTTACCTTATTTGGAATGTTTTCTGCTGTTATTTCAGTAGTTTTCTTTAATGCCATTTATGCTGTCTTCTAATTTTTTGACTAATTCCAATTAATCTCAGTCTTCTTTGCATCATCTAGGATCTCTTATATCCGTTTTTCATGTTCTCTTGTTTTTAAGGTATCTCATTAATTGATGACCAACAATAGCTCTTTCTTCTATTTCTGACCCTCTGTTTCACATTGGTCACTTCTGCAGCCCACAATTTTGATAGGATTTTTAATTTCCTGAATTTCTATTTGGAGCCTTCTTATGGACTGTAAGTTTGTTTCTTTGCTGGTCATTCGTGTTTTCCATCATTATGTTTCACTATCCTAGCTTTAGTAGTATTTTCTGTATTCTCACTAATCATTTTATTTGGCCTAATATCTGTTTACATATATCTTCTGTGAGTTCGTGAAATGCCTTATTGCTGTGTTTTCTTATCTCCCCCGATAACATTTTTAATAATTCCGGTGTGTGGCGTATGATTCCCTCCCCTTCAATTCCCCATGGATCAGCTTTGGGGGAGCTGGGAATTTTTGGAGGCATTTTGTTTGGCTTGTTTTCTCATGTTTCTGTTTTGTTGTTGTTTTGTTGAGGCCTGTGCATTGATTGTACCTCTTTAGTTAATGTCCACTTTTCATTGTGTTCTTTGGGCGTGGCTGTGGGCTTTTGCCTCTGACCCAGGATCCAACCACCTCTGTTTACTTGAAGATAGAAGGATAAAGTACCCAATAATTGTAATGAGTAAAAATAACTAAGAGATCCATCATCCTTTACTCTTTACACAGCAATTCAAAGTGGTAATCAATAGGGAGAAAGCCTATGATGGTCTAATGGGTATTAACATGACACTGCTATTAAGAATTTTGGGAAAAGAAGACTTTTATACATCAGGTGTAAACGTGCAGAGGTAAGAATCTTCTAACTACGACAGAGGAGAAAAAGCCAATTGGAAAGGGGCATAACAGCGGAAAACTGGCGCCCCCCTCCATGAGCAAGCAGGCCTGTGAGGAATGCCCCCCCTCCACGTGAGCAAGCAGGCCTGCACTCCCCCAGATAAAAGGGCCAGGCCATCTACCAGCTCCAAGGTGGCTCTATATTTTGCTTCCCTGTGGTACTGGAAAGCAAAAGCAAGGACGAACCAACCTACATGATCCTGGATAAAGAAAATACCTGGGGAGAGAAGGAAGCAGCCAGATATTTTGGCTGTTGACATTAAATCCTAAAGTTCATTGGAACGCCTGCCCTGTGGCCCATATCTAGCAGAGACCAGAGGGCTGATGGTGTTCCCCATCTATGAATGAGAGCAATGAAATGCCTTGGCTTGGACAGTAACCACGGTCTAGGGGGAATAGACGGAGGGACTTCTGGTGTGGAGAGAGCACCTCAAAAACTCATGAGCCGTAAAGCTAGTGAGGAAAAAAATCACAATTGGCTGGACCCCATGACTGTAAATCAAAAGGAAATCACTCATTCTAAAAGATGGGATTTTTCTTTTCTTTTTTCAAGACAGGGTCTCACTATGTAGTTCAGGTTGCCCCAGAACTCACTATGTAATCCAGGCTGGCACTGAACTTGTGGTGCTCTTCCTGCCTCAGCCATCTGAGTGATGGAATTACAGGCATGCACCACAATGCCTAGTCTAGGAATTTTTTCTCTTGACTCAATTTTTAAAATATTTTCTACTTTTTAATTATTTTTATCTTTCCGTCATCAAGTTTTTGGGGGTATAATTTTTTTCCTCCCCTTTTAGCTTCTATTCTTTCTCCTTTCAACTTTTTTTTTCCTCTTCCGCCTTATCTTTGTTTTCTGTATTTTGCTGTTTAGCTTTTTTCTTCTTTTTCTTGTTAGTTTTTCCTGCAACTGTTCTCTAACACTACTGATGTTCTTTATACTCCTCAACAGGACCCCCCATCTTACTTTTCTCCTTCTCCTTCTCATATTCCTTGGTTCATTTTTTAAATTTTGCTTTTTTCACTCCCGTGTCCCTCACCCTCTCTGCCTTTACTAGATAACTACTAAGCTTTATGAATCTCTAGATAGGTAACTTCAAGCTACTCCTGTTGAATACTGTTCTATTATTAGTAGAGGTAAAGGTATCCGATTTAATAGATATTTACCATAGGTCAGTATTTTGTTTGTCTTCATAGTCATACTATAATTATAGATCTCTTTTCTATAGTTAAGGGTAATACACAGGTCCTAAGGGTTTGTTGTTACTCAGTTTTTGATGCTATAATTGATGCCAATTTTATTACTATAAAGTCACAAGCAGTTGCTATTAACTGGTTTTCTTGGGATGCTGCTGTCTGACTGACTTGGAGTTATTAACAATACTGTGGCCCATTCTTGGAAAACTGAGTACTAGGCCAAATACACTGCAACTTCTTTTGTTTTTCTTAATTTTCTAGTCAGTAGTTTTTATTCTGTATCACATCCATCTACAGACCCTATGTAGAATTGGAATCCATTTTTATTGGCTCTGCGTCCTCTAAATTTAATATGAGTCTAAGAGGCAGGGATGCTCGAAGTCTCATTTACTGAGGAGGCTGAGACAGGAGGATCAGTTGAGCCTAGGAATTTAAGCCTGTACAGAATGTTTCAGAGAACAAACAAAACACTGGATTTAATCTGAGTTCTAAACTGCCCTGTTTGTACACTGTATCCATGGACAGGTTTCCTTTGAATTGAAAACTGTGCAGCTTCCTAGAGCCATCCATTCAGTCTTCCTTTTCTGAATTCATGGTCCTTTCTAAGAGGTTCTACAGTTGCTTTCTGTCTGTTTACAACATGATTAGCTTTATGGAAAATTTTTGGAGGTTGTTTTCATTTTCTTTAACAAGTATTTAGCCCCAAGAATTGCTTCACGCCTTAAATTTCTTACATCACAACTAAAATAAATACGCTCTTTTCCGCCCCTTATATTTGGTAATAATAGTTCATGTTTTTTATTCTTAAGCATTATATTTCCAAATTTGGAATCATTTCTGGGAAATGGATTTTTAGGAGTATCTTCCAAGTGTTTGGGTACTACCAATTTAAATAAGTATCACTATGGAGTAATTCAGATATGATGTGTTAAGATCATATGTGTAGACATTGAACCTGTGTGATAGAGCTTTCTGCACTGATGGAAGTATTTTGCATATGATTGGTCCACTATGGTAACCATTAACTACAGGAAGCTATTGAGCATTTAAAATACTACACCTAATGTAACAGAGAAATTGCATTTGTAATTTTATTTGGTTTAACTTTAAATAGCCACATATGTCCAGTGGCTACTGTATAGGACGGAACAAACGGAATTGTTTTGTCATGTTTTTTAACTGTATTTCTAACTCAGTATTATCAGTTATAGTCTTAAAATATCTAGAACAAGAAATTTTATGTTCATTTGCAGAATTTAAAAGAGAAGTCCAAAGCTGAATTCTCCTTTAGCAGTTAAATCCTTCATGCTTATTAAATGATTTATTTATTCCTATTCCAGATTGTTAATAATTATTCAGTAACCTTCTTTGGGTATTTTATTTGTTGACAAAGATTTTAGATGGAGACTCCCCTTCAAACCCGGGCCTCACACATAGTAGGCAAGTACTCTACCACTGAGCTGTACACCCAGCCCTAGATGGGATCTTGGTTTCTTTATTTCCCTGTGGTACTGGTTATTGAACCCAGGATTTTCTCACTCAGCTACATGCCCAGCTAGCCCTTTTTTAAAATTTTGAGACAAGGCCTTGCTTAGTTGTTGTCTTAGTTACTTTCTTTTTGCTGGGACAAAATACCCAACACCTTACAAGTTAAAAAAGGAAAGGTTTATTATAGTTTACAGTTTGTTGACGTTTCAGTCCATAGCCAGCTGGCTCCAAGGCTGCATGGCAGAGGAGAAACAGTTCATAGCAGGGTAGACAGTAAGGCAGCAGTGGGCTGGGATTTAGCTCAGCGGTTAGAGTGCTTTCCTTGCAAGCATAAGGCCCCAAGTTCGATCCCCAGCTCCAAAAATAAATAAATAAGGCAGCAGTAAATCTCTCTTCCCTGTCTCCCTTTAAATTCCACCCAGGCTGTAGGTCTACCCAGGCTGGTTGGTATCACCCACATCCAGGGTGGGGCTCCACCTTCAATAAATGTGTTTAGCCACACCCAGAACTATTCCAATCCAATCAGAGGACTAGACTAATCCATTTACCACACCTTCTTAATCCATATTCATATACCCTAGATCTAGCCAACTCTGAAAAGCCCCACCAGTGAGCACATGGGACAGGCCATAACAGTCACTAAATTACCATAGGCTAAAGTTTGGTTCTTAATCCTCATTGCTTCAGCCTCCCAAGGTGCTAGGATTATAGATAGACATGCCTCACTACACACACACAGAGCTTTCTTTTGAAAACCCAAAGAAATTTGTAGCGAAGATCTTTTGATACGTTGATGGTTTTGAGGAACTCTTAGAGCCAGTAATTAAAGAAAAATCTTCATTGTATTAGAGTGTTTTTGAGAACTAGGAAGCAGACGTATGAAGCAGACTGGGCTTGGTGGTGCATACCTGTAATCCCAGCACAAGAGAGGCTGAGGCATCCTGAACTGCATAACAAGACTCTGTCTCAAAACACAGTTTCCGAGAAGTATATAAGTGGTTACTTCATGGATTGTTTTATAAAGTACAAAAGTATTTGAGTTTAATATGAAATCCAGGAGATAAAAATGTAGATACTAATGTAATGTTAGATGGAATCCTTTGGGCATGTGTAGCAGAAGGGAGATGTTTATCTGTGGAATGTGAATTGGGATAAATCAATTGGAATAATTTGTTCTGAAAATTTGATATGTATGTTTTAATTAAATTTGTTTTTATTTGAATATTGCAGTATCTAAACATGACTACAAAACGGAGTTTGTTTGTGCGGTTGGTACCTTGTCGCTGTCTCCGAGGGGAAGAGGAGACAGTCACTACTCTGGATTACTCGCATTGCAGTTTGGAACAAGTTCCCAAAGAGATTTTTACTTTTGAAAAAACTTTGGAGGAGCTCTATTTGGATGCTAATCAGATTGAAGAGCTTCCAAAGGTATGTTAATACTGTCTCTGAAGAATTACCTTTGCTGATTTCGGTGTTTATCAATTTGTTAGTTTGCTTGTTTTCTGAGACAGGGCCTCCTTATGTGGTTCAGGCTGGCCTTGAACTCACTGTGTATCCCAGATTGGCCTCCAGTTTTTAGCAGTAGTCCTGGCTCAGCCTCTTGAGTTCTGGGATTACAGATGTGTGTCACCATGCCTGGCACAATTTGTTATTTCTGATAATGCCTTAGTACTGTCAATATATGGATGTGTGTTGCTTTCACGTTTCAGTTTAATTTTATCTTAATGTATGTAGCCCAATTTATATTATTGTTGTTTTTTTAATTCCAATTCACATTTTTATTTATTTACGGTTTGGTCTTTTTGAGACAGGGTTTTGCTATGTAGGTAGTTCAGGCTGTCCTTGAATCCACTGTGTAGCCCAGACTGGCCTTGAACTCAAGGTGATCTTCCCTCCTCAGCCTTCCTAGTGCTAGGATTACACGTGCGCACCACCATGCCCAGTTTCCAGTTCAGATATTTAAAAACAGATTTTTGAAGTCAAATGTGGTGGTGGCAATCCCAGAACTCTGAGAGGCTGAGGCAAGAGGATTGCAAGTTCGAGCCTAGCCTGGGCAGTTTAGTGAGACCCTGTCTCAAAATTAAAAATGGGCTAGGATGTAGAAGTTCAATCCCCAGTAAACCAAAAAAAAAAAAAAAAAAAAAATTAGCATTTAAACCTTCGTTCATATTAATTGCTTGAATACTTGTACAAATAGCTTAAGATTTTGTGTTTACTTCAAACATTATTATAACTGCTAAGGTAGATAATGAGACTACACAATTTCTGGAGTTTTTAAATTTAACTAGACAACTGAAATGCTGTCTTTTCCTAGTTTTTGTAAGTCATTGATGTATTTGTTGTAATTGGAGATAATTATCATTTTAGTTATTACATCATGATTTGATTGTTGAGCAACTTTTTAAAGGTTGTATTCTGTTTTCCTCATTTTACAATTTGGAACAGTTTTAGAAGATTTAAAGATCTGAAGTGTAATAATTGGGAGGAGAATGTTTATTATGAAACACTCATAAATTATCACCTTGTCTCTTTACTAAAATTCCTTCAGTGTATTTTTTTCTTTTCTTCTCATCATTCTGTATACCGTTTCCCAGGTTTTGTGCAAAAACTGCAGTCACTTTAAGTATTAGGATCCTTAGCCACTGAGACTGCAAACTTTGGGGTTGACCAGAGAACCATTGATGGCTCAGAGAATAGTTTAGGGTGCAGCCAGCAGTTTGAAAAATGAACTGTAATTTGGACTGTGAGATTTGGAAAATAAAAATTTAGGGCACATAGGTAAATAAATATTTTCACATGAATAAGAAATATTTTTAATGTATGGCCTGTGCAATACATACAGTGTACTTGTACTAAAGTTATACATTATTTAGCTAAAGTTCCTATTTAATTGGACATTCTGTATTTAATCTGGCAGCCCTAACCATAGTGTAATAGAAAATAATATGTGTTACATATGGCCCTTGTTTCATGAAATACGTATTTTAGAATTTTGTATATGTGTAAACATACTGGATGGAAGCATGCAAAAAGCTGTTTTTTTTGATGACAACTGATAAAATCATTTGGAAAGCTACTGCTGTTTTAGGTAATTTTATAAATAAATCTGTAATGGCTGTGGATAAATATTAAAGGTTATCATTTGCATGTTTATGAATTATATGCTTAGGTTATGGTAGGGTGCTTTGTAATTTACTGTTTTTTTTATATGTTGTTCTTCAGCATGTAATTTATCTTCATAGCCAGTTCTAGTAGAGAATGGGGAAGAGCAAGGATAGTCACCTTTCCCTAATCACAAACAGTAGTGTCTCAATCTGGGATTGTGTTGAAAAGAGAGCGCCCTTGCTGTAATAGTGCAAATAAATGGGTCATTTATCTATCTCACACCTGACAGTTTTACATTTTTGGAAGAGTGCTCTTCTTAAATATGACTTTCATTTTGGAATAAGGTTGCATGAAAGATAAACTCCATATTTTACCGTATTTAATAGCCACTTTTTCTTTTGGTATTACCAGAGATTGCACCCAGGGCCTTCACACCAAGCTGCACTCCCAACCTTTTTTCAGTTTTTTTATCTTTGTGACAAGGTCTTGCGAAGTTGCCCATAGTGGGCTCAAACTTGTAATCCTCCTGCCTCAGCCTCCCAGAAAGCTGGGATTACAACCATGTGCCAGTATGCCCAGCTAGCCACTTATTTTTTTACTACCTCAACAGGTAGTAGAATCATATACTTATTCTTACTAAGTGCATTTTGCTTAGGGAGAAGTGTAAGGATATAAATCATTCCAAATGATTCAGATGTATTCTGATTCAGAATAGCATAATCAGAATATTGAGATATCTTTCCTGCTATAGTCATTTTTTAAATATGACTAAAATATTTATTTGTATAAAAGTTAGTAGATGAAGTATTTAAGAGAATTGAAAAGATAATCAAAATATTTTCCTCTCTTTTGTCAATAGCAACTTTTTAACTGCCAGTCTCTACACAAACTGAGTTTGCCAGACAATGATTTAACAGCGTTACCAGCATCTATTGCAAATCTTATTAATCTCAGGGAACTGGATGTCAGCAAAAATGGTAAGATCCCACCCGAAGTTATTGTACTTGGAAACATATTTAATTAAGATTTCCATTGTTTTCACAAATAAAAGTATAAAATTCATGTCAAATTATTGTATTACATTAGCTTTATCTGAGAGTATATTTATTTTACATAAATGTAAAGACTATTTTATATCAAATTTAGTAAAATTTAATATTACAGTCTTGGTTTGAAATTTGTGTATAAATATAAGATCTGTGATAGTTCAAAGTAGGTGAAAAATAAGTCTTTTTAAAATCCATTATTAACTGCAATCACAAAGTTGTACAATAAGTCTCTTGAATTTATTCTTCCTCTCTAACCCAAATTTTGTACTCTTTGATCAAACTATCCCAGTCCTGCAACTCTCTTCCCCTTCCCTAGCCCTGATCACCATTTTACTCTGTGGTTTTATGAGTTTGTCTTTTGAAGATCATATAGGTAAGTGAGATTGTGCAATATTCGTCTTTTAGTTTCTGACTTATATTACTTAACATAGTGTCTTCTAGTATCATACACACTCACAAATGACAAGATTTTCTTCTTTGCATTTGGCCCTTGCTCATGCTAGGCAGGTGTTCTGTCACTGAGCTCCATACATCCACAGTCCTCGGGTTACTTCTTGGATGATTTCATTTCCTTTGGATATATACCCAGTAGTGGGATTGTGGGTCATACGGTATTTCTATTAAATTTTAAAAGTTGCCTTCATACTATTTTCCATAATGGCTATACTAATTCACATGCCCACCAGTGGTGTGTAAGGATTCCCTTTTCTCTACATCATCACCAACACTTGTTATCTTCTAGCTAGCTAGCTAGCTCGCTCTCTCCCTCGCTCTTCTTCCTCCCTCCCCTCCCCCTCCTCTGCTCTCCTGTCCTGTCCTGTCCTCTCCTCTTCTCTCTTTTCCCTCCCTTCCTTCCCTTCTTCCTTCCTTCCCCTCCCTGCCTCTCTCTCTCCCTCCTTCTCTCCCTCCCTCCCCTCTCTCCCTTCCTTCCACAGGTTTGCCAGGGATTGAACATAGGGCTTTAGGGGTGGTAGGCAAGTGCTCTACCATTGTGCTTCCAGGTACAGAATGATATCTTATTGTGATATATACTTAATTCACGTTTCCCTGGTGATTAGTCATATTGAGCGTTTTTTTTCATACACCTATTGGCCGTTTGTGTCTTCTTTTGAGAACTGTGTATTCAGGTACTTTGCTCATTTTAAAATCCAGTTTTCTCACTGTTTGATGTTCTTATATTTTAGATATTAACCCTTCATAAGGTGACAGCTTGTGAACATTTTCTCCCACTCAGAAGGTTGTCTCTTTACTTCATTTGCTTGGTTGTGCAGAAAATTTTTAGTTTTACATAATCCATTTGTCTGTTTTTCCTTTTCTTGCTTGTGCTTTTGGGGTCATATTTAAAATAACAAATTACTTTCCAGACCATTACCATGTTCCAGAGAGCTGCCGACCCTTTTCCCCTGTGTTTTCTTTTAGTAGACTTATAGTTTCAGGTCTTAACATTTAAATCTTTAATCCATTTTGAGTTGTTTTTACCTATTGTGTAAGGGTTTAATTTCATTCTTCTACATGTAGTTGGCTGCTTGTCTCACACTATTTACTGAAAAAACTGGCCTTTCCCCATTGGGTGTTCTTGGCACCTTTGTCAAAAATAAATACACTGTAAATGTATTTCTGGGCTCTGTATTCTGTTCCATTGATCTGTGTTTGTTCTTATTCATTACTTTGCTACTTCCTTGTTGTAGCTTTGTAGTGGATTTTGAAGTTATGTTCTACAATTCCTGCAGCTTTGATCTTTTTATTCAAGATCACTTTGGCTATTCAGTGTATTCATATGGCCTGATTCTAGAGAAGACTTGTAGGAATGATGCTTAAACTATTCGGCCAAAGTAGTTTATAGAAAGCTGGTACTGAGGGAAGATGAAAGAAAGAAAGACTATGTAGTTGTTAATCCTCCAGCAAACACAGTGAATAAAAATATAGGAGGGTTGGGGATTTAGCCCAGTGGTAGAGCACTTGCCTAGCATGCACAGGCCCTGAGTTCAGTCCCCAGCACCAAAAAAAAAAAAAAAAAAAAAAAAATTGTGTAGGAATTACAAGATAGAGAACCCAGAAAGGGTAGTTCAGATCTTTTTGTCCAATACGGGAGCGCTAGAGGTTAACCAAGGCCTTTCCATTTACTTATTTACTTATGTAATTTTTTGGGTTTCTCATTCTCTCTCTCTTTTTTGACCTGGTCTCACCATAACCATGATCTCACTGTGTAGCTCAGGCTGGCTTTGAAGTCTGGCAATCCTTCTGCCTCAGCCTCCTGAGTGCTTACAGGTGTGTGCTGCCACACCAAACTGGCCTTTCTTTGTAAGGAAGAGTGAATGGAAAGTTTGTGGCCAAAGCAGAAAGCAAATCTTTGAACCTGAGAAAATCTGATGATTTGGGATAAACTGTTGAAAAAACCTTTTTAAGCTAAAAGAAGTTACATTAATTAAGAGAGTATTGCATGTGGCTGGTAAAGTCACTGTGTTTTGCTCTTATATTTTAAATTTCTAAAATTACTGTTGCCTTGTAGTCAGCACTGAGCTCAGTCATGTTTTAAACTGACCAAGAACTTGAAATTAATGTTTGGCTTGTTAACAGTGGTCACTGTGAAGTGTTTTAATAAATGTAGACTGTAACTGGGGTGTGCATACATTGGACCTTGCTGTCAGCTTTACCTTATTCATTGCGTTACAGCTAATTCAGGTCATACATCTATCATCCTCTGAAAACTAATCATTTGATTTTGTTAATTCCTGGTTTAGACTCTTCTGACTGGGACTCAATGTTTATTCTGTAGTATTTGTTATCAGCCTTTAGAGTGTAGAAACAGTAAGGAACTATTAGTCTAAATTCAACAATTAGGATACTAGGGAGTTTATGCCTTCCAGGCGAAGACTGGAAAAACTCAACTGCGGTTGAGTCCAACAATTTGGGTTCATTCCTCTTTGCAATAAGCAAAAACCCGTAGGTGGGGATTCCCGTGAATCTTGGGGTATGTTAAAAAAAGCTTACAGGATTTGGGCATTTGGTAATTTTGGGTTAGATTTAAGAAAAATACTGTAAGTTCGTTCAGATAACATGCTGTGAAGCAGGGGAAATCTGTTATTAGGTATCTTAAATCTTAATCTGTAGAAGGAGCAGATCAGAAAAAGGCCAAAGCTATAATTCATTGAGATACAGTAATCACTTTAGTTGAAAGAAAAAGATGTTCAGCATGTTGGCTTTGACAATGATCGTGGTTTGTCTTTGTTCAAAAATGATTATGATTTTTTCTTTTGTCTTGATATGTCACATTTACAGAGTGGCATAATGTTGATGTTCTGTGAGATAGTTCAGTTCACCATAACACCAACCAGGCTAATTTGTAGCAGGACCAAGGACCAGCTCATATTACCGGGCCAGTTCTAAGGGATCAGGAAGTATTTTCAGTTTATCAGAAGTAAAGAGAGTTATTTTCTAATGAGAGGGATATGAAGATAGATATGTTTTACAATAGGTAGTGCTTCATTTTAAGTGTGTACACAGTCTTATGAAAAATATACTGCAAAAAGGAACACTATTAAAGTTAAATGAAAGCAAAAAGGAAACACTTGAAATTGTTAGAGAATTAAGAAGTAGGTTGTGATAAAATTTATATCTGTGTTCTTTATGGATATAAGGATAAAATGAGCCATCTTTGTAGACTAGTTGTGTTACAGTTTATATCCAGAATGTCCCCAGAAGTCTCAGGAATTTAAAAATGGGGCTGTCAGAAAGTGATTGGATCATGGGCCTTCTATACTCATCAGTGGATTAATCATAACTGAGTGTGCTATTATGAGGTACACCCTCTCCAAATTATCTGTGTAATAATAATTCTTTTTTTGGGGGGGGGTTGCTGGGGATTGAACTCAGGGTCTTGTGCTTACTAGGCAAGCTCTCTACCACTGGATTAAATCCTTGACCCCATGAGAATAAATCTTATGCTAGTTCTTTTTTTGGGTGCTGGGGATCGAACTCGGGGCCTCGTGCTTGCTAGACAAACACTGTAACCACTGAGCTAAATCCCTAGCCCCTCTTACACTAGTTCTAGTGTGATCATTTTTCGTTGGAAATAATATTGTTCATTTTTTCAAAATTAAAAAAAAAAAAAAAGGAAGTGGGGCCTGATCGGAGGAGTTGGGTCAGTGGGGGCATGACCTGGAAGTCCCCTTTCTCTTCCTTTCGTTCTCTCTGCTTCCTGCCTGCCATGAATGGTACTTCTTTTTTCTGACATGGCCCTTCCTCTGTGGCATTTCTGCCTTGGATCCAACCAAGCATAGACTGAAAGCTGTGAAATAAAATTAAATCTGTCCTCCTTAATTTGTGAATGTCAGATAGTTCAGCCAGTGACAGAAAAGTGAGTGATATACTAGGTAATACTAGTGTCGAGGTTAAGCCTCTGAGGAAGTAGTTGAGCAAGAATTTGAGGAGGTAAGGAAGTTTGCCACTTGGTTACTAAGTGTGCCCCAGAAAAGGAACAGCTAGTGAAAAAGTTTGTAGGGTGCAGGTTGCCATAGCATGTATGAGGAACACAAGGCAGCTAAAACAGCAGGGTGGAAAAGTGACAGTAGAGGACAGAGAGGTAGGGATTTGGGGAAGCAGATAGTGGAGGGCCTTGTATGCGTTTTTATGCATTTTGATATTTATTCTAAATAAAATAGAGTCCCTTGGAAAGTTTGAGTAAATCAGAGCATGATGTAACTTGTGTTTAGGTTTAGTCTGGCTAAAGGAAGAGTCTACAGGTACACGCCTATGGAACAAGTTCAGATGCTATTTCAATTTCTGAAGTGATGGTGGTGGAAATAGTGAGATGTAGACAGATTCTGGATACACTTGAAGGTGGAATCAACAGTATTTCATAATGGATTGAATGTGGAATATGAGAAGAGTCAAGGATGACCTCAGTGATTTTTACAATGCAACTGGAAGAATAAGATTACTGTCAGCTGAGACGGAGAAATCTGTGGGAGTTGTGATTGTTAATGGAATAAGCTAGGAACTCAGTTTTTTTGAGATATAAGGACATGGAATTCAGTCAAGAGAAAAACTGTGCTAGAGATACATATTTGGGGTATTTAAAGTGAGAGACTAGATGTGTTCACCAAGGGTGTGAGTATGAAAAAACAAGCCCAAAGAATGAGCCCTCTTTATAACTTAACATTAAAAGATGTGGAAGAATACAAAAAAGGTATACAAGATACTGAGAAAGAACATTGCTAGGGAAGGAAGAAACCAATGTGGTGAAAATACTTGTTTTTCTTACTATATTTTAACTTCTCGTGAAGAAGACCATATCTTAATGGTTATCATTTATAGCATAGTATCTGATACTTGATGTATATTTGGTACATACAGGATAGATAGTTTCAGTTTGAGATATGTTGAGTTTGAGGTACCTAAATAATATCAAAATACTGTAGTAACGCTGACTTTGAAGCATTTTGTTAAGGTAAGTGCTTGTCAGTTTTGTTAATTTTTCCTTTAATTTAAAATTATTTTGTGGGAGGAATCTTTGAGACTGTATTAATATCCTATTTCTCTTCATATTTTTTTATCCAGTAATTTTGGCATCTATTGGTGGGTTTCTTTTTGTGGTGTTTTTTGTTTTGGTTTTGATGTTGAGGATTTGTCCATGTTTAAGCACACACTCTATTATGGAGCTACACGTCAGCCCCTTGGTGAATTTTGACCAAAATGGTTATACTGTGGGTTTGGCTAGTTGATAGTTTTGTACCCTTCATTTTTCATTTCTGTGCATGGCATTACAGTATGATTGCTCACTTAAAATCATCTAGTGATAGAGTTGAAAGGGTCTTAAATAACTGTTTATGACCAACCCTATTGGTAGAGTCTTTTTCTGTAAACAGATTATATAAAATTTATTTTTGGAATTTTTTTTAATTATTAGAATTTTTTAGTCTATTTAGAACAGTACCACATTGCTGGGGATTTGGCTCAGTAGTTAGAGTGCTCGCCTCACAAGCACAAGGCCCAGAGTTTGGTCCCCGGCACCCAAAAAAAATATATTAAAATTAGAACAGTACCATTTAAAGTATGATCTTTGGACTGGTGCTAGCTAGTTCATAAATTGTTACTGTATTTTTGCTGTGATTAATTTAGGAAGTGAGTGTGTGCATAGAATCTTTTACCAAAATTCGACATTGTCACAGTATCACAATAATTATATGACAGTTTGAGAATGTATTGGGCTACATCAGATTGAAATTCAAAACAAAAACTTAATCCTTTACCTTAATTGGTTTGAAAAGCACTCATCTGAGGGATACTCACAAGGTGAAACATCTAGTAGATCTCTTAAATATGTACATCGTAGTGTGAAGAAATCATTGCATTCCTTAAGCCGTCACCTTGTGAGCATTCCACTGGATTATATGAAGAGAAAGAATGAGAACAGGAGAATGTAAAACAAATTGGAAAAAAGAAAGGTATAGGAAGGAAAAAATGTTAATTACTGATAGATAGTAGGGGCTTTAGGCACATCTTTGGGCTTATCTGATAACAGATTGTCCACCTCTTCTATTTGTGCAGCTTTGTTTTTAGCTTTGTCAGTTTATGTATTCTAGGGGCTTGCTCAGTCTGGAACCCAACATTTAAAAAGCAGTCTTTTTTATGTTAGGAATGTTCAAGGGTCTGCATTTTTGTGCCCTTATCACAGAGAAGATACTGGTTTTTAGAAGACCTAAAAAATGAAGGAAGAATGAAATAAAAATGAGAAATTATGAGTTGTTCTGTGCAGTTTGCATTGATGGTGTTAGTTTATCTAGTTCCTGCTTAGTTGTTAAATTACTGAGTCTGCAGGGTGCACCTTAATTATAATTGTCACTGGTTTTTTGCCATTGTTTTAATTTGAACACTTGTTTTCTAGGCATACAAGAGTTTCCGGAAAATATAAAAAACTGTAAAGTTTTGACAGTTGTGGAGGCTAGTGTAAACCCTATTTCCAAGTAAGTTCTCAATTGATTATAGGTTACTTTCTGAGTGAAAACAATTGTGAAACAGCAGCAGAATATTACTTTATATATTTTAATGAAAATTTTAATCATGTTATACAAAGAATTAACTTTCAGAATTAAAAAGAAATCTTTTAAAAATGTTTCTAATCCCATGTATTACAAATATGAAATTGAGAACTAAAAGATGTGGCTATTTTTTTGTTTTGTATTAGAGATTGAACTCAAAGCCTTGGCACTGCGCTACAATCCAAGCCCTTTAAAATTTTAGTTTGAGACAAGGTCTTGCTAAGTCACTAAGTTGTCTGTGCTGGGCTTGAACATGCAGTCCTCCTGCCTCACCCTCCTGGAATTGAGATTACGTAGTTGTGCCACCATGCCCAGCAGTGCAGGTGATTTTGCTCCATATCTCAGATAGTTGATACAAAAAAATGAGAATTGAGCTGGGCACGGTGGTACATGCCAGTAATCCCAGCACTTGGGAAGCTGAGGTAGGAGGATCGCCGTGAGTTGGAGGCCAACCAGAACTATGTCTAAAACCCTGTCTCAAAAAAAAAAGAGAGAGAGAGTAGAATCTGTTTGGTTTTCTCACTGGTTGGCATTTGCACAATTGCACAAACTTTTGAAATAATAAGAGAAACTGAAAGGTTGAGGCAAAACAAGAAACAAGAAAAGAAAAACCATGTGATTGATTGCAGCATGTACCAGAAGTTATGCATGTCAGTAATGGCTATAAATAAAGTTAACAAAATTGTTAAATTTTGCCAAAATGGAAAGGTAGAGATATGGAATAGCTTAGTATAGTTAAGTTGAAAGCCGAAATCCACTTTCACCTATAATATTATAGGTCTTGACAGGTTCTTCCAGACCTAGAGTTGCTTCAGAGGAAAAGCAAGTAAAAGAAAGTGTCTTCGATATGATTTTAGCGAGAGACTGAAATTCTGTATATGAATTTAATACGTATTTTGGTATACTTTATATAGGCTCCCTGATGGATTTTCTCAGCTGTTAAACCTAACCCAGTTATATCTGAATGATGCTTTCCTTGAGTTCTTGCCAGCTAATTTTGGCAGGTAAATTAGTTTTTTTTCTAAAACCATTAATTCTTAGCCTTTGTAAAATTTACAAAACTATAAGCTATTTTAGTAATACTATTAATTACAGTTTTGTATGTTTTTCTTTTGTAATTATTTCCAAGCATTGTGGTTTTTATACTTTCTTTAGATCTTGTTATTTTTACTTTGAGTTTATTTTCCCAAGTAAGCAATCAGCAGTAAGAGTTTAAAAGAAAAAAAAATGAATTAAATTCATTTTTAAACTGGCAAAACACAAGGTTTTAATGGGGATAATCTGTATATTTGAGATACTGAGTGCTGTATTCTTAGCATTTTAGCTGTATTCTAAATTGATTCAGCAGTTGGTTTAGCTGTCTTCCCCTTTGGAGCAAAAATGCTTGCGAACAGAAAATTGTTTCTGGCATCTGCTTCATCCCTCCACACCCATCTCCCCCAAGTCCCTGAGTATTTTTAAACAGGTGAACAAATGACCAAGACATACCAAATTATTATTGAATTAATACTGTGTAATTATTAGAGAAAGTGTTAGCCAATTAAAAATTAATTTTACAGCCATCTTTTATCTGAAATAATTAGTATATTTGTTCAGATTTACTCTCCTGTATCTGGCATTCGCATCACTTAATCTGGTTATTTTCTCTATTTTATAGTAAAATATGTGTCACTGAAAAGCCAGAATATTTCTTTCTCCATGTCCTTTGTGTTCCCTTATTTATTTCTTCTCAGAGTTGTACTCTAGAATTTCATTGTTGTTCTCTGGTCTATAATAGTAAGCAATTTTTGTGGGTATTTTCAGTGAAATACATGAAATATGCTTTAGGATTGATACTTAGAATATTACTTTGTGTAATTCTGCGGAGTAGAAATAATCTTTGTATTTTTTTCTATTCCTACATAATAGTTAATACATTACTCTGCATATAGTAATTATACAATGAATATTGGTTATTTTAAAACCTAAGAATGTGACATTCACTTGATAAATTTCTTACCTTTGTCATACATAATTTGTTTTTTGTCTTGCAGATTAACTAAACTGCAGATATTAGAACTTAGAGAAAACCAGTTGAAAATGTTACCTAAGTAAGTAAACATGCTATGCTTTTGAAAATCCAATTTAAAATTTTTAATCCTTAAGTCTTTTTTAAAAAGTAACACTTTATTACCTAAAATGTGAGTGCAAGTTACTTCTAAAGACTTATGTTTATGGTCATAATATTTTAATTCTAGATAGTAATACAGAAAGGCATGTATGTGGTATTGATGTTTGATTTTGTACTATATTAATAGTAATTTTGATATAAGAGAAATATAATTCCAGTCTGCTAAATGTCAGCTTTGCCGAGTTTGTGTCCCCTGAAATTGAAGGATGAAATCCGAAGGACAAAGGAGGTTAAAGTTGAAAAGGTTTATTGGGAAATAAGAGTAGCACCTGAGAGACAAGAGGGGTCCCAAATGGGGTGGCCACCGAAGCCTTTTGTCAAGGATAATTTATACAGAAAAGTCACAGTGTGGGTACAGTGTGGGTCAAACTACAGTCGACAAATAGGACACAAGTACAGTACTTTATAGTTGTTTAGCTAATATTGATCCAGTAGGGAAGTAGGGCACATAGCAAGCATATGTGGTTGACATCATTAACCTTGGCTTATTTATGACTTCTAAAATGGGAACATTTTGGGAAGGGATGGGTCCAGGTGTTCTGCTCACCCCCTTGGGTGTCTGATGTGTATCTGGACTTAATGGACTGGGTGGTACTAATTACAGTATATGTAGTTTCAAGTTCTGCTTATTCCTTAAGAAAGTACTTATGCAAGTCTGGCCATATTGACTTTATCTTGAGGCCTTACCTTCTTCAGATGTACCTCCAGCCAGTTTTGTTGTGTTTTCATGTTCTGCGCTGACTTCCTCGAGGGCCTGTCCCTGTCTGATTGCCTGTTTCTACCTAATTTAGCTCCCTAAAATAATTTCATAGTTCTCTGAAATGCAGTCTTTTGTGTGACAGAGAAATCAAAACAGTAAGCATGTGGAGCCAATCTGAGTCCCAAATATGGTTCCCAAGTTCACATACTAGATCTCATACACACCATTCGGTTATTTATAGTTCTTCACATGAACCCTGATAACTATAGAACTTGTCTGACTTTGTACTATAAATTAGAAATGGAATGATCTGTCCTCTTAATGACAAGCTAAGATTAGAAAGAGTTGACACTCCAGGAGCAAAGAAGAAGATAAAACTAGAGGAAATAAAATAGGTCTACAAACTCAAAATTCATTATAGCTTTTGGCTATTTATTGAACAAAGGTTTTAAAACATCTTTCATTCGCTGTTAAAGTTTAAGGGTTTGCAAACTATGCTTAAGTGTGGGCCGTTGCAAAAGTCTTTACAAAGTCTTGCTGGAACGTCACATTCATTTACATGGTGCCTTTGGCTACCTTTGCTTTACAGTGATACCTATTTTATGTCACTTCTCTCAAAACTTGATTGGTTTCTAAGATGTTTAAATAACCAAGATGTAATTGTTTCATAGCTTTCCATCATTGTTATAAAATACCTGAGATAAGCAAATTATGAGTAGGAAAGGGTTATCTTGGCTCACTATATTTGCTTGTGAATTGGCTCACGAAATCAGAGGTTTCAGTCCATAGTTGTTTGACTCCATCTCTCTAGACCAGACAGGAGGAGACAGCACATCATGGTTTTGGGAAACAAAGAAATAGGAAGGGGCCGGGGTGCCCATATCCCTTTCAAGAGCACCAACCCCCTAGCAACCTAATTTACTAGGCCCCCATCTCCTGACAGTTCCACCAGGTGCTAGTTGTGCCACAGGCTCCTAAGCCTTCCACTCAAAGGCCTTTGAAGAGACTTCAAGATCCAAAATGTAGCTTACCATCTGACGGATAGCATACGTAATTCAATGATTTTTAACCCCTCTTAGAGATTTAACTTGGGTTCTATCAATGAATTTGCAAATATAATTCTGTCTAAAATATATGACTAAAACCTTTGAGACATTACAAACTATAAACATAGAAGCAGTAGTTTTAAATATTAGGAAAGTCATATATTTCAGATTGGGTGTTTAGACTTTTTTATTTTTATGCTCCAAGATTAGAACTGTGAAAAGACCTGTTGTTTTACACACATAGTTAAGTGAAACTTCCTATCACCTAAGGAATTCTGGAGGGCACTGTGCTGAAAACACAAACAGTGGTGTGCTCTTCCTGTAAGACAGGAGCAAAGGTTAATACTAATGAAATTTAGAAGTAGACAGGAGGAAATTGGAGAGATATTGTTTCTATTTTCTCCTTAAATTAGGAAGTAAGATCTTACTCTAAGATGAAATTTTATCTCTGAGATTTCTGAAGTGTTTAAGTACAGTAGAACCAAAGTTGCCAATATTAGCTACAGAGAATTGAAGTTGGAAATATTTTGTTGTTGTTACACAGTATATTTCCTCTTTTCTATTACATATCTGTATCATTCACATTTTCCTAAATCTTTTATTTAAAACTTAACTTTTGTAGGCCACTATGTTTAATTGAATTTTTATAATATGTTGCTTTTCATTTTTGTGCCCTCTTCTAAAACCCTTAGCTTTATTTTTATAAGTTCTTCCCATTGTTATTACATGATTAATTACTACATGTGAATTTTCTGTTATCTTGTCAGTATTGAACCAAGAAATATATGATTGCTTTGTTCTTTCAGTTTTCCCCTTGAGGTATGTTCTTACATTCTTTCATGAAAAACCAGGAGAGTGCTTGGTTTGGCAGCACATACACATACTAAAATTGCAACAATACAGAGAAGATTAGCATGACCCCTGTGTAAAGATGACATGCAAATTTGCGAAACTTTCCACATTAAAAAAAAAAGCTGGAGAAATGTTTAAGTTTTATTTTACTTACTTATTTTTATTAAAGTTTCAGAAATTTTCCTTCGCCATAATTTAAGGTGATCTTGCACTTTAAATCAAGTTCATTTCCAAAGTTTTAACATAAGAATTTATAATACCAATGGTAGCAAAGTATAGTTATGATCATATTTTGTCATTTCTTAATAAAGTTATTCATAAAACTTCTTATCTGGGTACTTAGTAGTATCTCAATATATTAAGTAATGAATTTTTCTAAAAATAGCAATTTAAGAACATAAATAGAATTAATCGGCAGTTTAGTTTTAAATGGTACCTTTGTGGAAGGAGAAGTTAAAGGACAGCATAGTTTATTTCATCACTAAATCAGTTCATTTTTTTCCTGGGTCTTCTAGTTACAGGAAGGTGTTCATGCCAAGTGAGGTGTTTAAAATGATATATTATTGCTTTAATTTAAAATAAATACCTAATTCTATTTGTGATTCTGACAAAACTGTTTTTGACTATTAGAGGATTTAACTGAATATGTGAAGAATAATGTAACATTTATTGTCTTTAGCATTTTGAAAATTTTCAGAGTTACAGTTAGTTGTCTTGAAATTTTACAGTACATGAACCATCTTGAAAAAGACTTGGAATTACAGCAGAACTGACTGTGTACCTGTCACATAGTCTAACTGAGCTGACTTAAACTATACAAAAATTTGTTCTAAGGAAGAAGCAAATCTCACTATTCATATTCTGGCCTGTGGGTATAAATTTATTGCAGTTACTTCTTAATAATAGAAATGAGAAGACAGCTCAGAAGTCAAAATTAGAAAAAATTGATATTTTATGTCGTTTTTACAGTATTTTTCTTAGAGAATTAACATTTTTGTTTGTCTGCACATGAAAACCTGTATACTTAATTACGTAAATGTATCTTAAACTATGAAATTTGAAAGCTTCTATGTAATGTTTTTATGTAGTTAATTCTTTATTATTCCACTGTGAGTAGAACCATGAACAGACTGACGCAGCTGGAAAGACTGGATTTGGGAAGTAATGAGTTCACAGAAGTGGTAAGTTCTCACCAGTTTCACTATCCATAAGTCTTATATGTGAGCAGGCACAAAATTTGAAAATGAAGGAATGTCTGTTTAAAAATTGGTGAAGGTTGTACATTATTTTGAGGTATATAAAACAAAACATTTCTTAATCCGAACTTTCCATACCAGTAGAAAAATTAACTAGACACAGGGAAATCTGACAGAAGTGAGGATGAAATATAAATTGATGAGAAGTTCAATGAAGAGATAAAAGTATTTTAACATAGGATGCAAAATTTGGTAGATTACAAGTGAAAAAATTCATGTAGAATGCAGCGGAGGTAGCAAAGTTCCAAGTCATTGCTAGGGTTGTTGCTTATGAATTACTCGGTGATTAGATACTTCTGTATAATTACATTTAACAGCTAAGAGGAAGAATCATTGAGTGAAACAACAGTTATTTTTCAGTTTGTGTTGAAACCTGTCAGTTGTGTTTGTGCTTTGTATGCAAAGGACACTTTGGTGCTAAAAGGACAGCAGTGTGTATGCAGGTATTGTTGGTGTCTATAATCATTTTTTTTTAAATGACTCAAGCTAGATTTGAAAAGAGGAAGTCACAAAGCCAAGTATCGTTGTTTAAAAAAAAATTCTTTTTTTGAGACAGTGTCTTGCTGTATAGTTCGGGCTGCTCCTGAATGCACTGTGCAGCCCAGGCTGGCCTCAAACATGTGGTGATCCTGCTCCCTCAGCCTCCCCAGTGCTGGGATTATAGGCATGTACCACCATGCCTGGCCAGAATTTTAAGTTTTAAATTAGAAGTTTTAAAATTACAAATTGAAATTTTATTTTTGTTGTTAAAATTGTGGTAGCTTTCAAATGATAGTCAAATAAGAATTTCTCGGGACTGTTTGTTGTAGTATTGACTTGTATTATAGGTATTGTGTTGTGCATTTCAACTGTTAATCAGTGGAGGGTAATGGAGCTTTTGGGATACCTTGTATTTTCTCTAAAATACCTTTTCATATTCTTTATGATGTTTCAACTGAAAATGATTCCCGATGTATTTCACTGTGTTTGCAGAGTTTTTATTTCTTGTGAATGAGTGTGTACTGTGCTAAGTTGTCTATTGTGCCTTTATCTGTTGTTTTATTGATACTGTTTCCATATTAATTGTGAAAATTCTCAATGATTGTTAATTTTATGAGTCCGGCAAGCTTTCAAAATCATCAGTTTTTCTACCATTTTGGTCTTTCAGCATTAGATATATTTTTATTTTTAAATTTTTTATCTTTCTTTTTTTTTTACTTTAGTGGTACATAGTGATAACATTCATTATAGGGAACCTGCACCTGCACATGATCTATCCTGCTACTTCCTTTATTCGCATTCCCTTCCTCTCCCTCTAGCTCCTCCCGCCTCCTTATTTACAAAAAAGCTTTTTTCCATTTTTTCTTTCTATTCTTTTTTTCTCTTGTCCCTCTGTTCCTTTCCCCCTCCCTGCTCTCTTGTTCCCCTTCCCATTTGAATAGTTTCTTCCCTTTCCCAATACAACACATTTTAGTCCTTATTTACACTTCTAGTTTCTCACACCAGAGAAACAATGCAGTATTTAAACATGTGTGTCCAATTTTTCACTTACGAGTATGGTCTCAAGATGCATCCATTTACCTAGAAATGTTTCAAGCTTGTTGTTCCTTTATATATACTTTTAAAATTAATGGAATTGCAACATAAGAAGACAAAGCACAAAGGGAAATTGCTTTTAATCCTAGTTATATCTAGAATTCTTACCTATATTATTACATTAGTAGTAAATCTAAATGACATGACTTTTTGTTATGGTGATTAGATATGATTGTACTCTGCTATCGTATGGCCATAGATTGCACAAGGCTATGTAGGGTGACCTTAATCCTTCAAAGGAGACTTTCAGATTTTCAACCTCAAAAGGCCAATGGCCAAAAGCAAATTTTACCTGTTTACCGCGGTTCACAACAACACTTGGACTAGTTTTAGCTCTTCAACACTGCATTACAAGGAGTTTTTCACCTTGTAATTAGAATTGCTACTAGGAGTTTAAATCACTGAATATTATTGTCATGTGGTTATGTCTTTGCTTATTTACCTTTCCCTTATTACTGAATTTAGGATGTGGGTTCCTTTTTTACTTCTTTATTAATGTAACCAGGGAGCAACATCTTTGTAATTTTCCTAAGATTTTCTAAAAGGTTATATATGTTTTATTGATAATGAATAAGAATATCTTTCTGTTGTACACTTTTGAATAGTGGGGTCTGTCTTTATTAGTTGTATAAATACGTGATAGTATTGCCCTGTCCAAAGCTTAAGTGCGTTTATGTAATCTGTATTATGCAGTGACATGTTTAATTTCTTCTTTAATAATCTTATTGTAACTATAAAGCAGTGGAAAGGCTAACAGTTCTGTGCCACCATCCCCTTTCCTCTTTTATTTAATGTTTTGAAAGTAAAGGTTAACGTTAGAAATTCCCAGGGCTGCTTTTGCCAGATAAAGACATTCACCTAAATTAACTGGATTTTCCCTTCTCTCCAAATCAGCCTGAAGTACTTGAGCAACTAAGTGGATTGAAAGAATTTTGGATGGATGGTAATAGACTGACTTTTATTCCAGGGGTATGTATATCGAATTCTAAGTGGCTTCACTTGTTGCTGTCTCTCTTTTGAAGTAGTCGAACTATGCATTCTAATTAGTTAAAAAAAATGGATTATTGCCGGGTGTGGTGGTGCACGCTTATAATCCCAGTACTCAGGAGGCTGACGCAGGAGGACCAGTGTGAGTTCAAGGCCAGCTTGGGCTGCATAGAGAGTTGAAGACCAGCCTGAACTATATAGTGAGACGCTATCTCAAAAAGATTATTCCTTACTAAACAGAAACAAAATAGACTTTTTAAGCTGTTAGCATATTCCTGGTTAGAATCTGAAAACTCTCATAACAAACCTTGTTAAACAGTCTTTTTTAAAGTAGTGTAGTATCCTTTTCATTCACAGCAGTTGAATCTGTGCCCTTACTCAGTTTGCTTAGGAAATTGTTAAACTAGGATGATTTCTTTCTCTCTCCCCCTGCCCCTCTCTGTTTCATATTCTTTCTTTTCTTTTTTTCTTCTGGTACTGGGGATTGAACCCCTGGATTTCACACTGAGCTGTACCCACCAGCCCTTTGAATTTTTTATTTAAAGACAGGGTCTCACTAAATTGCCCAGGCTGGGCTTGAACTTACCATCCTCCTTCCTTAGCCTCTGAGAGTGTTGGGATCACAGACATGCCCCACCATGCCTAGCAAACTAAGACGATTTTTGCAAACTTTCTGTCTTACAAGCTGATAAGTTATATACTCCCATATCTAAAGAAACCACAAGAATTCTCTTATATTCTATTTTCCTAGAAGGCGATGGACAGTTAAATTCCCAAAGAAAAACGTATGTCCTTTGTCACTCCGATAGACTAAAATTAGTAGGAACTCTTAGTTTTATTACTGAAAATATTTCTAATGGCATTGAAACAGTTTGAATCCTCTTTCTTGTATTAACATTTAATTATGTAAAAATTGATATTAGGTTTGTTATTTAAATTTTTCATAAATTACTTGATAATTATGTATTTTTTTAACTTACAGTTTATTGGTAGTTTGAAACAGCTCACATATTTGGATGTTTCTAAAAATAATATTGAAATGGTTGAAGAAGGAATTTCAGCATGTGAAAACCTGCAAGACCTCCTGTTATCAAGCAATTCACTTCAACAGTTACCTGAGACTATTGGTTTGTATTGCTTTCAAATTTACATAATTTTTATTATTAAAGTAAATTTAAGGCTTCCATATAAACTCAAATTTTGTTTCTTACAAGATAGCTTCACTGCAGTTGAGGATTTAGCTCAGTGGTAGAGCGCTTGTCTAGCAAGTACAAGTTCCTGAGTTTGATCCCCAGCAACAACAACAAAAAGGTAGCTTTATTGTACCACAGAAAAAAATCCCATTTGAAATTTTCCTAATGTGATCAGGTATATTATTTTCTCCTTTGCTGATGTTACTATATGTGAATTTTTTTTTTTTAAGATCATGGGATTGAACCCAGAGGCACTGGGCTGCATACCTAACCCCTTTTTAAAATTTTACTTTGAGACAAAGTCTTCCTGGGTTGCTCAAGCTGGGCTCAAACTTGAGATCCTGGTACGTTAGACTGCCAGAGTGCTGGGATTATAGTCATATGCTACCATGCCTGCCTGTGTTACTATTTTTTAAATTTACACTAAGGAAATTCATTTTTTATAATTACAATAAATTCTTCAAAAGAAGTTTTAATTGTTTTTACTATTTAACCATAGCCTTTATTTGGTAAATTTTTTCAGTCTTACTTCATTATATGCTCACAAACAAGAAAAAAAGACTTGCTGAACAAATCCTATGCGAGACCTAAAATTATTATTGAATCTGTATCCTGAAGGTATCCTGAAGGTGCTTGTTTGATGAAGTATCAAGGGAATTATTTGGATAAAATGACTAAAGTAAATCTTGTCATCTTTTATGATGCTTGAATATATAAAATATTTTTACACTTTTTTTGGTTGAATTACATTGTTGATTTAAGAAACATTTTGCAAATTTCTTAGGATTCTACTTCATTCTAATTTAATCAACACTTCTAATTTTCGAATTGAAACATTTTACTGTTGTAATATTTTTGTACATAGCATAGTTTATTGTAAAGCTATCAACAGCCTTTATACTAGCATTTCTTTAGTCTCTTAATTTATTGAGTTTATATTATATTTCCTGTCTGTGCTTTGGGGTTGTTTTTTGGAGCAGGGCTGAAGCAGTGGACAATGCAGACAGAAAGTCTTTTTTCTTATGAAACTTGTGAGAGTTAATGAAAACAAACATGATATGGAGAGAAATTGAAAATGTAGGTTAAGGTAACAGTTGAATGGGTTTGGAGGTGATGTCTCTTTTAGAAAGTTTGGTTGATAAAGTTTTAATTCTTGTTACATGTTATATGTCTTACATTGACTGCGTGGATTCGGTTCTCCTTTGAGCTCAGAAATTGTGTATTCCCAATAGGTTCATTGAAGAATGTCACAACTCTTAAAATAGATGAAAACCAATTAATGTATCTGCCAGACTCTGTAGGAGGGTAAGTTTTCTGTGAAGTACATAGATCATTGAAAATTTTACTGTTAGTCCAGTATGCTATTTGTATTTTCAGATGTTTGCATAAATGATATGTAAAGGAAATTTTACAAGCATTTAATAAAACACTCCTATTTTTGTGAAATTTTATGAAGTTTCACTATGCTTATGTCAAGTTCAAATATTCATAATGTCCTTAAATTTTGATTATATAGGGGAAATCTTGGATTTAATAATGTGTTCTCATATAATTAAAGGTTAACATCAATAGAAGAACTGGATTGTAGTTTTAATGAAATCGAAGCTTTGCCTTCATCTGTCGGACAGCTTACTAACATAAGAACTTTTGCTGCAGATCATAATTACTTACAGCAGTTACCCCCAGAGGTACAGTATTTTAAATTTATTAGGAATTTTTGTCTTTTCGTCTTTTTCTAATTGTCTTTATTATTGCTATCCGGTATCATTTTCTTTATTTTCTTTCTAAAATAATTTATTATTTCTTTTCTGAGTGATAGTTATGTTAATTTACAACATATAACTAAATACGTCCTTTGTATGTGAAAATTACTCAATATGAATAAGCTTATTCCTTTATAAAGTCAAAGAATATTTTTCATAACTTTTAAATGTTTTTCCCATGTTTATTTACTTGTAGGCCAAGTTTTTTATCCCCAATATATGTTTTTCTTTCAGATTGGAAATTGGAAAAATGTAACTGTGCTGTTCCTCCATTCTAATAAACTTGAGACACTTCCAGAGGAAATGGGTGATATGCAAAAATTAAAAGTCGTTAATTTAAGTGACAATAGGTTTGTAATATTATATTCATCGGTTGTAGATAATATTTATCTAAGTTTTATATGATATGTTTTAGATGCTATTCCTTTTTTCATATATATTTTTAAGATACTTTTTAAATAGAATGGTTAATCTGATGTTAATTATACTGTGGTTGTCACTGTTCATTTTTGGTCAACTTAGCATACCACCTTTATTCTCTCTTTAAAATAACCTTTTTTATTCCCAAAGTTAGGTATTTACTGTAGTGCAGCTATTGAACAAAACAGCTTTAGAATCAAAACCGTTGGTTATATTTTTCTGGGCAAAGTTATGCTCACGTACACACCCTAGGCCACAAACTAAAGTGCAGAAAAAATTGAGATTGCTAAATTTGAGTAGTGTTTAAGTTAAAAACAGAACATTCATACCTTTTCCTGAGGTAAAAATTCTAAAAAGAGTGATAAAACACCAAATATAGAGTATTTTACATTTTTCATAGTACCTTACAGGGTTTTCAAAACAACCCTATGAAATAGTACAACAGGTATTCCCAGTTTACATAGAAGAAATTTAAGACTCATATTTAAAGTGACTTACATAGCTTGTAAAGTAGAGCTTTAACTAAACCTGGTTAACAGTATTCTGACTTTTTGCTTAAAAAGAGCTACTCCTTTCTTAACAGAACCTTGTTGCAACCTGTGCTTAATCTTCTCAAACTAGAGTACTAGGCTAGAATCTGACAAACTGCCTTTAAAGGTAGGCAAAGAAGACTAGTTATAAAGACGTCAGATAGCAAGCTTGAGGTAGACTGTCTATTTTAAATAGGGTACTGTTTCAACTTAGCATTCTAATAACCAGTTGTATTACTTTTTACTTGTTATGATCATAAAACAGTCCTTATTGATTATGTAAGTACTGGCTCAAAAAATACAGAGCAGTACAGTTTTTATAACAAACTATTTTAAAAGTCTTCCTATAATGGTTGTTCTCTCTAAATACAAATAAAAAAACAAAGCACTTCTGTAAGACATTGTTTAATGTGTCCTTGTCTTTTTTCTAAGACAAGGACATTTGTTATTTACATAATTTTTAAAGTTATTAGATAATCCAAATTTTTGCTTGTTAAATTGTTTCATTTAAGGAATTAATATTCTAAAATCTAAGTATTTTCTTGTGTCCTGTACAAGGACCTGTATTGAGATTTTTTTTCCTTTTTTATACTGCTCGCTATTTTCAGGAGATCATTATATTTAGTTTTTATTCATTTTATGTGGTGCTGCGGATGAAACCCTGGGTCTCAGATGTGGTGGTTGAGTGCTCTACCACTGGGCTATATATCTCCAGCCCCAAATTTTAAATAGTCTCATTCTAAAGTTTAATTTTACTTTGTATTTTTCGTGCAGATTAAAGAATTTGCCCTTTAGCTTTACAAAGCTGCAACAATTGACTGCTATGTGGCTCTCAGATAATCAGGTGAGCATTTCGATTTTGTAAATCATTAGAATTTCATGTGTGTTACATAATTATGTGCTCTTAATTTACATAGGGCCATTTAAGAGCAGTTATGCACTGGTATCATGGAAAACTATTATAGACACTCTGCCAAAAAATGTAGAACACTTCAGCAGTTTGCTGTACTAATGAATGTTTGGAAGCTAGTGGCCACCACTTTGAGCACCTCTTGTAATTGTAGAGGGCAAAGATAACTCGTATTAATCTCACGATGGCTCAATAAATTTAGTATTAAAATACACGAGTTTTTATTTTTCTGATGTGTACATTTTGGGGGAGAATATTAGAAGGGTAATTTTTATAATAAAGATAGAGATTTTATAAATAATAAGTCCTATAGAGCTTGCCTATCATCTATACCTATAAAAATATAGACAGATTAGGAAATCAGATACAGTACTTTCAAATTTAATATACTCTCACAGCAGTTTTGAAGAAAGCAGGTCATTGAGATGTGGGCCTTTTTTTTTTTTTTTTTTTTTTTCCCAGACTGGGGATTAAACTCAGGGCCTCAGGTATGCTGGGCAGGTACCCTATCCCAAGTTATAAACATCCCCAGTTTCTTCCTACCTTTTTTCTTTTTTTTGAGACAGGATCTTACTAAGTTGCCCAGGCTGGCCTCAAACTTGCAGTTCTCTTTGCCTCAGCCTTCTGAGGAGTTGGGATTACAGGTGTGCACCACCATGCACAGTGCAGCACATTGTTTTCAGTTGTCAGTATGATGTTTAATAGCACTTTTGAATTTATTCCTCCTTTCTAATTGGAATTTTGTATCCTTTAATCACTATATACTAATTCACCCTTCACCTCTATCTGTGGCTACCACTATTTCACCTTTTTCTGTGAGTTCCTGTTTCTGTGAGTTTTTCCTGTTTTCAGTTCCACATGTAAATGACATCATGTTATATTTATTATCTATGTCTGGCTTATTTCACTTAGCGTAATGTGCTCCAGGTTTATCCATGTCGTTGAAAAATGACAGGATTTCCTTCTTTTTAAAGCTGAATAATATTTTATTGTGTATATATTTCACATTTTCTTTACCCATTTGTCCTTGATGAATACTCAGGTTGATTTCTTATCTTGGCTATGGCGACTGGTACGGTAGTGCACATGGGAGTACAGATATCTTACTGACATACTGGTTGAATTTCCTTCGGATATGTATCCAGCAGTGAGATTACTCAATCATGTAGTAGTTTTGTTTTTTGAGAGCCCTCTTTACTGTTTAACATGATGGCTACTAATTTACATCCCTAACAACATCCACAAAGATTTTTGTAATATGTAATCTATTGATCTTTTTAATTAAAAAACGAATGCTTACTATTTGACTTTAAGCAGTACCTTATAATAATTTACCTGAAGCTGTGTTTTCCCAGGATATGTGTACACTAGTCTCATTTGGTACTTAGAAATTCCATAGATAAAATTGCCTGGGAGAGGGGCTGGAGATTTAGCTCAGTGGTTAGAGCGCTTGCCTAGCAAGCACAAGGCCCTGAGTTTGATCCCCAGCACCCCAAAAAAAGAATTGCCTGGGAAAATACATTACACCAGAATTTTGGATTATATTACCGATCCTGAGACCCTTAAAGAAACCTACTTTATGATATTTCAGGATTATTCAAACTGCTGAATTTGAGGACCCTTAATTCTTATTGACATTTAAAAAGCTTTAAATTGAAGTTAATCCCAGGTTATAAATCAGGCTGTAGTATTTGCTTTGCAAATTTAGAAAGACAGTTTTGAATGATAATACAGATGCCTTTATTAGAGCTTGAATACTGCATCTCTTATTTATTGAAATAATAACTTCCTGATTTTTCATTACTGAATATTTTAAGTTTGAAACCTGATTTGAAATTTTGGAATTAGATTCAGAAAACATTTGCTGGGTGTTGTGTCTTATGCCAAGTACTCTCCGCAGTATGGATGAGACATAGCTTCTGATGTCAGATCAATTTTGTTAGTATAATAGCACTTTCATGGATAAATTAATGCCAGCAAATTATGCCAGATTGTTGAGTTTGGTGAAATTACCAAGTACATACTATAGTTTCTTCATATTCTCTTATTTTGTCCCCATACCCCACCTATTGTTTTAAGACAAAATTTTTTGTGCTGGAGTCTTTGTTCCTTAAAGTTTAACAAAATATTCAGTTAAACAGTATCAGATGTAGCAAGAAAATTTCCTTTAACTATATGAAGCAGTAATTATGTTGGAAAAATAAAATAGGAGTAGTTTCATTATAATTTTTGAAACGAAATAGCTGTATTTAATATTTATTAAAATAAATTGCTGTTTTATTAGTGTCTGGAGGCATGAACAAAACAGTTATTACTTCATTCCCTCATTAATTTTATGACACTCAAGAACCATTTATTCAACCATTGCTTTGCGCTAGCCAGTCTAAAGTGAGGCAAACAATGATATTTAGAAAGTGACTGTCATATAGTGTGACAGGACTAGGCTTTAGGGTCACAAGTGGATAAGTTAACTTGGGGCATTAAAGGCAGATTGCCCGGAAGAGGGAGTCCCTGCAATACCTAAATTACCTCCCAAACAAAGAATAGCATTTAAACCAAGAAAGAAGGACCATGTTCTAGTTAGAAGGAATATCATAAGCTATGATCATTTAGGTGTGAAACAGTCTAGTGAACTTGATAACTCAACAAGTGAGCCAGTATGCCTAGAGCATAACCTTTGAGAAGGTAGGAAATGAGGCCACAAAGGAAATAACTAGTTCCTGGAGAATCTTGTGTCCATGAAAAGGAACTTGTATTATATTTCAAGGATGGCAAATAGATTTTTTTTTTAAAAACTTTGCTTGCCTAGTGTCATCCATCATAAGAGGTTTCCCAGAAGTTTGTATTGAGGATTCTAAGGCCATATTCAAGTGCAGTGGAAAATTGCTATCACTAGGATGACCTTGTTACTTTGGGAAAGTAAAAAGTTTCCTTGATAATTATGTCAGAGCAACATAAGTAACATGTGTCTGTCAAGTCAGATTGGGTATTTAGTTATTTTCGTCATGGTTATTTTTATCTGCCATGAATATAAGAGGAAGAAGTGATTCTTGGGATACATAAGATAAGGGATCCACTATAACATTTGAACAAGCAAATATGATTAGATTGATATTTAGAAAGTGCTTTTTACCAGCATTGTACAAAATGCGTTCAGCAGGGTGTTGTGCCAATCATGAAACTAGGGGAGCCTGAATGAACATTGCCAGAAATTGTTGTCTTGAACTAAAGTTATAACAGGGCCAAGGAAGAGCATGTATTTTTAAGGAATTATTTAAAAGGTCACATCAATAGAACATATGAAGAGTGCATGTGTATGAGAAGAAAGTAAAAGCATAGATGAATGTCAAGATACGACTGGAGTAACTTGGTAAATACTGTGGCCATAACTAAGAAAAGGAATCACAAGAGAAAGAAATACATTTATGGGAAGATGTTAAGTCCCAGTTAAGCATGTTGACTTAGAAAAGTACCTTTGATATATTCAAATAGGCATGTATAGAACAGGCTGGTGGCCATGAGCCCCCTCATTTTATTTGAGGCTATGATGTCTCTCTGCTTTTGGTTTCTGTTGTTTTCATTTCTGACCTTTAGGAACTTCTCAGAATTATTTCTGAAAGCATCATCTTCTTTTTTTATTACTATTGTACACTTACTCTTTTTGCTTATTTGTAAAACTTCTTTGCTATGTTTAAAAAGATTTGTGGTATAAAAACTTATACTCGTGTGTGTGTTCAGCCCATTAATTTAGTAACTTTCTTGGAAGTAGTTTTACAGCTTTATTTCTCAAAGAAAGAAAGCATGAGGGGCTAGGGATTTAGCTCAAGTGGTAGAGTGCTTGCCTACCAAATGTAAGGCCCTGAGTTTGATCCCCAACACCAAAAAAAAAAGAATGCTTGAAACATTTTTTATGGTACTCGGGATCCAACCCAAGTTTTCACGCGTGGTAGGCAAGGACTCAACCACTGAGCTGTATACCTAGTGCCGAAATAATTTTTTTTTTTAATGTTAGAAATGAACTGGGTGTGGTGGTGCACGCCTATAATTCCAGCAATTGGGAGACTTAGGAGGAGTGCCAGGAGTTCGAGGCCAGCCTGGGCTACATAGTGAGACCCTGTCTCAAAAAAAAACTAGCAATGAATGAATCTTGAAAAATGTTAATATTTAAGTGGCAGGTAGATTAACAGGCTGAAAGAGAGTAGCCATAAAAAAGAATGAAAACTGTTTGATGGTGATTTCACTAAAGGTGAAATTACTGACCTAAGAAAATGATGGGATAATGCTGAGAAGTCAGTCAGATGAAATCTGAAAAATACCCATTATATTTGGCAACTTAGCTTGTCAACTGAAATTGAACTAGCTAAAGTGATTATAGAAGTATATATAAAAAACCAGAGTGAGGTAGTTTTAGGATAGAATGGAGCCACGCAATGTTGATTATTTTTTGAAGAGGATTGGATAAGAAGAAAAAGGAGTGAACATCTAGTGGTAGCTAGGGATAGGTTAAGCAGGGATCTTTCAATACCGGAGTTCACATTTATAAGTTCTTAGAAGATGGATGGAGAATAAGATTTTGTATAACTAGCAGCAACTGATAGAATTAAAAAGCTATGAGGGCTAGGAATGTAGCTCAGAAGTAGAACACTTGCCTAGCATTCTTGAGGCCCTGGGTTCAATTCCCAGGACCACACACACACACACACACACACACACAAAATGAAGAAGTAAGACTAAATAAAAAAGAATTAAGAGCTATGATAGACAGGTTTCTATAATAGTGCTAGAAAGAAAGAAATGATGCCTTCGGTAGCTAGTTTTGAGAAATTCCTGAAGGTCGGAAATTAGAATAATGAAACCAAGCTCATCCTCTTGACATAATCCTAGATCTGAAGTTTGCAAAATGAAATGCAAATAATGTTCATGGTGATACTCTTACAGGGTAGCATTACTCTCAACTTTAGCTGTTCTTGAATCTTTTTTTTTTTTTTGGTGCTGGGGATCGAACTCAGGGCCTTGTACTTGCAAGGCAAGCACTCTAACTGCTGAGCTAAATCCCCAGCCCCTTGAATCTTTTATTTTTTAGAATTTTTGTATGTGGGATGCTGGGGATTGAGCTCAGGGCCTTGTGCTTGCTAGACAAGCACTCTGCTACTTGAGCTAAATCCCCAACCTTTATTTTTTAGAATATTTAAAGAAGATGATATTTTCGGAATACAGTTTAGGAAATGCAGAATTTTTAAGCGACATTGAGAAGGACCCTACTGAAGTACTACTAATATCACTATACAAGTGCAGGTACAGAAGTATAAATTCGTATTGCACAAGCTTGTAGTGTTACTAATTTGCTCAGCTGTGTGAGGAAGAGAAAGTGCACAGTTGAAACCATTTCCACTGCGTCTTTTGCCAAGTCAGGTGTAAGAAAAAGACAACACATGAAGGAGATCTTGGTTATTGACAAGAAAGTGGTTGAAATGAGATACGTCTAGTAAAAAGGGAATCAAAGACAGGAGCCAGGTGATGGCGAGAACGTTGAAAGGTCCAGGGATTAGCAGTCTTGGTGACGATGATCAGCAGCATACGAACAAGTGATGTAGGAGACGTGCGTAGTGTCTGTTACCATACTCTGATGGTTTTTCCTTTGACTGACCACTTCTCAGTCTCCTTTTGAGGGGTATTTCTTCTCCCAGTGTCTTATGCAGCACTGCTCTTTATGGTACTTTAGGCTCTGCTTTAGCGTCTAACAATACCCTTAGCCCAGGGTCCATACCCAAACTTCATTCATATTCACTAGTTTAACGCCTTCTTAATATTGCCACCTAGATAATTCAGCCAGCCTAAAATTGAGCATACCATCTTTTGCCCCAAATATTTTCTTTACCTGGGTTCTGTGGCTGAGTAAAAAGTACTTGACGGAGGCATAGATATGAAACTGCTGTTTTTCCCTGTACTTCAGTTCAATTCATCATCAGACCCTGTTGAATCTTAAATAGCCCATGCTTACTTCACTTTTACTGCTCACTTAAATACTGTCCACCATCATCCTTCCTTTAGACCTTCACTGTTTAATACAGTAGCTACTAGTATCCTGTAATTGATCCAAATTGAGATGTGTTATAAATAAAATACACACCAGATTTTATAGCCTTAGTATGGGTCCTTTTTTTTTTTTTTTTTTTTTTTTTTTTTTTTTTTTTTTTTTTTTTTTTTTTTTTTTTTTTTTTCCGGTGCTGGGGATCGAACTCAGGCCCTTGTGCTTGCCAGGCAAGCACTCTAATCACTGAGCTAAATCCCCAGCCCCATAGCCTTAGTATGAACAGAAATGGAAATTATCATTCAAAATTTTTATTTTGGATAACATGTTAAAATTATAATATTGGACTATGTAGGGTTAAATGCATCATTAAAATGAATTTCATCTTGTGCTCGCTTCTGCAGTACATATCCTAAAATGAATTTCATCTTTTTGCCTTTTAAATAAGTAGAAAATTATAAATGATCCATGATTTGCATGTTTGTCTCATAGTTTTAATAGACACTGCTGACTTAGGCTATTATGATAGCTTTCTAACAGGTTTATGCCTGCAGTGTTGACAATACTTCCAAACCCTTATCACCCTAAATCTATTCTGCCCCACACTGTAACTCAAGTAATCTTTTAATCTGATCCCAGCACTAAGCTATTTGAAATCTTTTCATGATTTATTCTTCATATCATGTGCTTCAAGACCTTGTTCATCATGTAGCTGCATCACCACACCTTACACCTTATTCTCATTTCCCCAAATGAGTTCTTCTCTCTTGAAACATCCTTTGCCTTCTGACTCACCTTATTTTCTTTTCCTCACCTTGTACTTTTTATTGATTCTTTGTTTTGTTTTGTCCTGGGGATCGAACTTGGAGGGCCTTCTGCTTGTGAGGCAAGCACTCTAACCACTGAGCTAAATTCCCAGCCCTCACCTTATACTTTCTTTCAGGATTTTTTTCCTAATAAATTAGTAATACATGAATACCTCCCTCTGTATGTTCTCTTACACCCTATTCTTGTCTGCCCTGTAATTGCACTATATTGCAGTTGGGTACTGTATTTTGTTACATGTATCCTTCGTTTCACATACTGTAAACTCCACAAATCAGTAAAAATACTTGTTTTGCTCTCCCCTCTACACCCAGTGCCTGTCAAAGTGTTTTAATAGGAGTAAATAATTTGTTAAATGAGTGATTTCAAATTTGAGAGGAACAGTACTTAGAGATTAAATTCTTAGAATCAGGCAAAGCAGTGTAATATCTGAAATTAAATAGATTTAAAGAACAACTAAAATTAGGTGTTCAAGAAACTGTCTCAATGAGTACTTTTTTTTTCTTCCCGTGCTAGGGATCAAACTCAGGGCCTTGAGTTGCAAGTGCTCTACCACTGAACTAAATCCCCAACTTCCTCAATGACTAGTTCCTAACTCCTTTTTCTATCCTCATACTCTATAAAAGGGGCTTAATTTTTTTAGAATACCTTTATTGAAATAGTTCATATGCCATACAGCTCACCCATATTAAAGTGTATGACTTTTAGTATATTCACAGTTGTGCAAAGATTTTGGCAGTTAATTTTAGAATATTTTCTAGATTTTTTTTTTTAAACCTCTCAGATAGTTTCGATACTCCTATTTAAGGGGAACCTTTTTTTCCTCCTCACATACTCTTCACTAAAAAGCCACTTTAGAATATAGCCATGTTGTCTACATTTTATATCGGTTGAGTTACCCGTGACTGTGGAAAGATTTTTGATAAAAGAAGTGGGAATACAAGTTGTTTCCCTTACCTAAAATGCTTGGAAGCAGAAATATGTCAGATTTTGGATTTTCTTTTCAGATTTTGGCATTTTTACAAGTATATAATGAGATACCTTGGACCCCCAAGTCTAATCTTAGAATTCATTAATGTTTCATATATATCGTCTACATATAGCCTGGTAGTAATTTCATACAGTGTTTTGATTTTGTTCATTTTTACTGCGACCAGTCAAATGGAGTCAGGTGTGAGAGTTTCCACTTAATGGCATTCATGTCGACACTCAAAAGTGTTAATGATTTTGGAGTATTTGAAGATTTTTTGGTTAGAGATGCTCAACCTGTAGATGCATACTTTCAGGAAGTTAGAAGATAATAGGAATAGGGATTGACTATAGAGGCAAGAATTATATTTCTCAAAGGAACAGCAGTTTAAATTTGGGGGGCTGGCATTTAGCTCAGTGGTTAAAGTGCTTCTCTAGCAAGTGCAAGAATCTAAGTTCCATCACCGGCACCAAAATAAATAAATACATAAAGAAGCAACAAGATATGTCATGTACAGGTACAAATCCCATATATCACTATGTACATCTAAAATGTACCATTAAAATAAAATTTAAATAAATAAATAAATTTGTGGACATAGGAGTAATGATCTCACAACATTGTAAGTGCTTCCCCCCTCTCCTAGATTAGATAGATCCAGTGTGAGAAAATAAGCAGCCCATATTCAAGGCTTCAGGTAAGCATAATTTTAGGGAAAGGAATAGGAGTTACCACTTCCACTATCTGAGGAAGTCAGTGTTGAGATTATAGGACATTTTGCTTATTGCAGAACAAGAAAAGGGTACAAACTTTTGAAAAGTTAGGGAGTACGATTACAGGAATTAAATATTTGTTAGTTTTTAACAAGAGTATATCTAAAGAATTAGCATGGTACAGGAGGGGAGAATTGGATAGTTTTCTATTTTCCTGGAATCCTTGAAGGCTTTTATTGGTAGAATTTGGCATGAATAGGTTAGAAAAATAATTAGTTATATTAAGAAGTAAATTGGTGACAATTACTAACCAGTAAGGAAAAAGTCTTACGAAAAAATGAAATCTAAAATACCTGAAGGCTTCATTCACTATTTGTTAGCACTGGTAATGGAGACGAAGGGAGAAGAGAAAAGCAGTTTACAGCTCAACGGTTGTTTTAAATACTCTTTTTTCAGCTTCTAACTAGCATAAAGCTTTAGGTAACCAGACTAAACCTTCCAAATGATTTTTTCCAAAAGCATCTTTGCAAAACGGAATACTAGAGAGGGTAAAATAACATACACTGGAAAATTCATGTTTTACAGCTTTTTAAATTAAATCACTATTAGTAATTTCTTGGATTATAGATATACTTGGTATATGATGAGCTCTTTTTAAACTGTTGATATTTCAGTAATAATTGGAACACACTATGAATTTTCCTTATACTAAAAACTAAATTTTCTTGGATTTTTATATGGTTCCAAGTGAATGCTTAAAATGTTATGGTTCATATTTAAATTTGTTTTTGTAACCTATATCTTGACAATTTATAGGAAAAAAATGGTGAGTAGTTGTTCAGAGGAATTACTGGATATATATTTGCTTTAGGGTTGATGAAAATTAAACATTTATTTTCTTTCCCTAGTCCAAACCCCTGATACCGCTTCAAAAAGAAAGTGACTCAGAGACTCAGAAAATGGTGCTTACTAACTACATGTTCCCTCAGCAGCCAAGAACTGAGGATGGTAGGAATTTAAGAATTTCTTTTCTTTTCAAAATCAAATACATAGTAATCAGAGAAATGTATAAGTCTCAAAAGAGTGTGAATTTGTCCAAAAGTTTCTCCCAAAATAATGGGAAAATAAGATAACATCTTAAGGTTACAGATGCTTAAATTTACTAGTGTGAGTGTAGAACAGTCTTTAAATGATTCCTTTCAATTAAATTGCTAAACTTCATCAACAGTAGCTCTCCCTCTTTAAAATCACGTTTAGCTGAATGTTAGGAGTGCATGATGTGTTAGGTGATGGGAGGTATTAAGCCAGGAAACAATTTGTTTACTTTTGTTGTAAACTTTATACTGCTCTTCGAATCTACACATTAGATGAGATGATCGGTGGAACTCTTGACTGTAAGTGTTACTGCTAAATTCTTCCCTGCATTTTGCCCAACAAGGGAGAATACACTCTTTACTATGAGCCACAAATATTTTTTGTGGATTATGGAATGCAGACTAAGCAAGTTGTTTCTAATATATGTTGTGCTCTATGTGTAGCATTTTTTATATTATACTCAAAATATGTGATTTTCATGTATGTATGCATGTGTTTTTTATGTATGCATGTATTTCTGAAACCTGTGAATATATCTGCGATCTAAAGTTGTTTATAAATTAACTCTTTATTAGCTGGGCATGGTTGTGCATGCCTGTAATGCTGGTACTCTGGAGGGTCACTGTGAGCTCAAGGCTAGCTTGAACTACATAGCAAAACCCTGTCTCAAAAAAAAAAAGAAAAAAAATCCGAAAAGAGTAAACTTCTATTTCTGAAGAAACTATAATTTATTTTTGAAGTAATTATAATTTTGACAAAAAAATGTGAACCAAGCAGTAGTCTTAATTTATAAAGTATGCCATGAGCAAATTAGGTAAGGTCTTAAGCTTCATTCACCTTCCTTATTTTGAAACAATGATAGCAATTCCATTTGAACACAACCATATTCACTTATTTACGTATTGTCTATGGCTGTTTCCAGGCTATAGAGCGGTAGTAATAGAAATTCTATGGTGTGTAAAACCTAAAATATTTTGTTACTAGCCATTTACTGTAATGATTTTCCAAGTTATATAACTAGACATTAAAATTAAATTCTCTTCTCTAAAAAATAATTTCATTTCTTTCCTCACAAATTCCCCCCCACACCTTCGGTGCCAGAGATTCAACTCAGGGCCTTGCATTTGCTAAGCAAGTACTCTCACCACTGAGCTAAATCCCCAGCCATCCTCACAGATGTTATCGGTGTTAGCATCCTCTTCTCCCACAGAAAAGAACGATTAAGCATATTGTATAGCTCTTTGTAATATTGTTTACAGGATGCTCACCCTTTCTCACTATCTCCTATTATCCAGAAATCATCTCCATTGTCCAGAAATCATCTTCAGAGATAAAAATGAAAAATTGAGACTTGAGTCCCAGTGAATAAGGCAAACAAACAAAACTTTTGCTGGTGGATCTGAGTATTTGCTATAATTCCCCACACTGCCATGAGTGCCATAAGCATAATTTATACATTTGTTTTTAATGTTTTAAGTTCTCATGTGGAAAATTATTATTTGCGTAAGATAGTACATCAATGCTGACATTTAGAATTAGGTATACTATATTTTATTATGGTAACTTTTTTCTGTGTTTTACTAAATATAGAGGTTAGAGGTAGATCTAAATACCTGGAAAAGAAATCTTGTAAATTTTTTCTCAAAGCTCCTGAAGCTACTTATATTTGACATCTCACAAATCTTGGAATTTAATACAAAAGCTAAAGTTTTTGCTACACCTACATAAATGTCATTAATATACTTATGAAACAATAACTTAGCAAAGCAAGTCTATTCTTCTTACAAAGAGCAAAAAATAATTAACTTACAGAAGTTAAATAAATTTGTAATTATTTCTAGGTATAGAAATAGAAGTTACATGAGATGTTTATGGTCTAATTATTTGAAAGCTATTTCCTTAATCTGCCATAAAATGTAATAGGGGGTTGGGGATTTAGCTCAAGTGGTAGAGCACTTGCCTAGCAAGCTAAAGGCCCTGAGCTGGATCTCTAGCACCCCCCAGAAAAGTAAGGATAATAGCCAGTTTGATAGAGTTAGAGACAGGACTAAGCATTTTATATCTATAATTTGTCAACTTTATAACTTTATCTTCCAAAATAGATAATATTATCATTAGTTGCCCCTTGGCTCACCTAGTTTAAGATACTTGTTACTTGGTCGGTGGTAGAAAAGGTGTCCTGACTCCTGTTCTAGACTTAGTTAATCAGGCTCTCCCTTAATGTTTTCCATTTTCATGATTCAGATCCATCTGACCTTCTTTTTCCATTCTATTCAGTTTATTCACTTACTGTTTCTTCTTAAAAGGGGTCATAATTCAGGTAGTAAGTCTCTCTTTTTTAGGGGGGGGAGTGGTGCTGGGAATCGAAAGGGCCTTGTGCTTACTAGGCAAGCGCTCTACCACTGAGCTAAATCCCGAACCCCTCTTTTTAAATTGTGTGTGTGTGTGTGTGTGTGTGTGTGTGTCTGTGTGTATGTGTGTGTGTGTGTGTGTGTGTGTGTGTGTGTGTGTACTGGGGAATGAACTCAGCCTTTGCCTGAGCTACCTCCCCAGGCATTTTTTATTTTTTATCTTGAGACAGGGTAAGTTGGTTGTCCTGGGCTCACCTCTTGTCTCACCTCCCAGAGTACCAGGATTACAGGCATGTGCCACTACACCTGACTAAAAGTTTCAGATTTGTTTGAGCATGGAGGGGTCTGTACTGGGAAAATCTGCAATACAAGTGTCAATTACGATATTTTGAGTTTTCTTAGACTTCATGTGCCACTAAAGTATCTCACTTTATTATAAGCAGAATACTGAATATAGTACATTCACAATCCTGAATCAGAAACTATTTTGGTATGGTAAAGCAGGTGAATTTATTTTCAACTACAAGAGAAGCTTTTTCTTTTATTCCAGTCAGTGCCTCTAAGAAATAGATTAATTAGACAAAATACTATTCTTGGGTGGGGTTTTATACCAACTTGACAGAAATAGTTCACATTTAGTTCATTCCATCTTTACTTACCTACTTATATGAGAGGTATTATGCTAGAGCTGTGTATTTAAATATGGAATGTCTTGCTTTCAAAAGTGCATAATGATGAATTAATTTTAAATAGTGTGAATGGGATTTGAGCCTGTGTAGAAGAATTAGTCTCAAACATGAAAAAGAGAAAGTATATGCCCATGTAACATTAAATCTGTAGCTGGGAAAACAGGATTTTAGGGGGGAGTATGACTTTTCGGTGTTTTATTACATTTCTTTGCACAGTGAAGTGGAAGAAATTTACCTCTGGAATTTGATGAAGGGCATTGAAAGATGTAGTAATGAGTATTGCATCCTGAAATCTGAGTTTTAATACAGAAGGAAGTAAAGCGTTTAGTTTTACAGGGAGAAAAAAAGTTTATGAGCAATAATAAGGAAGTGAATGATTCGGAACCACATGTCAGATGGAAAAGTTTTGTAGAAGCCAAAGTTTTGTCACTTAGGTGATGTGCAGGTGGACATTGGGATTAAAGGCATCAAGGAATTATGAAATTGTGTTGTTAGGGGAGTGGGTCATTGTATGTTGGCATCATTCAGGACACTGGCAGGTTTGGGGAGAGAAAGCCTATAGCCTATAGTCTTCAGTGACTCTACCTAGGTGATTGGGATCAGATTGAATGGCTTCTAATATGAATCCTAAAAATTGACTTTGTTGGAAATTGCTTGGCTCAGCTTGCCTTTCTAATGGTATCATTAAAGGTATGTCAGTAGGAATTTGAACCATATCCCACATTTGTTTTGAACAGTCTAATCCATTAAGTAAATGGTAGGCAATTCAATAAAGCAATTAGAATTAAAATCTTGAACTGAATAATGAAAACAAAGAAAAAGATAAATCAAAAATTCCATTCCCCTGGGCTTCATCTTCAGACCCAGGCTTGAGCCGGCAGGTCAGGATGCTCCCAGGCAGCTGATCCACTCTGGCTCTGCCCTCTTCCAGGGAAGACAGCTCCGGGCTCCATCTTTGGACCCAGGCTTAAGCCGGCAGGTCAGGATGCTCCCAGGAGGCCAATCCTCCCTGGCTCTGCCTGCACACCAGCAGGGTGAAACTCAAATACTGTGGGAAACATCTTGGACAGAAGGCACTGTTGCCACTCTCTCTCTCATTAAGTGGGTTGCTTTTTCTTTTTCCATTTATCTTCTGATCCAAGCCAACACTATCTGGTAAAGCCAACAATATCCACACACTAAGGAAACTTTTAGAGACATAAAGGATAAGGAGATGTGAGCGGGCTACCAGAGATCTCCCAGAGACCTGCAGTCTGATAACTCCAACCAAACTCCGTGCTTGGAGGCCAAGATCTACATAGTACCCAGCACTGACCACTGCATACTCAGTAGGGCTAACGAGCATAGAATCAGGTTTTGGCCTGCACCCCCCCCAACAGTCCAGTGGCCATCAGAGAAATCTCACTATACGTGTGTGCATACATAATATATGTACATATTGGTTTTAGTTCTCCTTTTATTTTCTCTTTCTTTTATTCATCCTGTTACCTGTCTGATGCATTTGCCTGTCTACCTATTCTTTCCTGTTGTTCTTTTGGTTTTTACTTTTATTGACTCTTGCCTTGTTCATATCTCTCCTTCCTCAACCAAATGCTCTGATTTTTTCCTTTTCTTTTCATTTTATCTCTCCCATTCATTTTTCATATGAGTAAATATTGTCTAGATTCTACACAGTTTGACCCACTACTCTCACCTTTCACTCTTCCTAAACTATCTACTCAAGTTTCCCAAAGTATAAGTAACATCCTATTTTAAGTCTTACATCTATTAGAACTTTCTTCATTACCTCTACACCTTCTCCTATCCCTCATTATTCCCCCTGCACACAGGGTAAAAACCACTCCACTAACAGGATACCCATTACATACAAATTCCTGGTTTATATTGGATTCTGCTTTACAACGGTGTTGACCTTGCTCTTATGGTTAAAGATAAAAAGTTAATATTTATCACAGTCAGTCAATTTCATGAACATAATTGATGCTATTGCTAATGTACTAGTGTAACAAGTGTGTCATACAGGTTATAACCAGTTGTACTTTCTCATATGGTAATACTGTAATTATTTGGGGTAATAATCATTAACGTAATCCAGGGTCTTGAGACAACCACAAAAGCCAAGAATCACATTTACCTAGAAGACACTGAACAAACAGAATTCTCCTTAGAAAGCATTGATATTTGTCTTCAAGTAACCTTGCATAATCAAAATATAAAAATCAGCACTGAAACTAAGAGGCGAGAAATACATATAGGTACAAAGAAAATGACGAGACCCAGAAGTAAAATACAACCCCAGACTACGAGCTCACCCAAAACAAGTCCAGAGGACAATGAAATAGAGGGAATTAGAAAACACTCAATCAAACTTTCAGAAATGATAGCAGCAGAAGTTAAAAAACAGGTGGATGAGGTTATAGAGAATATCAGATTAGAAATAGTTCGCCAAGTTAAGAGATGACGATCATAATGAAAGACCTACTTAGTGAATTTAGAGTAGACACAGATAAACAGAGGAAATTAGAAAAACAATGGAAAACTTGAGGACTCAATTTAGGAAAGAAATGGAACCCATGAAACAGGTCCAAGAAATCAGAAACTGTCTTGAAAGTATATGCAGTAGATTAAATGAAAGCGAAGACAGAATCTCAGAACTAGAAGACAGGACTGCAGTTCATGACCATGTAAAGGATAAATTCTTAAAAATAACTAGACCTATGAAAAATCAATTCAACAACTGCAAGATGATGCAAAGAACAACAACATAAGATTGATTGGAGTGAAGGAAAAAGAAGAAGACAGTGCAAAGCACCTAAAAAGATTATTCACAGGCGTAATAACAGAAAACTTCCCAAGCATGAGAAGAGAACTTGATATACAGATAAGTGAGGCATATAGAACCCCAATTACCCATGACCAAAATAAACCTACACCAAGACATATCATAATCAAGATTCCAGAAATTCAACAAAAGAACAGAATACTGAAAATTGATAGAGAAAAAATCCAAATCACCTATAAAGGTAAACCTATCAGAATAACAACAGATTTCTCAACACAAACCCTTAAATCAAGGACAGCCTGGAGCAAAATATTTCACGCCTTAAAAGAAAATAATCTCCAGCCCAGATTGATGTACCCAGCTAGACTATCTTTCAAATTCAACAATGAAATAAGATATTTCCATGACAAAGAACAACTGAAGAAATTCATGACCTCTAAACCACCTCTACAAAATATTTTGAAAGATATCAAGAAAAGGAAAGTATAATTACAAGGACACTAATAAATAGTAATCCACCAGGCAAGACAAACAGTTAAACTGTGGTGAACCATAGAACCAACAACAGAAAAGATCTATGACAAAGATAAGTCATTATATAACAAGGAACATGAAAGATCAGGTAGAAAGACCAAATAAATACTAATACAATTATTATGGGAGACTTCAATACCCCACTGTCCCAAATAGATAGATCAACTAGACAAAAACTTAACAAAGAAATAACAGAACTGAATCAAATCTGTGAACAAATGGACTTAGCAGATGTATACAGAGTGTTCCACCCCACAGCAACAGAATACACATTCTTTTCAGGTGCACATGGGATGTTCTCCAAAATAGACCACATATTTGCTCATAAAGCATGTTTAAGTAAATGTAAGGGAATTGAAATTATACCATGCATACTATCAGACCATAGTGCAATAAAACTGGAATTCAGTGGTAACAGAAAACAAAAATACCACATAAACACATGGAAACTAAGTAATATCCTTCTGAACAACAGCTGGGTCACAGAAGAAATTAAAGAAGAAATTAAGCAATTTATTCAGTTTAATATACTGCTGATACAACATACCGGAAGCTATGGGATACAATGAAAGCAGTACTACAAGGGAAATTCATTGCATTGAACTCCCACATCAGGAACAGAGAAAAAGCCCAAATAAACAATTTAATGTTGAACCTCAAACATCTAGAAAAAGACGAACAAATCAAACCCAAAGCTCATATGAGAGAGAAGAAATTATTAATATCAGAGCTGAAATTAATACAATTGAGATGAACAAAACAATACAAAAAAATCAATGAATCAAAGAGTTGGTTCTTTGAAAGAATAAATAAAATAGAGAAACCCCTAGCCACTCTTATCAAAAAAAAGGAAAGAAAAGACCCAAATCCATGCAATTAAAAAATGAAAGAGGTGAAGTCAAAACTGACCCTATGGAAATCCAAAGGATCATCAGCACCTACTTCAAGAACCTATACTCCAACAAGATGGAAAACACTGAAGAAATGGACAGATTAGAAACATACGAACCACCAAAACTGAATCAAGAAGAGATAAATATTCTAAATAACCCAACATCGGCCATTGAAGTTGAAGAGGTAATGAAATACCTACCAAGAAAGAAAATCCCATGTCCTGACGGTTTCATTACTGAATTCTACAAGAAATGCAGAGATGATCTAATACCACTATTCCTCAAACTCTTCAATGAAATTGAAAAGGAAGCAGTACTTCCAAAATCATTCTTGGAAGCAAGTATTATCCTGATACTAAAACCAGAAAAAGATCCCACCAAAAAAGAGAACTATAGACAAATTTCTCTAGTGAACATAGATGCAAAAATTTTCAGTAAGATACTAGTGAACAGAATGCAACGGATTATCAAGAAGATTATATACTACGACCAAGTAGAATTCATCCCAGGGATGCAGGGATGGTTCACCATATGCAAATCAATACATGTAATACACCATATCAACAGAATCAAAGACAAAAATCACCTGATCATCTCAATAGATGCAGAAAAAGCATTTGGTAAAATCCAACACCCATTCATGATAAAAACCCTACAGAAATTAGGAATAGATGGTCTATATCTAAATCTGATAAAAGGCATCTATGGCCAACCAACGGCCAACATCACACTAAATGGTCAGAAACTAGAAACTTTCACACTAAAATCTGAAACAAGAGAAGGTTGTCCACTATCCCCACTAGTATTAAATATAGTTGTAGAAAACATTAGCCAGAGCAATCAGGCAAGAGAAAGGAATACAAGGAATCAAAATAGGAAAGGAAGAAGTTAAACTATCATTATTTGCAGATGACATGATACTCTACATAGAAGACCCCCAAAATTCCACCAAAAGACTTCTAGATTTAATAACTAAATTTGGTTGCGCAGCTAGATACAAAGTCAATACCCAAAAGTCAATGGCATTTGTATATACAAATAACAAACTCACTGAGAAAGAAGAGAAAATATACTTTCACAATCACATCCAAAAAAATGAAATACTTAGGAACCTGTCTAACAAAGCAAGTAAAAGATCTTTTCATTGAAAACTGCAGTACTCTAAAAAAGGAAATTGAAAGGGATGTTAGACAATGGAAAGATATCCTGTGTTCTTGAGTAGGAAGAACCTACATAGTGAAAATGGCCATACTTCCTAAATTACTATACAGATTCAATGCAATTCCAATGAAAATACCAATAACATACTGCACAGAATTAGAGAAAACAATCATGAAATTCATCTGGAGCCAGAAGAGACCAAGAATAGCAAAAACAATCCTGGGCAACAGGAATAAGTCAGGGGCATCACAATCCCTGACTTGAAATTATACTATAAAGCTACTGTG
>PVJO010000884.1:0-128875 GCA_004026905.1 Hystrix cristata
GAATGCCAAAATAATTCTGAAAATGTATACAGGGTTTTAGCTAAAAAAGAGGACTCACAAAATAATTTGTTAAAAACTGAGATGTGGTGGACCTTTCCAGTAGTCTGTCATTCTCATTTCTTCTTCTTCTTTCTTTTCCTCTTCTCCTCTTCCTCCTCCTCCTTCTTCTTTTTGCAGGCATTTTAGTAAATAGCATAAATATTAAATATGTGTCTTATTTTCACAACTGCATCATATAATAAAAATTTATACAAATGTCTGTTCATTTCTCTAGCCCATTTCTTGAGTGGGTCATTAATTTTAAGTAGTTTAATTTTTTTGAGTTCTTTGTACATTCTAGAGATTAGTCCTCTGTCTGAGGAGCAGCTGGCAAAGATTTTTTCCCATTCTGTGGGTTATCTCTTCACTCTATAATTGACTCTTTTGCCGTACAGAAGCTCTTTCATCTAATACAATCCCATTTGTTGATTCTTGTTGCTATTTCCTGTGCAACTGAGGTTCTGTTTAGAAAGTCCTTTACTACTCCTATGTCTTCAAGTATTTTACCCATTATGTCTTCCAGAACATTTAACGTTTCTCTTTTAATGTTCAGATTTTGATCCATTTTGATTTTAATTTAGTATATGGTGAGAGATATGAGTCCACTTTCATTCTTCTACAAATGGATAACCAGTTTTCTTCACAGTGGAAGAAATACAAATGACCAAAAAATATATGAAAAAATGTTCAACATCTTTGGCTACTAGAGAAATGCAAATTAAAACAACTCTAAGATTCTACCTTACCCCAGAAAGAATGGCAATCATTAGGAAGTCAAACAATAACAAATGTTGGCGGGGCTGTGGTGAACACCTACACTGTTGGTGGGAATGTAAACTAGTACAACTATTATGGAAATCAGTATGGAGATTTCTCAAAAGCCTGAAAGTAGAAATCCCATACGACCCAGCCATTTCCCTACTAGATATCTTCCTTGAAGAGCTAAAGACATCATACTACAGCAATACCTGCATACCGATGCTTATAGCAGCACAATTCATAATAGCTAGCTAAATTCTGGAAGCAGCCCATATACCCATCAACAGATAGCCGAATAAACAAAATGTGATATCTATATATAAGGGAATACTATTCAGCTATAAAGAAAGACAAATTAGAGTCATTTATAGGAAAATGGATGGACCTGGAAATGAGTGAAATAAACCAGACTTGCAAGTTTGAATACCATATGGTATCCCTCATTTGAGTGAGGCAAAATACAAACAGAAGAAAATGGTAAACAAGGCTACAAAAAGGCAAGGGGACAGATCTATGCAAATAGGCAAAGGGCCCAAGGGAACAAGAAGAGGGCAAGGAGGGTGGGGAAATGGGAATTCAGAGGAATAAAGATATCCTAAAAACAAGAACCTAATAACCCAAACTTTAAAACAGTATTACAGTCAACTTTATGCAGTTACAACTTAATACTGCAGCTATGTGGTTGTTTACATTGCTCGCTGTTATAAGCAAAAGCCACAATGTATTATGGTCTGTAAGTTTGTGTAATGGCCAGTAAGTTTGTGTAATTTTGGATAAATTTTAATAAAAATCTATAAAAAAAATTTACACAAATGACATTGTGACCATGGTCTACAAATCAGAGAGTTTGACTTGAAGGTCTCCAACCCAATCTGAGGCTGCTCCTCATAACTCATTGAGCATCACACAGTGTGGCATTTCCTCGGTTCCTAGAATGCCTGCCCGCTTTTCTGCATTGGCCCTCTTGCTAGAGTGGCTGCCCACTTTTCTACATTGCTCTCTGGTTATTGCATTTTCTTTAGTTGCTTGGAATGCCCTTCTCCAATCATGTTCTCATGCTTAAGATTTCAGTTAAAATGCCTGCTTCCCAAAATAACTTTTTAAATCTACCTAGTCAAAAGTATTTTACACATTCTACCATTTTATTCCCATTCATGGTATCCAGGTGGTAGTAAATAATTGCACGCTCTTTCATAACAATTATTACTTGGGAGTTATTTGACTTATTTTCCCTTCCTTCAAATAGACTATTCTTCAAGAAGGCGGCACATCAGCACAACTGTTCATGAAGAACAGAAACATAATACTTGTTTAATGACTGGAATTCTCTAATGATGGTAGCGAGAAAGAGCTCTCCGTTCCCTGAATGACTTCTGTACACCTCACACAGTCGTGCTTTTACGAATCAGTCTCATGGAATGAGCCCGGTGGGTTTCAGGTAATGAGAAACACCTCATCCATCTTGGAGGAGTAGACCACACAAACATCCTAAATTGCTTTTCCTCCCTCCTCTGGAGCAGCTGAACTAGGGACCTGCAAAAGGGCAGACAGCATGGCTCCACCTCACCCTGGAGGTGCTGGTCTCAGATCTGTACTGAGAACATCCGCTTCTTTCCACTCTTCACCACCACAATCCCTCTCCAGTCGGGGAAAAGGCACCAAGTGCTCTGGCTTCCACTGGCACACAGAGGCAGTTTCTGCTAATTCAGAGAACTCACAGGGTGCTGGCGGACAGCAGATTAGTTAGAACTCAGTGGTACACACATCCTCAGGCAAAGTACCAATGGCGTGCTGTTGCTGGAACAGTGGAACAGTGATATCCCTTTGTTGTCACATCTGAGATTTAACATTTTTAAAAAAGTGAGAACAGCCTAGGCCTGTGTCTCGGTATCATAATTAAAGCCCAGATTATAGACACCTAGAGGGAAGGACAAAATCTCTGAGTGAGGAAGACCAGGCTTTAAATTCAAACATCTCCCTTTACAGACTTTGCTCCCTAAGAGTCTCTGATATCTCATGTGTCCAAGGAACCTTCTTGCCTTATGAAATTAGAGTAAGAATTAGGTCTGCTTCTTAGGCTGCTATGAAAATTTATCTTTTGACTCATTTCATTATCCCTCTAGAGAAATAAGTATTCCTTTTGTGCACGCCATTTATCTTAAAACGTACTTAGACAACTTTCATCAGAATCACTTACTGGCCAGGTAATTTGAAGGCATACTAGCAATTGTTCTAAACTACTCAGTTAAGTAAAACTTAGATTGCACAGCTTTGGGCACAGGCAAAAGAGGTTTTTTTTTTTTCCTAATCTGAGAGTTGTGTTTCTTAAAACTTCATGTAGAGTAATTTAGAATCCAGAAACTAAGGTTGTATATTTTTTAAAAGTATTACAAAATACATGCTATACATGTTGTATATTTTTTAAAACTATTACAAAATACATGCTACCCTTACTTACATATATATGAAGACTTCACAGATTTTTGACATGAACATAGTTTTATTTATATAGATAATACACATTAAATACAAAAATAACCACCTTGACAGATCAGGATGGTGTATTGTTCTGATAGTATGCTTGATATCTGTTTGTTCCCAACTATTTTAAGTAAATTTAAAGATATCCCCTTTTTACATTTTTCTAAGAAACATGAGAATTCATCTGGCTTTGTATCAAATCATTAGCACATGATATGCAATATCATGCAACATTTGATATAATGACAATTTTATAATAGGATTGGAGAATTTAATCAGTGTTCACTAACAATACTATATGCGGATTATAACTCATTTGCCTAGTTTCAGATGGGATCCAGTGTACAATTTACAGCTACACTCTTGTGAATGCTCAGGGAGCTTCCGCCCGGGAGAGATTATGAAGCCGGCATCAAGTCAAATCCAGAATCTATAAATACAGGATTAGTGGACAAGCAGTGTGTCCATACCCACCAGATTTACAACAGGTCAGCAGGAAACTGCAGCCTGGGGACTGAAGGCAGGTCTAGAACAGAAGAATAAGACTGGAGGTGGAAGAAGGAAAGGAAGGTAAAACAAAGCAGCAACAACTATTATTTCTTGTTTTCTTAGCCCTTAACTTTATCTCAAGTCTACAGGAAGGGTCCAGATGGCAAGTCTTTTTTGTTTTGTTTTGTTTTTTTAATTCAAGTGTTAGCCAGTATTAGCCATGCTAAGAAGACGAGGAATGATTAAATTCTATTTTCTGTTTGTTTCTCTTTTCTGTTCTGAGTAAAGCCATCTCTAATGATAATGTTCTACAAATCCTTCTCAATTTTTTTTTTTTGTTTGTTTTGTTTTGTTTTTTTGGTGCCGGGGATCGAACTCAGGGCCTTGTGCTTGCAAGGCAAGCACTCTAACCACTGGTCTAAATCCCCAGCTCTCAATCTTAACATAAGTTTGGAAGAGAAAGTATTTCTTAGAAAAATTAAGTTAAATGCACTTATAAAACCAAACATAATAGTTAGACAAAGTACACATTATTTGATTGAAAAGTTAAATATGATTTCATGGATTCCAAGGAGGAAAATGGTTGACTACAGGTGAAGACAAAGAGTCCATTCAAATACCCGTTCAATAACAAAGGGTGAGAAACTAGAACTTCTTTGGGGATACTGGTACTTTAAGAGGAAAACATGTTTTCCTTTCAGCTTTGAAATAATGAGGGAAGAATCTGAATAAATATAAGGAAAAAAACCACAAATAAGTAGTGTTGATTTACAGACTTGATACCTATTATGTGCCATCAATTCAAATTGTACACTTATTTCACATTTAATATTCCTGAAATTTCACAATTAACATCCCTGAATTTAATACATGGCTCCATAAAATCATTCTAGACAAGGCAAAAACTATCTAATTTCACGTTAAGATTCCCTTTTCTCAGTGTTCTACTGCTGCCATGACCTATAAAGAAGCCATCTTGATTATCATCCCTGATGGTAAAACTGGATAACAGTAACCCATTTATTTTTCAGTCAACAAACAAAAAAATAACAAAATCATTTGCGAAAAAAATATGAATCTGAGATGTCTGGCACTATTCCACTGACATTTTCTCGTAAGGTTAAGAAAGTTCCAGTTAATGAGAGGGGAAAGTGAGAGTTCAGTGTCATAGAAAAGTGTTGGAATAGAAAGCGTCACTGAATCAACCATTAAGCAAGGAAGCACTGATAGAATCAACTTCTGTGGAACTCTGGAATCTAAAACAACAAAAACAAAAACAAGCAAGCAAACAAACAAAAAAGCATAGTAACCAGGGGAATGCTTCAGGCATAAAGAAGCTGCTAAATCTTGGAAAGGAAATGGTGCAGTGATTTACTTACTGGAACTGGGAATTATGGCTTGTGTTTTGGACACATTTAGCTGGTAGCAGAAGGTCCAATAGGAACCCTTTTATAAAAATATTGTTGCTATGCTTTGGTTTTTCTTTTTTGATATGAGGTTACTAACACAGATTCTTGTCTTTGTCTTGCCCTTCGAGGGCTGGAGGAGCTTCCAGACTCAGTATGTATTTAGGCATTTCAAGACATATAACACACATACCTGAATGGAGCAAGCAGAGCACACGGGGATGGAGTAAGACATACTGCAAAGCCTAGAAAGGATAAAGGTAAGGAGGAAAATACTTGGGGAAAATGGGTATTGGCCACTGATGAATAAAGGACAGAACCCAGAATGCAAGCTCAAGGATGGACACAACTCAGTGAAGACCTGAGTAGATCTGAGCTTGACCTCTGGCTGATCTGAGTTCTAGGTAAGCAGAAAGTGAACGTGAACTAGCTATCAGAGTACTCTACACAGACATTTCACAAATACCCCAGTTCAGATAGTCTGCAAAGACAGAAAGTATTTTTTGCTTGGTTTTTATTTTGTGTTTGTTTTTTGTTCCATGTGTCTAAAAACATCTTTGTTAGGTCACAGGCTAACTGCTGAGATAATGGAACAAAGATCTTGTTGACCACCAACTACAAACAGACTTTTGAAATATCAATAAATGGATTACTGCGGCGTTCGACAAGCAACAAGCGAAAACTCTAGGGAGAGGAGTGAGAGAATCTAATTTCTAGAAAATTCAAATTTTCAATCCAAATTACAAAGCACATAAAGAAACGAGAAACTAGAGTTCATTAACCTGAAAAAAAGGAATTAACAGTTATCATCTCTGAGTAGCTCAGTCACTGGGCTTAAGAGACAGAGGCTTTAAATAAAATAATTTAAATATGCACACCTTCAAATTAGCTATTTTAAATATGGTCAAAGAGCTAATAGAAACTACGGGGAAAATACTTCAGGGAAACCAAGAGGACAGTGTATGAATAGAGAGAGAATACCAGTAAAAATATGAAAATTATATAAAGAACAAATTAGATATCCTGAAGATGAAAAGTCAAAAGCCAAAATGAAAAATTTACTAAAGCATGTTAACAGCAAATTTGAGGAAGTGAAAAAATAATAAGCAAATTTAAGGACAAAGCAAAACTACTCTGAGGAGCAGGAATAAAAATAATGAAGAACAATGGAGCTTAAGGAACTTGTGGGCACTATCAAGAATAACAATGTATGTATCGTGACATGCCCAGAGTGAGAAAAGGGTAGAAAAAATATTTGAAGGCTTAATGGCTGAAAATTTCCCAAATTTGAAGTAACACATGAACATCTGAGAAACTTAAATAAATCCAAGTAGGATAAATTCAAAGGGATGCACACCAAGACACAACATAATTGAACCAATGGGTGCTGAATACAAAGAAAAAGCTTAAAAGTGAGTGACAAGGGATTAGGAACACCTCACATTGACCAGATACTCAATAAAATTAATATCTAATTTCTCATGAACAACCTGGCAATCCAGAAGGAAGTTGACAGACATACTTAATTTGTTATAAGAAAAAAAAGTCAACAAGAATTCTCCACCTGATAAAATTAACTTCCAAAAATGAAGGACAAATAAAGACATTCCCAAGTAAACAAGACCTGCAACTTTCCTATGCTAGTGGACCTGTCTTATAAGAAACGTTAAAGAAAGTCCTTCAAGTTAAATTACGGGACATCCAAGAACAACCAAAGAATAGATACAAAGAAATAAAGAACTCCACACAAAAAACCATAGAAACAATTATTATTTTTTGGCAGTATCTTGGTTTATAATTCCTCTTCATGTTTTCTACACAATTTAATAACAAACACCCAATGCAAGAATAATAATCACATACTAGTGCTAAGAATATACAGCATATATAAATGTAATCTGTAACAACATAAAGCAGGGATACAGCTATATAGGAGAGGAGTTCAACATGCTATGAAAATTAAGTTTGTTTCCACTCAAATTAGATTGTCAGAAACTTGGGATGTTAATTAAAATTCCTATGATGATGACAAAGAAAATAAATAAAAGATGGATAGAAAATGGGATGAAGAGAGAGTGAAAGTGTTACACTGGAGGAAAAAAATCAATCAAACACAAAAGAAAGCATCAGAAAAATTGGGAAAGAAAAATGACATAAGGTATATAGAAAACAAACAGCAAAATGGCAGCAGTATTTCCTTCCTCATTAGTATGCACTGAAAATGTAAATGGACTAGCTAACTATATAAAAGACAGATGGATAGAATGAAAAAAACAAAACTGTGATATAACTATGTGTTGTATACAAGAGACTCCCTTTAGTTCCAGAGACACCAATAAGTTGAAAATGAAAATATGAAATAAGGTATTCTGTTAAAATAGTAACCCAAAGCAAACTGAAGTGGCTATATTAGTAAAAGAGAAATCAGATTAAAAAAGAAAATTGTTCTATATTGATTAAAGAATCAACCCATCAAGAGATGAAACAATTAGAAACATATTCAAATCAAACAACAAAGCCACCAAATATATGAAGAAAACATTGACATAATTAAAGGATGACTAAAACAATAATTATTGCAGATTAAACTGCAATAATAATAAAAGTAGATTTCGATACTCTACTTTTCATAATGGATATGCTATCAAGTAGAAAGTACTTGAACAAAAGTATAAACCAGCTAAACCTGAAATACATAAAATATCCCACCCCCAAACCATAAAGTAGACATTCTTCTCAACTGGCCAAGTGCACTTGCAATAGTCTAAATGATAGACCATGTGTGAAGCCAACAAATGAGTCTGAATATATTTTAACAGATAGAAATCATGCAAGATGTCTTTCCTGACCACAACAGAATGAAACAAAAAATCAGTAACAGAAAAAAATCTATAAAATTCTCAAATACGTGGAAATTAACACATTCTTCACCATTATAATAGAGCAAAGAAGAAATCAAAAGATATATTAGAAAACTTTTTTAGATATATAAAAATAAAACACAGCATACCAAATTTTATGGAAGAGTCAACCTAGTGCACAAGAGAAAATGTAAAGCTGCAGACATTCATACTGAAAAAAGAAAATAATCCCAAACAAGTACAATAATTTTCTATTTTAAGGAATGAATAAAAGAACAAAAAAGTGCTAATGCTATGAAAAGAAATAAGTAAACGGAGATCATAAAATAACAAATGTAAAAAAAAATAAAGTATTAATTAAACCAAAACTATTTCTTAGAAAAAAATCAACAAAATTGCAAACCTTTCACTAGACTGACCCCAAAAAAGAGAAATTACTACCAGGCTTACAAAAATAGGGTTTAAGTGATTGTTGTGAACTACAGTACATTAAAATATTAGGTAAACTACAAAGATAAATTCCTAGAAACATAAATTCCAAAACTGACTCATGAAGAAATAAAACATTTGGATAGATCCGTAATGAGAAATTTAATTAATTATCAAAACTTTTCCAAGAAATAAAAGCCCCCCCACAAAAAGAGAAATAAAAGCCTAGAATAAGATGAATTAACAGATAAATTTTAGGAGACCTTCAAGGAAGAATTAAAACCAATTTATTTAAACTTTACCCAAAAATAGAAAAGAGATTATTTTATTCATTTTGTGGGGCCAGATTTACCTCACAGAAAGCCAGAGAAAGACACCAAAGCTTAGAAAACTACAGACAATATCTCTGTAAAAGAATATCCAAGGAAAAGATACAAAAGAATCTCAAAGGAAACAGTAGCAAACGGAATTCAGTATTGCATACTATGACAAAGTATGATATAACCATGTGTGGTTCAACAATGACACAATCAATCAAATAAAGGAAAAACTGATCATCTCAGTTGGTACAGAAGAAGCATTTGATATATTCTATCACCTGTTCATGGTTTAATGCTCAAAAACTAGGAAGAGAAGTTAGACTTTTTCAACATGATGAAGGATTTTTTTGATAAAGGATTTTTATGAAAAATCCACAGCTATCATTATACTCAGTGGTGAAGTATGAGTTTTCTTGCTACTACAAGGAAATTCCAAAGAATCCATAAATATGTTTAAAACAAAAAATGAATTCATCAAAGTTGCAGGGTACAGAATTATCATGCATAATCAGTTGTGCTTCTGTAATGAAAAGGAGATTAAGAAAAAATTGTTCATGATAGCATTCAAAACATAATAATACCAAGGAATAAACTTAATTTATAATGTAAAAGTTTGGTTACTATTGCTCAAATAAATTAAAGCATATCTAAGTGAAAAGATATTTCATGTGTATGGATTGAAAGACTTACTATTGTTCTGATGACAATACTATGAAAGTGATCAAAAATTTCAGTATAACCCGTCATAGTCCCAATGGGTGTTTTTATTTGATTGAATAGACGTACTGTATAATTATGATGATATTGAAAAGAAAATCAAAATGAATGGATCACGCTACTTTATTTTAATGCATACTACAAAGTTACAATAAAAAAGTGTCATACAAACATAAGGATAGATATAGCCTAAAGGAAAAAATGAGAATCCAGAAATAAAATCATATATTTATGGCAAAGTGATTTCCAACAGAGATGTCAAGACCATTAAATGCGGAAGGAATAGTTTCTTCCACAAGTGGAACTGGGACATGCAAATATCCACATGCAAAAGAATAAAGTTGCCACATCACCTTATACAGTATACAAAAATAACTCAAAACAGACAAACAACTTAAATTTAAGAATATAAGTCATAAAATTCTTTTTAAAACATAGAGGATAAATCTTTATTACTACTTTTGATTTTGGTAATAGGTTCATAAGCATGGTACCAAAAATATGAGAAACAAAACAAAAAGTAGATAAATTTTACTTCATCAAATCAAAATATTTGTGCACCAAAGATCATTATCAAGAAACTCAGAAAACAATCTACAACAGATATTTACAACTCAACAACAAAAAGACAAACAAAATGGGAATGATGTTAAATAGACATCCGTTCAAAGAATATATGAAGGTGGCCAATAAGCATGTGAAAAGCTAGGTGCTCAATTTTATGAGTCGCTTGGGAAATGAAAATCAAAATCGTCATGACGTTGTCATTCCATATCCACTCAGATGGCTATTGTAATTTTCTAAAGATAAATAAAAAGCATTAAGAATGATACTTCGAGACTTGTGTATTGTGAGGGAAGTCTCAAAAGGTGTAAGTGCTGTTGAAATCCGTTCCACAGTTGCTCAAAAAGTGAAACATAGAATTACTCTATAAGAACTGAAAATAGGTACTAGAACAAATACCTGAACACCACACACACACAAACACACACACACACACACACACACACACACACACACACACACACACAAATATATGTATAACAGCAATATTCAGAAATTTCAGGCCTGGGCATTAGCTCAGTGGTTAGAGTGCTAGCCTCACAACCACAAAAAAAATTTCAACTGATGAAAGCAACCCAAATGTTTACTAATTGGTGAATAAACAAATTGAATAAACAAATTGTGATATATACATATATTGAAATATTATTCAGCTATAAAAAGAATGAAGTGTAGATAAATGCCACAATGTAGATGAACCCTGAGAATATTTTGCTAAGTAAAAGAAGGCAGACAGACACAAAATGTTACATATCTTATCATTAATTCTATGAAATATACAGGACAGACAAACTGATATCTACACAAAGTAGATTGGATTTCCCAGGGGCTAGAGAGAAGGAGCAATGAGGAGGAATTGCCTAATAAGCACGGGTTTTCCTTTGGATGATGAACAAGTTTTAGAGGTGGCGGTGGCACAGCATTGCACATATACTAAATGCCATTGATTGTACACTTGTAAAATGATTAATTTTATGTTATGCAAAATTCAACTCGATTCTTTCAAAAGTGAAAGTGTGTATCAGTAGTTTGGAAACAAATCTAAGAGTTACAAGTGAAGCCCTCTTTTAGCAAACTAAAACCAGAACTTTGGACATCACAAAAGACGATACCAAGCCGAAAATAAAATAAGCATCAAAAATTTTAAACAAGTTTTCAAAGCACTTCAAAAGCCTGTCTCTGAATATTAAGATGCTTTGTAAATATCTAAATGTTAATGTATTTTATACCAGAGACAAAGAAAGAAAGGAGGGAGATGAAGATGATAAAAATAAACTCTGTCTAGAAAGTCTATAAGAGATTTCTACCATATATTATTTAAAATATTCTAAGTGGTAAAGCATGGTGTTCAAGGATAATTGGCAGTATGTTTTTAATATTTTACACAAAGTTATAATGCCTCTTAAAACCAATAATATCTTGGCTTTAGCAAAATACAGTAGATAAAATAATAGTATTACATTTTCAACGGATGTTTGTATTACAGGGATGGCCCATTCATTTGCTTACCTTCATCGATCAATCCTTTGAATGTGTTATGTTGAATTCATTTCATTGTGATAAAGTTGAATTACGTTTGGTCGCAAAGGATTTACAGTCGACTTTAAGAAACATTCACAACCTTTCAAAAGATCACCATTAGTGATTCAATGGCACTCAGGACTCTATTTTAGCTGAGAGCTGTTACACAGGCAACAGTGGGGTACAGTCTGAGCTCAAAGCACTCACTGTGCCTCCCTAGAGACTTACAGAAGACACCATAAAAGCAATAGGGTTTCCACAGCGTCTTACAGGACAGTAGGAATTGCAGACATATCTCATTAGAATACAGCAGGAAGAGCAGTCCAGGCCAAGCAAATTACAAGAACCAACGAAAAAGGGATAATTTGTGAAGAAAGGGCAAGAGGAAAGAGTACAAGTAGAGATAAGAACAACAGATAAGGCGAGAAGCCAAATCGAGCATCTGTTAAAATACTGGATATCTGGCTATTACATTAGTAATCATTTCCTTGCCTAAACCTCTTAACAGAAAATAAAATATATTAGCTTGGGACATTAATCTTCAGCAATCTTTCTGATAAGTCAAATTTATATAGTACCAGCACCAAAAGAAGTTTCAGACTTTGGCCTGCATCCATGACACAAGCCCTTGCAGCCTTTAACTTTCTTACTTAAAAAAAAAGTCGAACTGCTAACACTCCATAATAGTTGTAATTATACACAATCTTTTTCTTGCAGGAATCATGTCTGGAACACAGACGTACATGCACACACACACGCACACACACACAGGCATCTTGCTGGCACTTTATTCACATCCCCACATGAAAGACTAGGAAATGTAGCTTCATAGAGTTTTGATAAAATTTGTATCATTACCAAGCAGCAGAGCTACATAAATCAATATCTAAGATTTCATCATTCATTCATTCATTTAACTATGAATAAATTCTCGGCACTATCCATTTTGATAAACTGTTGAATTAGTCATGTTTCAAAAATAATATAGACACGCTTTTCTAATTTATACAGACCAACAACTAATTATAGCCAGATATGTCAGGATTTGCATAATCTCTACCCTGATTCCCTTGATAAATTTTGAATATGTGTAGGGTGTATGTGAGAGTGTACGTATGTGTATGTGTGTGTGTGCACATATACACATAAGTGGTAAATCTAGTAAAGTAAATATTGGAACATCTATTATTTGTGTTACAATTTGTTTTCAGGAATGCTGGCTCATCAGAATCACAAAACCTGTCATGTTTGACATAATCATATGGTATCCCTCTCTGAGAGCCCATAAAACAATAGATAATTACATGTATAACTTCTTTAGAAAAGATTCTTGAGCCTTCCAAGTACGTCTTTTTACTGGAAAGTAGACACTCGATAGAGCTGTGGTTAAATTGCAAATGAAAAAGAAATTATCCGTGACATATGTGTTCTTGTCCTTGATACTGATATTGACTTTTGTCCAAACATATTTAATTTATTTTGGAATAAAGGCTGTTGTTTTTTAATCATCTGTTCTGCAAATTTGGTATACTGCACATTTCAGTTTATTTTCCCACTCATCTCCCTTCCCTTTACACCATGAGTTGCTGAAAGGCAAGAACCATTTATAATTAACCATTTTATCCCCAGATTGAAACATTCTTCCTTGCATGAAGAAATATTTTGATAATTGTTTGACTTGGTGAAAATGAGATGAGAGAGAAAGAGTATATGAGAGTAGAGTACTGATTAGGCACCTGCCTTGGAGAATGTAACCTAACTCTAAAAAATCAGTATTATTTGCATCTTCATCTGTACAAATGAAATGTTTGAACGCTAGAGAATTTGAGTGATAAAATATTACATACCATTATTATTATTATGACAAATTATCATAGTATATGTGCTGCCAAAGCGAGCACAACACATTATTATGGAACAAGCATTCTGCCATATAATTTTTTTTTTTTTTCTGGTGCTGGGGATCGAACTCGGGTCCTTGTGCTTGCATGCCATATAATTTTTTTTTAATTTTTTAACCAAGAACATGTATTGGTACAATGTACATATAATGGTTACATTCATCACATTTATTTTGTACCTGTACATGATGCATCTTGGTTCTCCCCCCTCTTCCCCGCCCCTCCCCTCTATTCCCTTCCTTATTTACAGCAGGTACATTCACATTTCTCCAAGAAATAATTCGATGTGTACTCATAAGTGTCCGATTTATTTCACTTAATAGTATGTTCTCAAGGAACATTCTTTTACATACAAATGACTCTAGTTTATCCTTTTTTATAAATATTTGTGCGATCCTTTTTTTTTTTTTTTTTTTTTGTACCAGGGATCAAACTCAGGCCCTTGTGCTTGCTAGGCAAGCACTCTAACCACTGAGCTAAATCCCCAGACTCTGCCATATAATTTTTGAAATTTCCAATGAGGAAATTTCCACGGAGTTCTTTGAAGTCTACATAAGATGAGTGTGACTCTGAAGGTTCAAGTACTTTATTTTACAAATGGAAACAAATGTGAGAGTGAACTTTGTTAAAAGAAAAATTTAAGCAAATGTTATTTTGAAAGAATTTCTTTGAGCAAAAAATAGTTCATAAACAGGGCAATACTGAGAACAGAACTCAGAGCTCACAGGAACACAGAATGAAAAGTTCACAGAACTCTACCACACAGTGTGAGCAAAGAGCTTTTAGAGGCTGAAGGGCAGGCACAAGTGAAGAAGTCACCCAACTGACCAAAGCCAATCGTCTGCCTGACAGTAGGTCTAGGCCACTCCCTTAGGTCACACCCATCATCCCAGCCAGCTCAAGCCACACCCTACTCCTGCCTCAAATTGTTTAGAATATCCATGTTCATGTCTGGATCTATGCTCTGAACTTCTCCATCTAGGTAGAAAGGAGCTAAGAATAAATTTGGGGAAAATGTAAGAAGAAATAACATCTATTATACGTGAAATAGAAAGTGTTCAAAGTGGAAGGAGAACTGGGCAAGGGGGAGGGGAAAAGGAAGAAAAGGAAAAGGAAAAGAAAAGAAGAAGAAAAGATGGAAAAATGGAAACAAAGCTGTCATAAATAAGGAGGGGAGGAGGAGTCAAAGGGAGGGAGGGGAAGGAAAAGGCAAAAAAGAAAATGAAAATGTAACATGTACAGGTAAAAGACCCCTAGAATGAATATGATCATTATGTATATCTAAAATGTACCCGTAAAATTTATAATAAAAACAAGAAATAACATCTAGACAAAGCATGAATTAACAAAGCAGATTGAGAGATTACTTGGAGTAAAGCTGAAAGAGATTCTGAAAAAATACAGCCAAGAAGCTTGAATTGAGCATTTAAGCATTGAGAATCTAAGTTTCCCCATGAGCACATTTTGTCTGTCCACATTGCCATACAGATTCAATGCCAGAAAATTTTCTTGCTCTTCACATTCACCCCCCCGCCTTTCAAGTCCAGATAAATTGGAAAATATATATTGTTTTTTCTTACACATGCAGTTTTATTCTCCTTTGATTACCTGTATTTGTGAAACCCTTCATGATTAAACTCTTTATTCCAAAGGCAATTACAAGACAAGACCCTGTCTCAAAAAGACAAAAAACAAAAGACAAAGGCAATTACAGATTTTTTTCTTGTTTCTAAAATATTGAGAAACAAGGCAGAACCAGTGTTACACTACATTTAAATGTCATCAGGATTGAAATATTTGTGACAAAAACTTGTAAATATCTGCTACTTCTAGCTTACTGCACACAAGAATCAGGTTGCCTGCATGTCCACCTTGGTTCCTGCCTAAAATCCTGCTAAAGTATGTGAAGGGACTATTTTCTTCTTCTCTCTTATAGTATCCTATATTGGGGCTGAGCCTTTTATCCCAAGGATGTTCCATGAGGAACCTGCTCGCCCTGATTTTTACCTCCACTCTACATTTATAGTGCATCTCAGGCTTCAGAATTTCCCCAGCAGTGCTCTGGGTTTGCTATCTTCTATTCATTGTTTTCCCACTATGAATTATTCCTCTGTTGGATGCAAATAACAGAAATGTTTTAAAACTGTATTAAAGAAAAAAAAATACACTGTCCAATGGTCAGGATAAATTGGGAGAAAGTTCCCTGCTAGGCTGAATTCAGTGCCTTGGAGGATGGCATTAGAAATTGTGCAATATACATCCTTGGTTCACTGCCATCTTTTCCTTGTGTTGACTTAATTCTCAGGCTGCACATGGTGGCAAGATGACTGCAGAAGTATTATTCTGAAATCCTCCTGGGAAGAAATACCTCTGAGAAAGAACATTCTCTTTCTATGAGTTTCTTCAAAGACTTGAGTTTTACTCTGATTTATTGGCTTAGATTGTGTGTATCTAGTAGCCGCACTTACCCATATGGGATATGGTTCAGACTCCCAATGGATACCTATAATAATGAATAGTACACACCCCTGTGCATACTATCTTTTTTCCTATGCACACATACTTATGATAAAGTTCAATATGTAAATTAGGTGCAGTAAAAGATTAATGACAACAATAATAAAACAGAAAAATTATAATAATATATTGTAATAGAAGTTCTCTCTCTCCCCAAATACCTTATTGCCCCAGTCACCTTCCTGTTATTTTGGCTCACAAGTTCAGTGGGCTCAGTCCATGGTTATCTGGCTCCAAGACAAAAACAACATGGGGGAAGGGCCTGACAGAGGAAGGCTGCTTACACAATGGTGGTATACACATCTCAGGTAGACTGGAGTGGGGCTATGTGAGATGTCTATTACAATACCAAAAATGGTAAGCAAGTAAAACTTGGAATTGTTTATTTCTGAAAATTTCCATTTAATATTTTCCAATGGTGGTTGACCATAGATAACTAAAACTATTGAAAGTGCATCCATAAGTAAGGGGGGACTAACACACTGATCATTAAACCAATGTCTTTTGTCAACAGTGCTTTGGTCTGTGATTCAAACAGTCTTGGCAATATACTACAGGTCTGAAGCTTTATGCAACTACCACAGGAAAGTTAGTCTCAATGTGAAGGAAAGAGATGGTAGAAGACACCCAAAATGTCTCCTAACACCTTTATCTTTGAGAAGCCTGTTTTATCAGTCTGCATTTTTCTCATATCCCTGCTAATGTCCCTTCATTGTGTATCATTTCTCTCCCTTCCTCCCAACAAGTTATAGCATCACAGTCCTGACTCCATTAATATTGACCTCTAGAGAGAACACTATAGACAGAACACAAACGGTAAATTTCTCAGTTTAATAATCTCTTCCCACCATCTCTTTCTATAACATATACAAATAATACAGAAACACAAGGGGAATTTTACAAGATGTTCACAAGGCAGTATGTTACCAAATAGGCACTCAATAAATATTAGCTGATAGATTTTAAAGTTCCACTAAACCACTTCCTCAGAGACCCTTTGGGCCAATTAATATCTTTGCAAGAAAAGACAAATCTACAGAGCCATGCTGAAAAAAAAAGGAGATTGATTTTATATATAGCGTAGTCTGTGATCTTCAAGATATATATACTTGGAGAGGTACTCAAGGTAGTTTGTCATTCTCATCTTGTATCTTTAGCATCAATAAAAGATATGATGGGTAAAGAAGAGAATTTGTAACTAAATATTATAGCAACAAACACTGAGATAAACTAGAAAAACTAAGAATATCAATTTGTTTTCTAAGACCTTTCATGAAAGCAAGCTGGGCTTTGTAAAGAATGAGACATTTTTATTCCTTTTTCTTTTTACGGAAAGAGCAAACATAAAAAGGAAACAAATTTTTGACACGCAGGAGTGGGATGCTCAACAATGTAGTTGCATTTTAATTACATAGAAGTGCGTCTACAGGGCAGGTCTAGCATTTACTACCAGCATAGCTTTTAAAAAATTTATTTCCCTCTGTGAGACTCGAATCCTTCTTCTGTGAAAAGGGAATGCAACTATAGCTATTTTGACAGAATCATGATGAGAATCACATGCAAACTATTACTTTGTTTTGTTTCTATTTACAGTAAGTTCACATAATGGTTAAAAACACAGACTGGGGTTAAAAATACAGGAAGTGGTTAAAAAACACATCTGGTTTTCCTGCTTGCGGATCTCAGCTCTCCCTCCTTTAACTATGTGACTTTTGGGAAATCACTAAAATTGTGAGTGATGTGTGCACTTGTATACAAGGATGATTATCCAGGTAGGAACATGTGCAGCTGATGACACTTCTGAAAACATGCCCGGGACCATAGTAAATGCTGTGGCTATTAAGGAGGGAGACTAAATGAACAAGCAGATTTGTTAAAAGGTAAAGAAAACAGTATTATTCATAGAAAAAAAAAAACAATAAAGAGACCATTGATCACCAACTTGATAGTAGTTCATTATGCAATTTAAAAGACTTTTTTTCTTTTCTTTTTTTTTTGACTTACAGAAAAGGAGTTAGCTAGAATTTATTTGGTTTTTGCCTTTGTAATTATTTGCTATGAACATAGATAAATTAAGTTCCCCTCTGCTTTTCAAGATTTTGTTTGTTTTCTGTAAAAGAGAAGAATGAAGGGGGAAAGAGAGAGAGAAACTATATGTACATCATGATATTATTTTAAAGAGTCAATTATAAAACCTTACAAAATTTTTGGTATAGGGACTACTAAACATCAATACTATACTATTAACATCTATCATTGTAATCAAGATGCCAGGATCATAAATCACTGGCACATCCAGGAGAATCAGCCACATCATCTCCCTCACTGCCCTGAGCTTTGCTGCAATTCACTCGAGAAGTGTAAGTAGAGCTATTCTTAATGATCATCTGCTGTCAGTCCTCTCCATGGGGACTGAGCGATGTTTCTATCTCAGGCTAGAATTTTCTGCCCCATCAGCATTTAGAGCTATCTAACACTCAACAACTGGTTAGTAGAGAAGTGGTAGCAGGTTCATTTTGAAGGGCTTCTTTAGAAGGGTTCCTGCAAAAAAGCAATTTTTCTATGGCCACCAGATCCTGTCAAAATCTTGTAGAAACTCTTGTGGCAGAAACTTTATGAAGCACTCATGTCAGCTGAGTGGATGCTATTTTGAAATGTTACAGAACACAGGCCTTTTCTCCTCCAGAATAGTGTTCTTTGCCTTTCTATGGTTGTCCCTTTTATTTCTTCGATTTCCTATCATAAGTTAGGAGGATGAGTGCTAAAATAGTGTCATTTCTAGCCACCCGTTAAACACTACTTTCTTCCTCCACATGTCAGAGTACTCTGAGGCACAGGGAGTAAATGTAGTTATCAAAACCACAAAGCAAATGTTCATCTGGTTTTAAAACAGGGTGACCACAGAGCAGTCACTATCATCAACCCCTTGGTAAATATTTACCCTGGACACAAATACATTTGAAAATGCCCAAAGGGCAAACATAAAGAATCCTACTTTGAGTAGGAAAAAAAAAGGCCAAAGTAGAAAAACAGTTACTGATGACAGCAGTTATTGTTCACAGTAGAGTCTATGATATAAAATCTGAGTTGGACTCTGATCTCTTTTATGTGACCTTTCCAGGATTAATAACCAGAGTGGTTCTTTGTTTTGTGGCCACTTAAAATCAGCGAGTTTCCTCCCCAGACAGGGATTTTATTTTCCATATAAAGAGCATCATCTAATCTGCTTGGGTCAATACATCCTTGTGTATACTCCATATTCATCTTTGCTTTGATGAAAAGTACTCCCAAGCTCGGGAATCAGTAAACTATTTCAATCTTCATGTTAAAGATCAGGAAGTATACCGATTCCGATAAATTCTCTAGTCTGTAAAGGTCTTTACACAATGTTAGTTTATATCTAAATAGGCTGCAAGAGTCTCATGCATTCATACGCAGGCTTTTAGAAGGTGATTAGATTATGGGGGAATTACAGCTGATTTGTTGTTAGGAGATGAGGTTTTGTGGGAAAGGCAGGTCACTGGGGGCGCGATCCGGAGGGATATATTTCCCTCCTAGGCTTTCCCCTTTGCTCTCTGCTTCCCGGCTGCCATGACACAAACAACTTCCTTCAGCCATTCCCCTCTGCCACACTGCTTTTTCTTGGGAGCCTAGAGACCATGGGCTGAAACATAAGCCAAAATAAGCCTCTCCTCCTTTAACTTGTCCTGGTGCCATAAGGAAATGGACTAACACATGCCCACACACACTGTTTACACACAAATGACTAAAAAAGAAAATGTTTAAAAGACTTGTTTTCTTTTTTTTAGCACTGCACCACTGAATTAAAACTCCAGCCCTTTTTTGTTCCACAGGCTGGCCTGGAATTTAGGATCCTCCTGCCTCAGCCTGCCAAGTAGAAGCAATGATTAAAGGCTTGTGCCACAACCCTGGCTGAAAAGAGTTTTGGAAGCATTGGTAACTGAGGTCAGAGTCCCAATTTTTTTGTAGTTAGTAAAGCAACCCTTGGAAGTTCTCTGAGTTTGAGATACAAAGTCAATCCCTTTTATAGGTTGAAAAATAATTCCTTTTCCAAAAATAGCACACATCCTCAACCCTGTAATTTGTAAATATTACTCTATTTGGAAAAAAAAAAAAAAAGGTTCTTTGCCAATGTGATTAAAGCTAAGCATCTTGAGGTGAAAAACACCCATAGCAAAATTATCTCCACTTTTTACACAAGACCAGCCTGTCAGGATTGTGTTGCAACTTTTCCCTGAAAAAGCACTTATTTTTTACCTTCCCGGGAGTGTTTGAACAACAACCACAATCTGAATTATAATAGTCATTACTTCTTGCATCACTCAGAGAACAGCGAACAGAATGTTCTCGATTAACCAGAAAAAGATTTATCGCATTAAAAAAAAAAAGAAGAAGAAGAAAAACAACTGGGTAAGAAATTATTGAGAAGCCTGAGAGTCTGATTCCTAGCTGAGCGCCCAGTAAAAGCTCCCAAAGCAACAATGCAGAATGAGGTACTGAAGGAGCTGCCGCCCCTGAAAACAAATCCAGCATTTGCAAAATCAGGAAGTTAACTGCTGAACTGCTGACATGGCCACTGGTTCCAAACACACACTGTCTCTGGACCCTAATACGCAACACAGACAGTGGATATCTCATGCCTTGCCTCTCCTCCCGACTTGTTCCAAACACAAATTTAATTCAGGCTTATTGGATCGACAAAAGCTAAACCAGCAAGCACTTGCCCCTCTGTCTGGAAATCTAGAAAATGTATTCTTCTTTCAAGTCTCCACCTCCGCTTGCTTGAAGAGGAATAGAATATAATTTAGGCCAGTTGCTTAACAGTATCCAACTTGCTATCTGAAGAAAAATATATTAAATGTGCTTATATGATTTCTTTTTAAATTGAGTTTAGACGGGAGCCACAGAAAGTTTCAGTGCACTCAGAGGTTAAAGTCCTATCATACAAATCCTTTGCTGTAGACAGAAGTGGGCTTTAATTAGACTGGCATATACAATAGTATAAATGAGGATGAATGTGTATTGAGCCCTGAATAAGGAAGCTTTATATACATCATCTTATTTGGTTCTTGTAACAGCCATATTAGACGGGGATGACTATCCCTATGGGAGAGATGAGGAACTGAGGCTTAGACAAAACACTGCTGAATTTAAAAAGCCCTACTTATTCCATGACAGGACATCTCAGACCGCCTGTCGTTCTGAGACCTTGATTCACCTATTTGGTGAATTTGGGGGAAGATATGGAAGCCCTGTGTGAGCTACTCCGACGTTTAATTCACTCTTGCTCGACTTGACAGCTCAATAGAATGTACTAAGTTGTACATAGTATATAACTAGCCCTTTTGCAAACCCGCTAACTGAAACAAATGAATACAGGAATGTGTACGTACTCTCAGATGCCCATAGGAGAATCTTGGGAAAGGTAAATCTTTTAAAATCCTTTCACTTATTCTACAAAGATGAATAGTTGAAAACCAAAGCTGAAAATGACAATAGTTGAGATGCAGTCGCTTGAAAACCCACGTGAGAAAAGGAGATGTACCAAAGAGACTTGGAAAGCAGGAAGTGTTTTAGTGAAAAAGACTGCAAAAATGTGTCCAGAAATACCCACCATCTGAGTAACAATTACAGGTATATTTCTGTGTCCCTAGATTTATAAATGTAAGCTAGGGAGGACCCAGGTCACTCTTAAAGAAGGGCACTTTAGGAACTGAACATCACCAAAGAAGTATGTGATTTGGTTGGTTTTAAAGAAAAATGTGGCTGGGGATTTAGTTCGGTGGTTAGCGTGCTTGCCTTGCAAGCACAAGGTCCTGAGTTCGATCCCCAGCGCAAAAAAAAAAAAAAAAAAAAAAAAAAAAAAGCTGAAAGATGCTTCATAAAAAGCATTCCACAATAAAATTACTTAAGGAAATGCTACTTAATCCACCCTATTCCTAGAGGAGTTGCAATTATATCCGCACAGAATTTGTTAGGCCCTTTAAAAAGATGAAGGTTGAGGGTTTAGCTCAGAGGTAGAGGACCTACCTAACACACGCGAGGTCCTGGGCTATATCCTGAGCACGACAGTAATAATGATAAAGAAAAATTTAAAATAATAAATAAAATGAAAATGTCTACGTATATTTAACAACATTTTCCTCAAACCTATAGCCTAGAAAATGATTTGTGTAGATATGTATGTGTGTGTACCTTATATATTTGAATCTATACTTCCATGTACCTTTCAGTTTTTCACTCTACCGATATTAAGATGCTGACATCACGTCCAATCACCAGCTCTATGAATTAATAGATGGAAGTAGTAGAGCAAGCAGAAGCGCCTCCCAAAGGAAATACCACAAAAAGCACATGGAGGCAAGTACGTCAGTTCTACTTAAGGCCAGGTAGAAAGCAAACAAATATACACTAATTGGGAAACATGATGTCAACATTTTTCAAGAGAGAATTAATTGTTAAATTCTTCTACTTTAGATTTAACCCCTCGATAAAAGCACTTGCTTAGACTAAGATCCAATAAAATATCAAAATACATGTTATTAATAAGTCATAAAATTTACATTTCACATTCTTGGTAAAATCGGCCATGTAAAATAAAAAATTCACGTCAATACCAAAAGAACACTATCCATATTGTTGTACTGGTGAATGGACAATATGACAATTTTAATTTATAAAGCAACATTGTGCATGTGTCAGTTTTCATTTAATTATATAAAATAGATGTAAAAATAATTTTATTAGGTAAATGTAACACAAAAATAGAACCAAATGAAATTGTAGTGTCTTAAATACAATTTTGAATTCACTATATTTTTACCATTAAAAAGCACTCAACTTTTATGAAACAAATTTTCAGAAGATAAAGTTATACAAAGCTCGTCTTTTCAAACAGTTAACTTAGGGATTCTTTTTCTTTTTTCTTTCAGTGTACAGTTCAGACTTTCTTATTTTCAACTGCTGATATATATTATTTTTCATAAAAGCCATTCACACTTGCTTTTACATGTTGTCTCGTAGTATTTTGTCCTCCCATTGCAAAAAATAGCTGGACTAATCTCTCCTGCCTAAGTCCTCAGTCCATCTCAGTGTTCTGGAAGATAAGATTAGGGGCCTTGATCCCCCTGCTGTTAGAACAAGACCTCAATCTCTCACTGTCTCTATTTAATCAGGTCCCTATTTTAGCTGCCACAAAGCTGTCAACAAAAGAAAATAAGCTATCCCGCATCAAGGGGTTAAATTGGATTTCACAGTGTGCACAGGCTCTTCTGAGCAAAATTCCACCTGCACCCTCCGTCAGGCAAATTACTTCTGACTTTTAATTTATTTCTCTAGGAAATAGAAAGGTATGGCATAACCAAAGTCAACAGAGAATAAAGTACAAGGTGTAATCAGGTGCTCAGCGATTGCAGGCCCCCTTCTCTGTCAGCTTTAATAGGTTCTCAGAACACACAATTTATAGAATGCATGACATGCCCTCTCTGTTCTGAGTTTTATTTTGGACTTGTCTAGTTAATGTTTCCAACAAGTGACAACTGACGTTTGCTTGATGCAATGGTGCCCGGAAGAGGTGTACTTTGTACACTGAAGTTCAGCCTGAGAGTTTGCAAAAAATAAATAAATAAATAAATAAATAAATAAATAATAATAATTGAACTGGACAGCTGGACCCCTAAAGTATAATGTCTAAACCAGAGGAGAAATCTGATCAGGTGATGGCAATATTCATTTTGCAGGACTGTGGGTGTCAAATGTGGGGTACATGTTGAAAACAAAGGAAATATATATTTTAAGATGAGATTATTGTTTTGTGACCAATCCATTTTGCAGCCAATCATTAAATAATTCCCAAGTAATACAATTTGATACAGTCCCTCTTCTAAGTTGAACAGAATATGAAAGTATTTCTATGATTTAATTTCACAAAACCAATTTTAAGGGTTAGTGGAAATTTATATGAATTAATAATTGCAAGTACTTATTGCTTTGGGGAAAATGGCAGGCATTTTTGTCTAAGAGATTAAAAGCCCAAAATTGTTTTTTAAGGTACAAATTTAACAAGTGTGCAGGGAACATCTTTTCAAAGAAGGAAAAATGGGATAATGATGAAAATTTACATTTTCATTATAAATTAAGAGTCATGGATTTGCTGATAGCGTCTTTTCTTTTCTGATATTATCTAATATTTAATCCAAGCACGCTTTGAAATGAATTTCATATACCCTCAAAGTGTTCAGCTCCTCTTCCATTGCAAAAGATTAATTCATTTTATATTTTTATTCAGCAAATTTTGAACTGCAACAGGAGGTTGATTACTGACAGGAGAATTTGCCAAGGTATATTGATCAGTAATATTTTTTCCAATTGTATATAAACACAAATTATATTACTTAAACTGACCTATTTATAATTGATTTGGAAATTTTTTTTGATCCTTATAATGGTTTCACTGTTATTTTAATCCTTGCCAAACCAGGAGAACATAGGTTTAGAATGAGGATCTGGGACAACTAGAAAACCAATATTGACTATTATAAATAGAGACTTACTAGGAAAACTGAAAATCCAAATCATCAAAATAGCTCACCATTGTTAATATACATTTTAAACAGTGGAGAATCTTTTAATAATGGAAACCCTGGCCGGGCATGGTGGCGCACATCTGTAATCACAGCACTGGGGAGGCTGAGGCAGGAGGACCATTGTGAATTTGAGGCCAGCCTGGGCTACATAGTGAGACTCTGTCTCAAGAAAAAAAAAAAAAAAGGTAGGGGGGAGTTCAGGATTTAGCTCAAGTGGTAGAGCACTGGCCTCGCGAGCGTAAGGCCCTGAGTTTGATCCCCAGCACCCCTCCTCAAAAAATAATGGAAACCCATAATAACCATTCCCATATGCAGTTTTCTTATGATTTATATCTACATATTCCCTACACAAGGCTTTTGGACGGGGAATGGACTATGGGAATGATATGGCCGAGGCTCTTAGGAGGACCAGGTCCAGTCAGAAGAGGCAGGTAACTGGGGCGTGACCCAGAAAAAAATATCTCCATTCTCCGCTCCTCCCTTCACTCTATGCTTCCTAGTAGCCATTGATTTGAGCAGCTTCCCTCTGCCCAGGCGCTTCTACCATGCCATGCCCTTCCTTTGTTTAAGACTGCTACATATGGACTGAAACATCTGAATTATGAGCCCAAATAAACCTCTCCTTCTTTAAATTGCACGCGTCAGGTGTTTTGTTCCAGTGATTAGGAAAGTGGTTAAGACAAAGCCCATGGAGAGTGCAGGAATAATTTTTTAGAAAGGAGGCAATTACGTCCTCTTACCACACTAGCTCCATGCGAATGAATAGGAAAAGTTCCAGGCACATCACTCTAAACAAAAATGATTCTAAGTAGTACACCTATACATAAAGAGGAAGTTTATAATCCACATGTTCTCTCAATGAAATTTAGATCCGCTGGCATGGTCACCCAACCTTTCTGCTTTACTGCCCATGACCCAGCTTCATGTCAGTGTTGTAGATCTAACTAGAATAGTCCTGGGTCCAGATGAGTAATTAGGGGTAAAGTTAAAATTACTTGGGAGTTGTGAAATGAAAATAAACCATAGGAATGAGATGTGATTCACTTAAATACAGCACTATGAGGGAAAAGAAGTGAAGAATCGCAACTCAAATATGTCAACATATAGAAGCTTGGAAAATAAGATTACCTAATAAATGGAACAAAAACATGCGCATCATTTAGAACTAAAGAGGTCAGAAACATGTGGTGTCACCAAAAGAAAAAGGAGAAAATATTTTCAGAAAGAGAGCAAGTCAACTTTGGAATCCACAGCTGCTGAAAAGATTAAATTGAATGTATATCTATCACTCAGTACAGTGTATAACCCAGGAAGAAATTAGTACATAACGAATTATAACCATAAAATTATAAAACATATATTGTACTAAATTAAATCACAAAGAAATTGAATTGCTAAAAAAATAAAATGGTAAATTCAGTAAATAAACCATGGTGAAAGGACCAAATATCATCTCATAGTCACCCAGGGAGTTCAGTAAATAAAGTCCTGAAAAATATGTGAAGTGAACTTTCATACAAGCACCTTGCTATAGACTGTACCTCCTTAAAATTCATAGTTGGAACTATGAATTTTACCTCCAACATATATTTGGAGGTAGTGTTTCTGGGAAGAAACCAGGCAATAAGGGTGGGGTCCTTGAGATGAGATTAGCACCTTTACATGAAGAGATACAAGAAAGATTTCTTCCTCTCTCTTTCTGTCCCTACTATGTGAGGATGTAAGAGGCCCATCCCAGTCTAGAAAGAGACCCTGGGTCACTGGACATGCAGACATCTTGATCTGCTCTGCCTCCAAGACTGTGTGAAATAAAGACCCCTTGCGTGAGCCATTCAGTCTGTGGTGTATTTGTTGTAGCATCCTGGATGAAGACACAGATCAAAGCAGACAAATTCACAGAGGTATTCTGAATGAGGTTTATTTTATGGAGCTGAATCTCTCCCCTAAAATATAAACAAATGTTTGGCATACCCCATCTATTTTGTTTTATTTGTTTGTGAAGAATTTCTGTCTAGACATATAGAGATGTACTTATTTTTACACAGATACAACTGTGCATAAATGTATTTACAGAATTAAATCAAGATTTTTTTTTAAGAATAATTGAAGAGGTAGAATAATAGGTTGAGTATGACCTCCGAAGTACAATTTTAAAAGGAGAAATACCAACACGTAAGAAAAGGGAATTACATTGAATTATATTATAGATGAACACTAAATCATGAGAATGACCTTTTTGTCCTTATTATAATATGAAATTCATCTTTTTCAAATAAATACCATCAGAAAATATGGTGAGTCCAACCTGCAAAAATTTGACATATATCCCAACTACTTTAAGTACATCAATGTATGCTCTTGGTCAGATGGATTACTTTTTGTGCACTACAATGCCGAAGAGTCTGTTGATACATGACAAGTTTATTTATCTAATATTATTACTTATGCTGAATAAATAGTTATCCCAAAATAATTTTAGCACTAGGAAAAACTTAAATTTCTCATAGAAACCATGCAACCTACCAGGAAGTTGCAAGTCAGAGTCCTGTGACTAAAATATGAACAATTCTCTTCTTTTCAAAACTCCCTGCATTTGTTTCATGGACACCATTCTCGGACACACTATGATAAGGCTTTATACACTTACTTAGAGGTGATGGATTATAATGTTTAAGAACAAAGTGCCTAGAGCCAAACTGACTGTCTTTAATAGAATTACTAGTGTAGAATTTGGCACGTTACTTCTCTATCCCTTGGATTTTTTATTTGCAAAAAGAAAGTAAAAAATAAAGGAGATGAAATAATCTTTTTTATCTGGTCCTATTTTTGTGAAGGTTCAATGATTTTACACATGTAAATCTCTTATAACAATATGCATGTGTAGTATGTTGTATGTAGTATGTTCTCTATAAATGTTAGTTGTCATTGTGGTTTACTGTAGGTTGGGTCTCGAAAGGCCCATGGGTTAGAGGCTTGGTCCACAGCTTGGTGCTATTGGGAGGAGGTAGAATTTTTAAGTGTTGAGACCTAGTAGGAGGTTGTAGACTGTTGGGTGGTGTGCCCATGAAGAGAATTGTGGAATCCCAGTCTCTTCTTTCTTTTTTGCATCCTGACCATGAAGTGAACAGATTTCCTATGCCATGTGCTCTTGCCATAACGTGGTGTCCCCAAGCCCACCATAGGTCTAACTAAGGCCAATGGGTCCAACCAATGATGGACTGAATCTTTCAAAGTGGTGAGCCAGAGTAAACCTTATCTCTTTACAAATTTAGAGTCTCAGGTATTTGTTACGGTCACAAAAAAGCTGGCTGGACAGTTCTTGCTGATACTGTTGCTGCTGTGATTTTGTCAACAAGCTTGGTGTCTTAGTTACTTTTCTCTCATTGCTGAGACAAAATACCCGACTCTCAAAATTAAGGGAAGAAAACTTTATTTGGCTTACAATTTGTAGAAGTTTCAGTCCACAATCAGCTGGATCCAAGGCAGGGTGTCACAGCAGACCCTCAGAAGGCAGCAAGGCAAGCAAGAGGCAAGCAAGAGGCATGAAAGGGAAGCAAAAAAAGGGAATAGGCAAGCCTGTTTTTGTCCCTTGTGTTTTATCCAGGCTATCTGCCCTTAGGGTGGATAGCACTCCCACCCTTAATCCCAGAACCCTTAATCCTGGTGTCACATCACCACAGAATTATGCCAAACCAATCACGGACTAATTTAGAAATCACACACTCTAGAACCAGCCCCACCTATGACCACATGAGGCTTTGGGGGGGCATCTAGACACAAACCATAACACTCATTAAACTAATAGAATCCATTTAGCCCATATTTGGTGACTGCCCATTGGTTCACATTGTACCACACCTCACTTCATTGTTTCTGTAGGCTTTCAACCGCATCAACTTGTGCTTTTTCATCTAGGAGGAAATTCTATAATTTAGGCATCACCTATTAAGTGCACTTAATATTTTGGCTGTTATAATTGATTCAAGCATGAGCAGGATTCAAGCCAAAAAACCTCAAAGTAAATTTTGAGTTTTTGCTTGAGCTTTTCCTTTATCTGGGCACAAACCTGAGTAGATGAAATGGTTTTAGGTAGAGTTACTATCTTGGTCGCATGTCCTGGCTGGGATTTAAATGATCAAACAAAGCCAAAAATAAAAGGAGAACAAATATTGATGTTATCATTTAAGCCCCCAAACCAGCCTCCTGGTCTTGACAGTTATGACAGCCATCACATCTCCATAAAGCTTAAACCAGTTTGCATGAGAATTTTTATCTCACTTGCAAACAAGCAAGCACCAAGACAAAGAAAACCAATTTCATCTACTGTTCTCAGAAAAACAGAAACAAAAACAAAAACCAATAGATTCCCCATTGTGACTCCTTTGCTTCCTTTTCTATTTTCTGATCACAGAAATTACCACAATTCTTAGATTTCTCACCGAAATGCCCCACCTCGTTCATCAGTTTGTTTTTAAATACCCTATCTAGGCAGAATGAATTTTAATTCTGAGGCTAATGTTGGAACCAACAATGGTGGAGTATCTCCATTGTAGCACATCTCCATTCTTTTAAATCTAGGTAGGATAGTTTAAATTAAGGTACCTTGCAAGTAACATGTAGTCGAGAAGAGTTTCGCCATAAAATTTATAATCAATCCAAGCAACAGGTTTTTTCTTTCCTGTCTTAGATTAAGAAATCACTGAACCACGAAAAACGAACCATAAACTCCCAACCAATACTGGAGTATATGTCCATGGAATTACTTCTGCCAGAATCTCCTGAAGTACATATGAAAATAAGTGAAAAAACAACTACAAACAGGTAAAATACTAGCTGCTTATAGGAATAAATACTGATATAAGAAGAACAATACCAGCTATCTGAATAAGACTCCTAAGAAATCAAGATCTTCATCTTTTAGATCTATGGGTATTGGGTAGATATTTGCTTTCCCTTTAAGTTTCCTCAGTTCTTTGTACGATGATCTAGCTCTATTTTCCTCTAGGTTTATAGATAAGCCTTTTTACTTTAAATCTGTTCATCTTATTTGTGATCCAGATGACAGAAAGCAATTGCACTAAGCCCTTAACTTAAATTTGTTTGCATACAAATGGCGCCTTGCAGGCCTGATTTACATTACCCAAGCAGGTTTTCTCTGGGAAGTTCACTTTCCCTGAAACTTGCATGTGGGTGTCAATTTTCATCAAAAGTGAATCTATTAGTCTCCTTCATTTCCTGATTACTCAAGGCTTTATCAACTACAGAGGATTTAGCTTGCCTAAAGGGTAAGAAATCCATTCATTTTCCCAGATATGGTAAATTTTCTCTCTGAATCTAGCCAGACAATCACAAAGCTGGGTGCCTAGGGCATCATCTTTAGCCTCTGACAGAACAGCTTTGACTGAATGGGGTCTCGCTGGTCCAAAGGCCATAAGCATCAGTCTCAGGGAAACCTAGCTCTCATTTGTACAGAACCCGAGAAAATTTGTCAATAAATATGCTGTCCATAGCACAGCTTTTAAGACATACTCATAGAACACTTGTGAGGTGCAAGGTGTGACAAAAATACCAATTTATTCAGTTTTCAGAGACAGACAACAACATCGAAGGGCTCGTCCCTTCTGGCAGACATCAGCCTTATCTGTGCAATAGTGTGTAACTTTCCTTTTGCTTCGCGATAGGAGAAAGGTCAGGAGCACTGCTGCTAGAGCCTCGTATCAGCCACACTAGTAGATCTCCTAAGAGGCTATTTATTTTTTCATATCATGAGTAATTTCAATGCTAACTGACCCTGTTGCTCTCAACTGGCTCCTTGGAATTTTGGTGCCCAGGATCCATTAGTAACCCAGCTTTGCTGCTGAAAGGGCCTTAGTGCACAAGACCGGAAGTTTGAATTTAAATCTATTTTGGCTTTACGTCTTTGTTTACTTTCAATCTAAATTTGTGCGTGTGTGTGTTTGCATGCACACCTTTATATGTGTCTGTACATTTTCCCTTTCTTTCTGCTTCAGAGTAATTCTACTAGTTACAATGAATCTAATCAGGAACAAATGAGATGGGGGTAATAGAATATATAAATAAATATAAAAATTCATATACATGCACAATAATTAATGCTCATGAGAGAAAACTCTTGATTTCATCACTGATCAACTTACCATTTAGAAAAATTCTGAATATCATCTTTCAAATAGAGACTAGTGGAAAGAGTACTGCCGATAATGAAACTAATGGAAAATATACAAAAAGCAAGCTTTAGGTTTTTGTTTTAAACACATAAATAAGGGACATGTTCATTGTTAAATCTGTAGTATAAGGATATAAATTCGACAGATTTTTCCATACACCAATAATGAACCACCTAAGACAGAAAGCAGAGAGATGATTCGTTCATAACTGTTGCAGTGGAATGGGCCAATAAAAGTCCAAGTTCTTGCGTATGAAGAAAAGAGAAGTGTCAAGCGTACACCCAGTAGGAAGTAGTAAGCAGCTACATTTATTGAAGTTCATGAGAAGTTGCGCTTAGGGCCGGTCCCTGCCAACAAATGTATAACACACACCAAGAAAGTGCTGGGGTGACAGAAAAATACTGCACACAGATCAAAAGTAGCAACAGCAACAGAAAAAAGGGAGCGATAACCCAGGCTTCCAGAATTTAAAAGCCAGACACCTCTGCTTTAGGTGCCTCCCATTGAATCCCTAGATGTGACTGACAGGAATGACTGCTGGGGCGTTGAGTCATCTCAGGCGCTCTTAGCATGCATGCTCATCCCAGAATTCACTGTGATCTTAGTTATATTTATGAGATATAGTGCATATTTCTGAGTTTGTAATGAGTTACAAACAGAGGAAAGGTGACCAAGAAGGTCAGGCTAGGAAATCTAACATGCATGTGTTCTTGCCTAGAGCACTGGTGATCTCCTAAGCTTTTATTATTTTATTTTTTACCTTGCCTAGGACCTTGAGAGCAGGAATAAACTAGGGTTCTATTTAAAATTAAATGGAGATAAGGGAGTGACTCTCTCAGATCCATTATTTCTAACTGTACTACTCCCCACTGAGAGCCCTGGTCCCGAAACTCTTTGAGGGGTGTTGAAGGAGGAAATTTCATCTTCTATAGGTACTTCCGGCAGAACGTGGGCATTGGTCCTACCTACGGGGAGACCAAGGAATTCTCACCTTGAATGACCTATAAATTCAAGGGAGCTGAGTTTTACTTCTGAGGAATTTTCGACAAATCATGGACATGCATGCAGATTGTGTTCTTGAGTTAAGGTAATCACTACTAGTTTTACAGTTATCAAACAAGAAGAAATACAGATTTTCTCTTAGTTAAGTATGTAAGACCTAAATACTAAGGTTATGAGAGGCATTTATAAAGGCCGTGTCCAGAACAGTAACCAAGACCCCCCAATTCCAGATGTTTGGTCAGGAGATCCGTGACTCAGGTAGTTCTTCATGAATCTTGGAAGCACAATCAGCCAAGTTTGTTTGCATCTTTCACTATTTTGGGCCTACTGACACAGGAATTACATAGGTAGGTCTCGAAACCCAATTCTGCCAGAGGTAGCTATAGAAGACAGAACCTTCCCTTTCAACACCCCTTGAAGATTTGGAAACAACAGACCAAAGAGAGCATAAAGAATGAGAGAAAAATCCTTGCCAGCTATTCTTCTGACAGAGGATTAATATCTAGAATACATAAAGAACTCAAAAAAACCTTAACACCAAATAGCCCAATCAATGAATGGGCAAATGAATTGAACATACTTCTCAAGAAAAGTACAGGACCTCAGGAGCCTCACAGAATAACAAGGGATAGGAAAAGGAAACCTTCTGCTGGCGGGAGTACAAAAAAATATAGCCTTTAGGAGTGCAGTATAGACAGTCTTCAAAAACTAAGAATAAAATTACCATACGCCCCAGTTATACCACTACTTGGTACGTAAAGGAATCAAAGTCATATACTACAAGGATATCTGCAATCCATGTAACCATGATATGGAACCAGCCTAGGTGCCCACCAACAAATAAATGGATTTTTAAAATGTGGTATATATAGATAATGGAGTATTATTCAGCCATAAACACGAATGAAAGAATGCAATAAAGTATGAAAATGAATGAAATTGGAGATTGTCATGTTAAGTGAAATAAGGCAGACTAAGAAAGACAAGTACATATGGAATGTTTTTCCTCATATGTGGAATTTTATAAAAAGATGACATGAATGTAGGAAGGAGACTATTATTAGACAAGAGGAAATGCATAAGGGAATAAGTGGTAGCGGGAGTGTAGTCTAAGATAGGGTAATGGGGGAAGAGTTATGATCAAAATATACACATTGAAACCTAGTATTTAGTAAAATTAATAGACACCAATAAAATATACTTTAAAAAGAAACAGAAAATAGGTTAATATGCTCAATTAATTAAATTTTAATAATCACTGTTAAGAAGGAATAGTAAAGCAAATTGCAGTATTATTAGGTCAGTCTTCCAAATTATCATTGGGCATGTAGTTACTGAATCTGAAATAAGCTGAGGCTTGGGTACACCTGCATATAAGGTCCTCAACTCTTCTTAGGATTCGTCAACCAACTTTTCAAGTATGAACACTAGCTCGTTCAGCCAATAATGACTGCACAGAACATTCCTCTCCTTGAAAAGGAATACGCATTCTTTCTTGTCATTCAACCAACAAGCAGTTTTTCTGTCTCCCTTCCTATAATTTACCCCACGGCCAACCAATTGTAGATTTGCGCTTTTAGCTCCTTGGCTCTTTGTTGCTTCACTATGAAACAAAGCTTTTTCTTTTAGCAAAAACTCAATGTCATGACGACAGCTTCTATGAGCCTGTGCATGATAACAGTTTTACAACACGGAGAGGGACAGAGAGATGTTGGAAGGGATAAACTGCGCCAGGAACTTGATTTGTATGTATTTACTTAGTTTCTAGCGCCCTTTGTGAAGTGTTACTATCCCTATTTTACAACTAAAGCAACTGAAGCTCATGGAGGTTCAATATCTTGTTCAAAAACCGCAGCACTTAAGTGACATATTCAGATCCAAGTTACAGGCAGAGTAATTTCCACCATTAGAAATCTGTCTCTAATAAATGATTTGACAAGTTCTTATGGATACCAGTTATGGATGAAACTGTCTACTCTGCCTGGAGAAGGTGGCTGGTCTAATTGTCCATCATGAATTAGGGCCCTGACCACAGCTGTTTGATCCTATGCATACTCATCCAGAAAGAAAATTAAGTACCAATAGAAGTTCAAGGATGATGGAAAAAAGGAAAAGTCAGTGTCTGAAAAAGCCACATATTTTGCTTTCCAATCCATGCCCAGACATCATTTAGAAGCCTCAGCAAGAAAGCTCCATAGTACTTACTTACTGGTCCTTGGGCACACAATTTCCTATGTCTGAACTTGTTTTGCCTTAAATCCACTGCACTGGCTCAGAAAGTATTCCACCTTCTGCTTTCCTCTACTTACTCATTCGGGCATTTTTTACCGAGAACCTCCTATAGCCTAGACATTCAAAAATGGTCAGGATGTGATTTTTACAATCATAGTGGCTTATAATTTTTTGGAAAATATACTTATTTGGCCTTATTTGCTTGTCACCATCATTTCTTATATATACTGGTCGTGACACTTAACCACAAAGAACTGTGGTTTTCTTCCTTTCTTCCTCCCTCCTTCTCTTTTTTTCCTTCCTTTCTTCATTCCTCCTTTCCTTCTTTCCTTCCATCCTTAAACATTTCTCACTTGGACAATGTTGATTTCTGGGAATTCAACAGTGTGAAAGAAACTCAGTCCCTGGGATATTTACAGTGCTTGGTTACAAGGTAGGTGCATATGAAAGTTGAAATTTGAGTGGATGACTAAATCACTGTTTAGATGGCCAACTTATATTTGTGGAAGGTGAAAGAAGAAAAAGTTCAAGTGGTGGTCTAGTGACTTATTGCAACAAAACACATGTTCCTGTACATAAATTTTTATATAGGTACTAGGCAAAGCATGCATCCAGTATTTGGAAATAATCATTCATGTAAAGAAGGCACACTGATAGAAACAGGGCAGAAGGATCAATTTCTTTACCATTTAACGAGTTCAGTGATTGCAATTATTTTTTCTGGCCTTTTTAATTTTCTGAAAATGGAGGCAAAGAAGCTGGCAGCTATTGGGTGCAGGCATAGAAACTGGCTTTAGAATGAGCTACCAAATTTAGAGGGCTGCAGAAGCAGGTCACCATCTAGGTATCAGTATAACATTTGAGAATAACCCCAAGAATATGTGCTGAAGTGCAAGGTATCAGGCTCACTCTAGGGATTTGGCTTTAAAAGATCCACTATATGAACTTAGACTCTGAATCTTTCATGACGAGTTTACCACACTCCTGTGCAAGCACTCTCCAGTACCAATTTCGGGAAACATTTCTTTGTACAGGTGGGGCCCAGGAAGTATGATTAGACTAATGCATGTCCAGGATTCTCTTTAACCGTACCACTAAAAGAAAAGTACAGCGGCAAAGAATATTTTCCCATTTCCATCTTGAGAAAGATTCGTGAAGTTTATTCTCTGCATCACTAATGAAGGCAGCTCTTTATATTAAAGGCTCCCTGCTGCGGAGCTATCAATTTTAGGACGAGCCTCAGCTTTCAAGTGCTAATGATCATACTCTCTTTTTCCCCAAAGGGGAGAGGCAAGCTTCCTCATCCTCCTTAGCAGCTCCTGGCTCCAGTGTAGGCCGACATTCTGGGAACTGTCAGATTCCCAGAGGGATCTGTCCCCCTTTTCAAAATCACCCCCTCACCTCTCCCATTTGTTGCACGGTGTGTGCAGTCTAGAACTCCATGTTTCAATCTTTCTCCACAGAAATGTCTTAATGAGTATCTGGAATATGACGGTTACACTTGTGGTCAGGTGGATATCATTTCAGACAGAGGTTATCTGACAAAATGTCTGTCATTTCATAACTAGAGTTTCCTCACCTGTAAAATAGGGATAGTAAATCTCTCATTGCAAAGTTAGTTAATTCTGTTGATAAATATCAGTGAATCAACAATTAGGGGCCCAGGTGCTAGGAGGTTAGTATACATTCACACAAAATGTCAGGATTTCAGAACTTTAGATATTGAAAGAAAAGCAGTACACTATACACATACAGAAAAGCAACTTCATAGTGTGATAACATCTGTGAAGCAAATGAAGAGGTTGCAATGAAAGCCTATAACAAGGGTTGAAGAGGAAGATTGAATACTTAGGTAAGTGTGACAGAGTTTCCCAGGAGAAGACATTCAAAAAAGAAAAGAGCTGGAGGGGTAGGGAAAAAGTTATGAACAGAACCCAGACTGCATGGGAAACAATACAGAGAATCAGTGCTTGGGATCACATGCTATTAAAAAGCTTTTGCACAGCAAAAGAAATCACCAATAGAGCAGGGCAAAAACCCACAGACTGGGAAAAAATTTTTGCTAGCTATCCATCAGACAAAGGTCTAACATCTAGAATATACAAAGAACTCAAAAAAAATTAACCTCCCAAATTTAAAGACCCAATCCAAAAATGGGCAACTGAGATGAATAGACATTTCTCAGATGAATAAAAATGGCAAATAAATATATGAAAAAGTGTTCAACATCACTAGTCATTTGAGAGATGCAAATCAAAACAACATTGAGATTCCACCTCACTCCACAAAGAACCACGTTTATGAAAAAATCAACCAATAATAAATGCTGGCGGGGCTGTGGGGAAAAAGGAACCTTCCTCCACCGTTGGTGGGAATGTAGATTGGTCCAGCCATTGTGGAAATAAATCTGGAGATTCCTCAAAAAACTACAACTAGAGGTTCCATTTGACCCAGCTTTTCCCCTACTGGAGATCTTCCCAGAAGAATTAAAATCGTCATACCACAGGGATGTATGCACAACCATGTTCATAGCAACACAATTTGTAATAGCTAAGCCTTGGAAACAACCTAAATGCCCAACAACCAATGAATGGCTAAAGAAAATGTGGTTTTTCTATACAACGGAGTACTACACTGCCATTAAAAAGGATAAACTAGAGTCATTTGTATGTAAATGGATGTTCCTTGAGAACATACTTTTAAGTGAAATAAATCAGACACTCATGAGTACACAGTGAATTGTTTCTCTGATATGAGAAACCATAACTGTAAATAAGGACAAAGAGGTGTAATAGATATTATATAAAAGGAAGATAATATACAAAGGAGAGGAGCACTAGAAAGAGAGAAGGGGGAAAAGCAGAAAGGCAACAAAGGAAAGAAAGGGGAAAGGGAAATCATGGAAAATTATGACTAAACCTGCTGTAAATAGGGAGGGAGGGAACAGAGGGGAGGAGAGGGGAAGTAGGGGCAGAACCAAGATGCATCATGTACAGGTACAAAACAAATGTGATGAATGTGATCATTATATGTAAAATGTACCAATACATGTTCTTGGTTTAAAAATTAAAAAAAAAAAAAAAGAAAAGAGCTGGAGGCAGCAAACCAAAGAAATAGAAGCATAAATGAGGTGCTAGGTTAGGAGGAACGTCACCAAAGAAACAGAGAGGTGTTTAAGGGTATTAGAGACAGGCAGCATGAGTTTGTATCACTGAGTACAGTACAGGCCAAGTTATTAATGGCCTACAAGACCAGAAATGGATATTTGGATTGTACCTTAAATATAATGGAGAATTGCAGACAGAGAAAGGAACATTCCAATTATGTAAATCACATATGATATTGTCCCTTTGATGGGCTTTAAAGAGGAGGTGGGAACCTCAATGCAGCCTGCCCTGTAGGTTCTCGATTCACACCATGGATAGAGAATTTCAGGACACATTAGTGTGAGACATGGGCAGATTTATTAAGCAGAATCAGAAAGAAACTAAGGGAGAGTAGGAAAATGACTCCAGCTTCAGTAACTGGAGGGGCACACTCTAATGAAGGGGTTCAAACTGGCCTGCTGACAAAATAATGAGACCAGCTATTATGGATTAGCCAGAGTAAGCCAGGTCAACCACCATTTCAGATGTGGCTTTGTATCTCCAGAGGACTCCTTGTGGCTCGAGGGGCCATTCAGTTCCCTTGAGATGATGATTTTTTGTTTGGGAGAAGTGGTGTCCTCATAGTGCAGTCTGTGAAGTTCTGTTTCTTCTGGAACCTCAGGTGATTGTAGGTTTAGGTCAATGGCTGGGGACTTCTAGGCATGGACTGTGCCTGAGACAGGGTTGTGAGTGTCTGAAACTGGACGTTCCAAAAGGTGTCAGTGGGATGCCTCCCCAAACTATGAGAATTACTTTAGCTATTCTTATCTTGGAGTTCTCAGTCTTGAAGAGGTGTGAGGTAAATTCGGGTTTTGCAGAGTAGGGCAGGAAACTAACCCAAAGTCTTAAGGTCGTAAGGAAGAGAAAAACTTCAGTTTCCTTCCCACTTACCTTTATCTCCTCTATCCTTCTTCTAAATGACAGTGTTAGATACATAAAAAGTATTCTATAAATAGCAGCTCTTCAGAAGTCATGATTCAGATTCATAGTGACATAGGAGAAATACGGCTCCCAACCTGTTAGATGGCCAATGCGCTGAGTTCATGGTCTCACGACATGGAGAAATGAGGTCACAAACCCAAGATAGATGTTAGGAGAGCTTTACCAGAAATAAGAGGAAGAACAGCTTTTGGATTTCCAGGAGGGGTCCCAAATGGGTGGCCACCGAGACTCTTTATCGGGAATAATTTATATAGCAAAGTCACAACATGGGTATAGTGTGGGTCAAACAACAATCAGCCTACAAGATTACAAGTACAGCTGCTTGGGTAATATTGATCTAATTAGGAAATGAGTCACACGACAAGGGTACGCAGAAAGAACAAAGGCATTTTGGGGAAGGGATGGGTCCGCGTGCTCTGGTCCCCCACCTGGGTCTCTGATGCTAGCTGGACTTGCTGGGCCAGGTGGTGTTAATTACAATATAATTCCAAACTGCTATTTATCCCTCAGGGAGGCATGCAAGCCTGGCCATTACAACTTCATCTTTATGCCTCCACACCAATCTTGAGGATGTTATTTTATGTGCTGACTTCCTTAACGGCCCACGCTCTCTCTGACTAAATATTAATTTTTAGCTAACTTAATTGCCTATAATAATAGTATAACTAAACTTTCATTTCTAGAATATAATAGAGTAACAGAATCATATTGGTTAGGGAGTTTTTCACATTATAGACAGTCACACGATACAGAATGGCCCAATCTGTATAATACCCCAGTTCTTGTACCTGTCAACTTAGAATAACTCCTGCAAGTGCTAAAGCAAAGTTAAATGGCATAATTTCCTGAAAAAGAATAGGAAGATGAGCGCTTAATAAACATTGAGTGAAATAAAACATTTTGAACAGAATGTTTTTACATAAACAATCACTTTAAACCACAAGGAGTAGAAAATTGCTAAACACACATTCTGTTAATTTGGTGGTAGATACCATTAACATAATGCTTGCTGATGAAGAGGATTTTACTCAGAGTAGGTAAGAGACTTTTCCAATGACATCCAGCTATTAAATGAAGAAGATGGAAGACACAGGAAGCACATGTCTGTCCCATATGTTTATCACTGTAAACTATACTGCAGAGTTTCTATAGTTTTCTTTTGAAATACAAAATAACATTGGTAGCAGTACCAGTTAACTGGGTAATAAAATATAAAGTTACTAATTATTGACACGTAAAAAATGTTACAAAGTGAAATATTTAATGTTTTAATAGGTCTAAAGACAGAAGACAGAAACCTGAGCTTTCAGAGTATAATACTAAATTAAACCAAATCTCATTCATTTTTAAGGGTATCTTTTTTTTTTTTTTTTTTTTGTGGTGCCAGGGATCGAACTCAGGGCCTTGTGCTTCCTAGGCAAGCACTCTAATCACTGAGCTAAATCCCCAGCCCTCATTCATTTTTATAAAAACTAATCATGTCTAAAATTGAGTGAGGCCATCACAAGGAGAATCACAAGTAGAATCTGAATTTAATGTCATTCGGCATTTGAAAAAGAATAGAATGGCAACATGAAGATACCCTTCCAATAACAACTAAACCAATTCTCCGGTTTAGTCCATATTTCTGGATTTTGCAAGCCAATCTTAATTTAGCATCATAATAAGTCACAAAACAATATTAGTAACAATGCTCTGCAAACACACGGCAAAATGTAATTTAGAAATATAGTACAAAGAAAAACAAGGCATAAAAGTAGCTGGGTGAGATAAAAAGGGCAGCTGTTCTTTCATTAGCTATCCCGGCTCCGGCACACACGTGGCTGAGCTCCCCGTTCAGCTGAACACTGGCCAGCCTCAGTTTCTAGCTACCCTTCTCCAGCTATAAAATATGAATGATACTTTTGTGAGAAAATGAACATGAAAACATTCTGAAACACCATGGTGGTGTTAATTGAAGTATTTAATAACACATCTAAATCACTTTTTAAAAGCAATTCATTTGAGGGGATATGAAAAGCCATGTCAATTACAAGTATCAGCAATAACTTGAGATAGAATAATATCCTCTTTTTAAATAATCAATTCTTTTCAAATGATTTCTTTGTAGGTGTTATTGCCTTTTGTTATTTTTTTTTTTTCTTCTCCCTTCTCATCTCCAATGTCAGAGATGTGTTTTTTTGGTGGAAGCCAGCAGGTGGCTCTCTGGTGTATGGCTGTCAAAAACAAATTTACCAATAACCCAGTTTGAGAATTTACCATAATCTCAAAAAGAAACATTCTGAAAGTAACAATTATTAACACCAAATTGCTTCCTTAACCCACCTCACTTTAATGCACAGATTTCAGTGCTGAAAACATTGTTAGTTTAATATCTGTTCAAAGTTAACAAGTGACCAAGTCAGAATGCATTTCCCACCATCCTGGTAGTTCTCATAGGAAAATGATTTGGCTTTTTGTCCTCCCTGTAGTAAGCAGCATCCACTAGAAAAGCAAATGGCAACAAACAAAGTTGACCAGGTAAACAAATATGAATATCTTTATAGCGGCTTAAAAGAGCAGAGTTTGTGTCCCTACAAGACGGATATTAATATATTAAATGACCCATATGTTTAGTATCGATTTGTTTCAACTTACTGCCTTTGTAACGTTCATTTCATAAATCCCAGAAAATGCTGGGCCAAACCCAACCGAAGTCATTCTAATGCACATTAAGCCAAATGTCTGGTTTGATATCATGGCTTAGCATGTAGGGTCTGATAAGTAATCATTATCCTTAGGTTTTATAGGTATCTATGCATTGTTGACTATTCAGCTCAGTATATTATACTCAGAATGAAGTTGGTCGTTTATAAACTATTAATCTAAAATAGATGATGGTATTGTATCACAAAACTCTGAATCTGAAACACAAACTGCTTTTTGGCTAAAGGTTGTTAAGAAGACCTTTATATTTTTAGATTTTTAAACATAAATAATGCGGGTTTTCTCCAGCCACACACTTGTTTTTGATGAAGAAATGCTGGTTTACCGTAAATGTGTGCATGGGCATGTGTGTATGTGTGTGTGTGTGTGTGTGTTTTGGAACGAAATCCTACAATTTGGAGTGTTACTCAAGGCTGGTGACTTGAATGAATTAATTATTTATCGTGGCTTTAAAGTTAATTCTTACTTGAGGCTTCATAATCATACATATTTAACATCAAAAGCTAGATGGTAAAAATTTTAAGATAATTTAGTAAATCTTTCACAGTAACCCAGATTTGAAAGGAAGCAGTTGTTTGTGTGCTATTCACTAAAGGAAGAAAATTAACTATCCTAGATTTGAAGATAGAGTCGCCTTAAGAAAACAAAAAGGAAATAAAAATACCCAAAACATTTATGAAAGCTGAAATGAAATAGTTATGATACTCTAATTTTTCGAGAGCCACACAACATTATTAAATCAGAATGTCAGATTCCATCCCCACCTACGAGCAGCTTTTCTCAGGGCTGCTGAACAATCTTTAGATCCCATTCTATTATTCTATTATTCTGTTCTTATCAAAAGGTGCTAAGGGTTACATTTATGGTGATGCATATTTGTAAACTCAGTGTTAATCTCAGGCAAAAACCTTACTCCCATTCTTTCTACCCATGGAAAAAACAGAAGAAAAGAAAGGAACATATTTAAGACCTATATAGACAGCTAGTGCTTTAGTTAAGATAGTAAAGGCTCTGAGGTTGATTCAGGTGAGGCTGGATTGAGGTTGCCTATATAGGTCAAATTTGTGTCAGTCAGGTAGATTTCTCCCCACTCCGCTCCAACACACACACACACACACACACACACACACGTACCTCTCTTTTAATTTTTTTTTAATTTTTCCACTCGTTTTGAAATATGTCTGTTACTAAACTCAGTTGTAGCTATCTTGTGTAAATCTCCCCAAAATCTGAAATGCAAAGAATACACAAATTGTGAAAAAGCGAAAGATTATTTGTGCCTGACAGGGGACCCAGAGTTCCTTGCACTATTCTCACTAGTCCCCATATGCACCTTTCTTCACAAGGACAGAGGGGCTATAAAAGCCACTGAGAGTCTGTCCCCCACCTCCCGCTGTTGGTTGTCGATCTGCCGCCTCCCCACTGTGCTAAATCATTCAGTTCCTCACCAAGCAACACTTCCCATTGACCACTCTGGAGAGGCTGCTTCTGAAAATGTTGATTCGGCTCAGTGGGGAAGATGGGCCAGGTACAGCTGGAGGAACAAGACTGGCAGAGGCTTTTGAAAACAACACACCTCCTAGTTTTCCTTGGCAATAAAACCAACCACGCTTGTTCCTCTACGCTCCCAACATTGTTCCTTTTGAACGAACTTCTGCCAAACTGGCAGATGATTCCAACTTGAAGAGAAGAAGGGCAAGCAGAAAACAGTTGAATGCCATTGCATGAAACACCTGTTTATTTCCGCCCTTGCAGTATTTGCGTACTCCCAGGAGAATCCCAAACCAGCTGCCTTCTGAGTTGTCATGCTCTGCTTGGATTTTAAACCTGGAGAATTGAGATTAATGAAAAGTACTTTTGCCACTAAAACTACCTTTCCCTAAGCAGTAATTTCCTAACCCACAACTGTTTAGAATGGCATCGTTTAACAATGTTTATAAGTCATAAAACATGTATTGGGCTGATGTATGAGTTTGTATCTTTGGAGGAACTAGAATTGCAAACAAACGAAAACAAAAAAAACGCAGGGAGAGAGAAAAGAAAAACGTTCTAACAGATGTGTTCACTACTAAATAGAACACACAACATGTGCTGCAAAATAAAAGAACCATTTGGCAACATAAAACATCTTGGCATCTGTGTTAGATTTGTAACCACAGTAAAATATTGATATGGACCATAAAATTCAGGTTCTATATTCCCGTGCTTCTGGGTGACTCGGCTTTGAAAGACTTTGTGTACTACGGAATCATTCTTGTTCACCAGAGACATTTTATTACAAACCTGCTTTATGACATGGCATGATTGGCTCATTTTCATAAAGCTGGTGCAAAAATGGGAACATCCATTAATTCTAAAGCAAGCCATAAATTTGACGTGGGAACAGAGGAAAAATGACATGGCTTAGACTTATTGGTAGGAAAGTGTTCTTAGGGAAATGTGTCCAGATTAAAGGTCACTGACTCTTGAAGTTGTTTTAGTATTTGGAAATATATCATAGAATTGACTATTTTCAGAAGAAGTGAAGCAGTAAAAGGTATCATCTATAAAATCATATATGACATTGAACAAATTGGGGAAGTATATCAATATGTGTTAATCTAAGCAGTATGACATATATTTGATAAAATGTTATTAATTATATTGTATACCCACATATTTTAACAATTTATGTACGTGTGATATTGTAATATTATGGAAATGTATGTTTGGTCTCTGCCCTGCCTCTTGGCACACAGCCCCAAAATGCCTTAGAATGTCTAGAATGATAAGAGTTTGGTGTATACTAATGAGATGCTTTGTGGCTGAGGACCCCTAAGTAGCTTCAGAATGGGAGCTGGTCACTAGGAAATCCAAGACATGATAACGAGAGACTCTACACATTCGGCCCCACTCCACAACCTCCAGGGGGGAAGGAGAGAGACTGAAGGTTGAGTTAATCACTAACAGGCAACAATGAAATCAATTTTGCTCAAGAAAAGAAGATTCCATAAAGCCCCCTAAGGACAAGGTTTGCAGAGTTTCTGGACTGCTGAACACGTCCCAGAGTAGATATGCAAACTCTGAGCCCTTTCACCTGGGTCTCGCCCTATGCGTGCATCTCTGCCATCTGTACGCTCTGTAAAACCTTTATAAAATGACAAATGTACATGTTTCCCTTAGTTCGGTGAACCACTCCAACAAATTAAATGAGCTTCAGGAGGGGATCATGGGAACCTCAAATTAAATCCAGATCATGAAAGATACAGGTCACAATTTGGATTCATGATTGGCATCAAGTGGGAGCAGTCTTTTGGGATCGATGCCTCAGCCTGTAGGACTTGACACTATCTCTGTGTAGACAGTGCCAGATCAGTTAAAGTATAAGACTCCGTTGCTCTTGACGGGAGGATTGCTTAGTGTGAACTGAAAAGCCCCACATATCTGGTGTCATGTCTTGTTGAGCCGTGTGTGCAAAGAGTAAAAGGGAAAAATGTTTTTCCACCCACCAATAATCATAATACTAAAAATACATACATGAGAGAATATAATGGTGAAAACATAAATAGCACGTGATGACAAAGGTGCACGTATATGTGTATAATTTCGTAGATAAGGTCTCTATTCCACACGTGAATGCAACTACTCTAAACCCCTTTAACTTTTTCCGCTGGCAGCCAGCTGTAAATGTGAAGTAGCTATTTATGGTGCTATTTTCCATCTTATCAATTTTAGACACTATTAACTTCCCAATATGAAAGATGAGCATTTAGTGTTTTTACACGAGCCCTTGCTATAATTACATCACAATTATGAGTTAAATAATAAGCAGTTACACTCACTTTTGTACAGAGCAATATTCATACAGTATCATAGTAGTAAAACCGCACTACCATACTGATACTGATTCGTTCAGAATGAACAAACAATCATCTCCTCATTTGTAATTTCATTTGCTCCTATCACTAATTCATCCCAAACCCCAGGAGGCATGTAAAGTACATGAGAAAATTTACCAGGTATTTTTAAAATGTCCGCCCTCTATTCCAATCTGCCCTCCCTCCCACGCAGACCTGTCCATCTTAAAGCCCTCTGTCCTTGGCCTCTACTTCCAATCTTCTTTCTTGTTCACATTGTAACTTTCTGCCCCAAATGTGGCCTCCTCTTTTCTTGGCGACTGGAATCCTTCTCTTACTGCTTAGTGGATTCCTCCTTCACTTTGTTGGAAGATATTTTCTTTTCCTTGCTGAGAAATGGTGTAGGAGAAGCAATTGCATTTTGAAACCTTGCACATCTCAAAAAGTGTCTCCATTTCTCCCTTCTACTAGATTGACAATTTGACTAAGTACCGAAGTCTAATGTGAAAATTATTATCCTCACCTTCAGCATTGTAAAAACACTGCTCCATGACCAGCTATGTTGCAGGTTTTCTCTGAAAAATTCAATGCCCTTCTGAATCACAACACTAAGTTTTTAAAAGTTCTCTATCTCAAGTAAACTTTCATGACAGTACAATTGGTGCAGGACTATTTTTATCTTTCATTGTTCTGATCCATGATAAATTCTTTTAATATGCAAAACTGTCCTAACTTTGGATGTATTTTCTTGTATTCAATTTTTTACAGGAATTCTGAAAACAAAAACTAAAGTTAATAGGCTCTTAAAATTTTACCTATGGGCTACTGAACCTCCTGGATTAGTTCTAGTTTTGTTTCTGATTTTCTGTCTTCCTGCTGGGATATTATCTAAATTCTATCTTCCAACACTTCTTTTTTTCTTCATATTTCTTCCATCTTATTTTTAATTTGCAAGAGCTTTATTTTCCAATTCTCCCTTTTAGAGAGAACTTGGTTCTAATACTATGTGTATAACAATTTCTCCTAACCTCCTAAAGATATTAATTCCCCGATTTTCTAACATTTGTCTCAATATTTTAATTATTTCTGTTCCCTCTGAATACATGTTTTATTGTTGTTATTCATTTGTCTGTGGTTTTCCCTCGTGAATTTATACGGTGGCAGAGGCTATGTGTTTATATTTAGAGGGAGACTTGGAGAGCAGGCAGGACTTGTGCACTAGTGGACTTTACTGCCAGGAAGAAAGGAATTATGTTTTTCTCTGAGAGACTTATTTTTCTTTAATTCATTTTCATTAGGAGAGTCATGTTTAACAAAAGTAATATTTGCTTTGTTTCATTTTTTGCTATAAGGAAATAGAGCATTAAATTCAAAATAATATTACATTTAGACATTTTTAAAAACTCAATAATGGAGAGAATAGTATATCATTTTTCCAGAGAGAACATCGGCTGACTCAATTTTCACAATTTATCTTCAAATCAATTGGTACTATCTCTTTTATTTTTTTTGTATTTTTATTTTTACCAAGAACATGCATTGGTACATTGTATACATAATGATCATAATCAACATGGTTATTTTGTACCTGTACATGATACATCTTGGTTTACACAATGGAGTACTACACCACCATTAAAAAGGATAAACTAGAGTCATTTGTATGTAAATGGATGTTCCTTGAGAATATACTATTAAGTGAAATAAATCAGACACTTATTAGTACACATCGAATTGTTTCTCTGATATGAGAAACCATAAGTGTAAATAAGGACAAAGGAGTAGAATAGATATTTTGTTTAAAAAAAAAAAAAGAAAGAGAGATAGTATTCAAAAGAGAGAACTAGATAGGGTAAAGGGGGATAAAGAAGAAGGTACTATCTCTTTTAAATAGTATGTTTATTCTAAAAACATCAAGAGTGTTTAAGAGTGATAAAACAAAATGAATAATCTTCATTCCAGAATAATCTTTTTATGTTAAATAAAATTAGAATTGGTATATAAAATCCCTATTAATGTAACAAACACAGATACATAACACTTAGAGTGACACATTGCCAGGGATAAATCACGGCCAGCTATGGCTTGAATCAAAGGAAGGGATTGTATCTTGAGAATTAAATTAGCGAGATGTACGCAAAATATAGGATAAGCCATTCCTTCAGGTGAACTAGAGTTTGCCTATCAAAGTACATACAACTAAATTTTAAAATATGCAGGGTTCTAGTCCAGGTTACTTATGTTTTATCTCAAGGAGGCAGATCTAAAATATAATTGAAACATCAAGGGCATGTCTAAAGACTGTATTAACTACTGTCTAGAGAAAGATAATGCAAACAAAAGAGGTGGCTCTCTTGATGTAACAAACAAATAAGGTTGGCAGGAGGTGTCTGCTCCAGGCTACCAAAGCGGAAGGAACTGATAAGATAGACATATCGGTGTTTGAAAGAAATGTTGCCTTCAAGCTTTAGAAAGTCATATTCAGACCTTAAAATATTTCCATATTATACCATTCCCTAAAATTCATTTCCCATTTGGAGATGTTCTGCTGCAACTATGAAGGTCCCGGGGAAACTGGGCCTTGTTTGATCATCTGCCCAGATATAGTGAATACCCTATTCCTTGGTTTTCTGTTGCACAGCTGATACCAGCACAGAACATTAAATGAGACCTTAGTTCATATACTAATAAATGAAAAAGAGTTCCAGTGAAATAAGCAAAGAAATATTCAATTGGATTTACCTGTCAGTTAGGTTCAAGGGATATAAGTTTTATTGGGTGTGCCTTACGGTATTACTTGTGTTTCTATTACCAAAAAGTAGAAGCCAATTTTCCAAAGGTCAAGAAAGGGCACAATAAGTGCATCAGAATCCAGTGTAACAAGGAACTCCTCTCAAGCACCCAAGTTCCTTCTTTGGGCTGCCATACTTTACTTTTCCCTCAGTGATAGACAGTGGGAATACATACCCTTTTCCCTGGGCTACTGGCAGTGGGAATATACACAGGAGCTATCTTTGACACTTACTCACAGGCTTTGCTCTTTTCCTGTGGTCTCAAAAGGGAGACTTTTCAGAAGACTCTGTAGTAATCCAAACCAAATATATAATAGCACAGAACGGTTATTTTTAAAAATAGGAAACAGACTATACATATATATATGAAATATATATATATGTATTATATATATATATATCTTCAGTAGCATTCCTCCTTGTGTTAAGTGGTCATAAGAAGTAACCTTAGAATGAGAAGCATGGTTCTTACATTTGAACTGCACAAAGTGATTTGTTTTTTCCTATGTGCATTTTGCTGTACAAAAAGGGCAATGTTGAAAATGCCATAGCAAGCAGCAAATCAACAGAAGAATTTAGTTTTAATTGAATATTTACAACTTATTTTATTTTTTTGGATTGCACTGCAATTCTTAATTAATTTGTTGAGCAAAAATTAGCTTCCTAAATCCTATAAATTTGGAGATACTGACAAAATTGGGTTCTTCTTCCTGCCAAGCTGATGACTAAATATTGGGTCATAGTGACCAAAGTAAGACAATGTCACATTAGACATCTTGAAATACAGTCTGTTTTCCCTAGTGATAGTGATAAACCATTAATTGCATCCATCAGACTATCAAAAGGAGAGATGATATAGAAGAAACCACCTTTGGGCAATAGATAAGAAAATGCCACTATCACTTCAGCATAATTAAAAAATATATGCTTCCCTTCATTCAATTAAAGTGAAAACATATAGATCATCTAACAGAAAAAAAAAACGAGATCTAAAAACTGCATTTATTATGGATATCAAACAAATGAAATTGTTCCAAAATTGTCATATCCGTGTAGGACAGGGGTTGGCTCAGTGGTCCCAAAGTCCATTTACTGGCAGAAAAGGAGGTGTGGGAAACAGTGGTCATGTCTCCGCCCCCAACATATCATAGAAAAGCTCCTCTCCATGACTTAAGGCCTATGGACACCCAGTGCGAATGACAGAACCACTAATTTTAAATTGTTAAATAAGACTGTCATATGGGGTATTTCTGCCTCTGAGGCTCATTCTTCTTAGGGGTCCACTAAGTCTGACAGCAGGGTGGCTGTTAACACAATCTGCCATAGCTGACACCTGTCCATTAGGAATTGGACTGGAACCATACATTCACTTTACTGAGGCTATAGAATGAGAAGTAATTATTATATAGTAATGGGCTTCCAGCTGCTATTGCTCAGGGCCAGTTTTGGATTAGTGGCAAGGAACTAAAAAGCCTTAAGTACTTTTACAAATCCCAGCAAAATACTCACCTTAGTTAAGTATACAGTGATGCACGAGGATAGAGTCATTTGCCTACATCAGGCTTTTATCTAAAATATATATGGCTCTTGTTGATGTCTTTGTAAATTATGGACCTTCATCTAAAAAGATTAGGAGTCCTATGCTCATGAATGATAACCACTTCCAAACATAGTTGTTTTTAATTTATAAACTTATCTGATACATACATTGAAGTGAGTGCTCTTTCTTCTCATTGCCCTTTACGATCTTAAAGCTTTTAAATATATATGTAGTTCTACCAGTTTTAACATTTGCTTAGGTTACATTACCACCACCACCAACAGAATATAGACAATTACATCATTCAAAGAATTTTATTATGCTGGACTTTTATGCTCATTTTTTTTTCACTCCAGACTTCAGAAACAGATATCTGTTCTAGATTTTTGTAACTTTGCCTTCTCTGGCATGCCACATAAATGAACTCATATAGTTTATAGCTCTTTAAATCTGGGTTCTTTTACTTAGCATTATTCATTTGAGACCCATATATATTATTTGTGTATGAAAAGTTCATTCCTCTTTATTACTCGGTAATATACCACTGTTTGGTGGAATCACAATCTGTTAGTTCACACATAGAAAGACAATTTGGGTGGTTCCAGTATTGGGCTGTTATGAATAATGCTACTATAACCTCCTTAGTTAAAGACCTAAAAGTAAGAATTATGGGTGTAATTGGAATGTTATGTGCTCGCTGCTACTTAGAGTTCAGTGGAACGACACATTGTGTAACTATACGTAATGAATATATCAGTATTTATTATTAAATTTATACTATGTTCCCAGTAATTGTAGGCATTGTGGACTCAGAGAAAAATAGTGCATAGCATATTGAAAGAACACATGTGTACTTAGATGCAAGCAGTGCATTGGTTTCCTAGGGTGACTGTAAGAAAGTATCACCCCAAACTGGGTGCCTTAAAGTAACAGAAAGTTCTTCTCTTATAATCCTGGAAGACAGAATCCATCATCAAGGCATCAGCAGGATCATGCATCCTCTAAGATGCAGGTAGAATTCTTCCTCGGTTCTTTATAGCGTCATCTTTGGTGCTCTCCAGCTTTCAGCTAAAATTTTAATTTCTGCCTCCATCTTCACAACAATCTCCCCAGGCCTTCCAGCATACTCACCTACATTTTCCTAGTCTTCCTGGAGATTGTCACCACAGTGTTCAAAAATAAATTTTCTACTGCTTTCTCCTGACCTATCAGCTTATACAGTGTTGTATAAAAAGTGAGCAAAAAAAAAAAGTGTGCAATACCAAAAGGTATACATTTTTGCATATAAAAAAATTTCCATTTTGGAAAGTTGGTAGTTTTAATATAACTATTCCATCAGTTTATTTTTGGCAAATTTATTTTTCTCATTTTGTAATGTTAGACACTTTAATAGCTACCCTAGTCCATTGACTTTCAATGCTATCTCTTGATTCCCTTTGAGTAAGCCATTATGACCAATATTGTTAAATAAAAATAAAATTGGAAGCCACCGCTTAGCTATATCCCCAAGCCCATCTTCTCATCAACATGTAATAGAAACATACTCCATCCTGATGATCTTGAAATACCAGCTGTAATCATGGAACTCAAAATATATGCTTTACCTTCTTGTCAACAGGATTCACAGAAGTTAAACAAGTCTACCTAAAGAGTTCTGTTTGCCCTAAAAAGAATGTTCATATAAAACAGCAAAAACTATAATAACTATCAAATTACCTCCTCATTTTCACTTTATAAACTGTGCTGTAACTTCTACATGAGGGGCTTCTTACTACTCATTTGAGATCTCCTGACTATTGGGTTCTCTTTTGCATGCAAAATAAAGTTCTGCAATTTAATTAACTTGGTCTGTTTTACTTTTTCACCTGACATTCTTCCTAGAAATTTCCTTTGTCTTCTCTTAAGAATGCTTGTCGTATTGGATTAAGCGTCCCCAGTTAACTCAAGTATGATCTGATCTTAATTATTCTTCAACGTCTTCAATCACATTATTTCTAAAGAAGCACTCATTCTGAGGTACTGGAGGTTTGGACCTCTTTACATCTTTGTGTGCAACACACCTAAACTTATATAAAATAGACATACAGGTAGAGTATGTAGTAAGCATCATTCAGGCATTGTGCTAGGTGTGGAAGATTAGTGTTCAGCAGATTAGGTGTTATGGCTTGTGTCTAGATGTCCTGTCAAAGCCTCATGTGCTCATAGGTGGGGCTTTTCAGAGCTGTCTGGATGTAGGATGTGTGATACAGAGATTAAGGATGCATGGTACTATTTACTCCAGTGATTAGAACTACCATAGTTCTAGGTGTGGCTGAATGGATTTCCTGGAGACTGAAGCCCCATCATGGGTATTGGGGGGGGACCACGCAAAAGGCTTGTAGCCTGTATGGAATAAAAAGGAAAGCCAGGTTCACTGATTCACTGCTTGGCTGCCTTCCTATCTTTCTCCTTCACGATGCTCCTCTGCCATGTCACCATGCCTTGGAGCCAGCTGACTATGGACTGAAACCCCTACAAACTGTGAGCTAAAATCAATCTTTCCTCCTTTAATTCATGGGTGTTGGGATTTTTGTCTCAGCAACAAGAAAACTAAGACAGACTTTGGTAGCAGAGAAGCAGAGTCGTTGCTGTGACTGTACCTGACCATGTGGTTCAGGAGTCTTTGGAACTGGCTTGCAGAAAAAGTTTGGAAAGATTTGGAGATGCCAGCTGAAGAAGCTGTCTTAGGAAACTATAAGCTGAACTTCATGGGAGATTCTGGTCAGAGCTCAGAAGATCAGACAGCTGATAGAAATGCATCCGGTAAAGACCAGGCTCGGGAGGTTTCAGTTAGGATCAAGGACTGCATTGGCGACTGAACTCCAGACCATGTGTGTTATGCTTCGGCAGAAACTTTTTTCTGCATTTTGCTCATGTCCAGAGATTTAACCCGAGACTGAGATTAAGGGCAGCAGACTAAATCTGGCAGAAGAAAATCCAAGGCAATCTGATATCGAGGTGGTGACATGGCTACTGTTGGGAGCTTTTAGTCAGGTGTACCTTGAGAATCAAGAGCAAACAACCCAGCAGAATGACTTAAAAGGCTTTGAGTTTGGCCAGAAAAGAAGCTCCAGTAAAGCTGGAGCCTGAAAAGATGAAACAGAGGGGAACTTGGCTGCTGAAGAGACTAGGAATAAAAAAGCCAAGTATTTCAGAAGAGGACAATAAAAAAGATGGCCTGAGAACATCACAAGAACCAGCAGGACTCCAACCCTTTGCAGCCTCAAAATTACAATGGTAAAAGACTTTGTTTTGAGAAGAAAGCCCCAGAGCACCATGTTCCAGATGGCCGTGGCCTACAGAATTTGTTTCTCGAGATTGGGTTCACAACAGTCAGCAATCCAGGCACTCAACCTCTACAACCAGGACAGGAGGAAGACCGGCTACTGCTCCAGCTGGAGGTAGAACTTGGCATCAGCCACATGCTGCTGGCTTTAGATACAAATGGAATAAAAGACTTATGGGGCCAGGAAGACTTCCACCCAGATTTCAGAAGAAGGGCTGGCAGGCTAGGCAGTGTACCCTGAGAGGGCAGTGTGTACAGCTCTGAGTGCGAAGCTGAAGGTGCAATAGAGATCACAGAAGCTTGGAGAAGCCAGAGACATGGATTGTCTGAGGAAAGCCACTAGGAGTGAGCAAAGCCAGCCCAAGAGAGACGCTATGAGAGCTGCCACCACAAATAGTGCCATAAAGGTGGGTCCACTCAAGCCCTTTAGAGACCAAATCTTGCCACGGATTACTCCGGATGTAGGATACGGATTAAATGTTTGTCCTGATAGATTCTGGACTTGCGTTGGTCCCATTCCTTTATATTCCTCTATGTGCACCTTTTGGAATAGGAATGTTCATCTTGTGCCACTGTATGTTGGAAATGTTTAACTTTCTTTTCATTTGTACAGAGGTTCATGGCTAAGGGTTTGCCTTAAATTTCAGAGGAGACTTTGGACTTGAACTTTCAGTAAAGTTGAAACTATTAGGACTTTGGCAATTCTTATAAATTACATGCCCTTGAGTAAAGGGGTGCAAATTAGTCTTTTGGGGGCCATGGTGGAATGTTATGGCTTGTATATAGATGTTCCCCCAAAGCCTCATGCTTTTCAGAGGTGACTGGATCTAGGGTGTGTGATACTGGGATTAAGGCTGTGTGATAACTAAATGGGTTTAGCATAGTTCTGGGTGTAGATAATGGAAGCCCCCCCCCCCCGCACCTGGGTGTGGATGGCACCAATCAATAGGCTTGTAGCATGGATGGAATATAAGGGGAGAGAGGAAAGGCAGGCTTGCTGCTGCTGCTGCATCCTGCCTGCCCTCACAGACTGTTTGTCCCCTGCCATGCCCCTCTGCCATGCCATGCTGCCTTGGGACCAGCTGACTAGGGACTGAAATCTCTACAAGCTATGAGCTGAAATAAAACTTTTCTCCTTTAACTTGTGGGTGTTGACTATTTTGTCCCAACAAGGAGAAAAGTAACTAAGACATGAGGTAAAGTCCTGGGTCTTATAAGCTATAGTGTAGAGTACAAGTCAGACTTTGGTATAAATATGATGAACGATCTATTTTTAAAGTATAGTCTTTTTAGAAAAAACATAAGATACTTTGGGAATTAATAAAGTGTTCTGACTATGTTCAGATTTAATGAAGACTTCTCTACATAAGTAATATTTGAGATGAATCCAGAGGACAAATATATAAGACACACAAAGAAAGAAGAAAGAGTATCCCACAGAGAGAGAAAGCCATGTAAAACAAACTGAAAGTTGGAAAGGCTATCATGTTCCAGAATTCCCCTCCAGTAGGATGGCAGATGATGGACATAGATGAGGGAGAAAAGTTATCAAAATATGTTCAGATGTCCAGGTATGCTGGGATGAATAAAAGTGCCTTTTTCTGTTTTAAGGACCATTAGTGGACATTTGATTTGGGGTATGGGATACACTAGAAGCTCCATTTGTAAAACACTGAGTGTCCAATGTCTGGGGAATATTCAAATACAGCAAGGACCTCACTTAATGTGAGACATCACATCAATGATACTTTGTCTTGCCTTTGAACTTCTTTCAGAATCTGGATCATTTTGTATAAACTGATCCATAGTTTCTGCGCAGTCACTAAACTTTTTTTTAGAAAATCCGATGAAAGTTCCTCATGACCAAGTCGAGATGCTACACACACATGACAGTGAAATCCCAAATTTTACCATACTTTTATGTAACCACATAATACTGAAAGAGCGTTAAACGGAACAGCATTGAGGGGAGTCTTACTGTACTTGTATTGGTAGTTGGCTTCAAGTCTACAGTAGAAAGAGGTGTCTGGGCTGAAGGCACAAATTTTTGAGTCATCAACATAAAGATAATTTGATTTAGAAAATGAATGAAATTATCTAGGGTAGAATTAGAGCTCAAATTGAGCCCCGAGGATCTCCATCATTAAAAGTCAGGCAGAGAGGAGATGCTAGCACAGGAGCCCAACAGAGACTGACATTTTGCAGACAGATACACCTCCAGCAATAGGATTGGGACGGAAGCTGACGGCAGGTGATGGATATATGGGGGGCGGGGGGGGACAAAGGGCAAAACTCTAGGCATTAAATTCAGATCATATCAGCAAGTCGATTACTTTGTTTGAAGAACATGATGTAAGAATTGATGTAGTTGGAGGAAAACCTTTAAAATTAGGTAAATCTCAGATCAAAGAAATCTTTGGCCCAAATGTTTGATTTTTTAAATCTAATCCATATCATTTAAAGAAAATTAGTTTAGAACAGAGTGTTAAATGAACTGGCTCTGAAATCAGTCCCTGGAGCAGGGGACTTAATTCGGACTATTTTAATAGTGTGCTTAATTTCAGTAGTGTAGTTCCTGCTGTAAATACTCTTTTTAGGGACAGATAAGAGATGCCTTCTTCCTATGCAAATGAGTGGTTTTTATTTACTCACAATGAAATGGATTTATAAATGATGGCATAAATATGGCTTTTCTTCCTCTAATTGTACACTTTTCTTGAAAGGCAATCTCGGGTAAAAACCCAGTTAAAGAATCTTTCTTTCTAAAAAACAAATGTCGCAATCAACTGGCGGTTTAATTTCTGGCATAACGCATACTTTCTAATTCCCTACAGTGTGGTTTTCCTGTTCCATTGAGCCAGTGAGGCACCATGGAAATCAGTCAAGAGCTGGAATTGACTCAGTACCCAGCACAGTGACCAGAGACATTAGCTACAGTGGCAACCTAATTGTAATGTAATTCTGGTAATATACACAGTTAGCACTGAGCACAATTTAGGGTTCCCTGCCTAGAGTTTCAGGAAAGCCATGCTGTTATTGTAATGAACCCACTGCTTTGCTGCTCCAGTTTTACTCCTTAGTTTTATTACTCAGGATGAGTCCTTGGTTCTTTTTAAAACTTCTCTAAAAGAAAGAATGATAATGATTCTGCACACTACTATCAAATTACTTAGGAAGAAGACTTTATAAATGTTAACTATTACTACTGATTTCCTACCTCACAGCTAGGTGCTTTGTGTGGATTATATAATTTCTTCTGTTTAACAAAATTATGGGTAGGCACTATTGTTAACTCCATATTTAAATGATTTGATCAAAGTTACACAACTGTTGTGGAGAGGTGGCAGGACTGAGTCCAAGATCAGTCTGACCCCAAAGCAATGTAACTGTAATGTCCTATATGTATACTTACATTCCGTAGCAGTTACATGCTAATCTGCCTTCTCCACAAAAGCATAAACTCCCTCAGGAGTTTTGTCTTTGTCAGGTACATTGTATACTCAACACCAAATAATCAGTGTTTATACAGAGAAAGGAGAAATAAAAGAGGAGAAAGAATTAAAATGAAGAAAGAAAGAAGAGCAAGGAAGAAGAAAGAAGAGAGAAATAGAGATGGAAGAAGTGAGTGAGGAAGGAAGCAAGAAAGGAAAGAAGGAAGGATCTCCATTTTCACTGGTTTGAAAATAGATTTATGAGTCTCAGAAAAAATGTTAGTAATTTTTTAGATGCCTGAATTTTTTTTAAATAACGATTTAGATTAACTCTGGGATAGGCATCTACTGTGAGAGACCATGTGGTATGAAACATGGCCTACGCTTGAACTTGGTTCCACTAGGAATAACTGTGTGATCTTCCATAATTGCTTAAATTGAATGGCAGATTCTACTTCCATGTACTGGGTCTAATAACATGTGGATTATAGTTGGGTGCATATTCTACCATATAAAGTTTTGGTGAGGTTGCTCAGCAAGATAAATGTCTGAATTTTCTCACCCTAGGGTAACAGCAGAGAGCTGCCTACTCCTCTTTCTTTACCTGAAACCACATGGATTTCCCCGCTTGTCTTTGCTGTCTTTTCCACTTCTGAGAAACACTTTCCTCATCAGCAAAGAATGGAGATGACCACGTCCTCACCACTATGCATTTGAAAATCAAACACGATCACAATGTAAAGAGATAGGTATTATGGTCTCTGTTTTATGAATGTAGAAACTGAGACCTAGGTTCACACAGAACACTAGAATACAAAATAAAACAAAAAAATGGTGAATTTTTTTATTCCTTTTTTTTATACACAGTTTGTTTTTATCTCCTAGAACCTAGCTCACGGGGTGTCATGTTCATCATTGTCTGTCCAGGACCTAGAACAGCATCTGCAACATAGATGATACTGAATAAATCTTTTCTTTTCCTTCTTTTTTCTTTTTCTTTTATGTGTGTGTGTATGTCTGTCAGGGTGTGTGTGTCTGTGTGTCTGTGTGTTTGTGTGTGTGTACTGTGGTGCTAGAGATTGAACCCATGTTCTACCACATGCTTAGCATATGCCGAATCTCTGATCTACCTTCCTAGCTTAATAAATATTTCTTTATTTATCTTTTTAACAAACACTACCCAACTCTGAAACCAGCTCTAAAACAAGCTCTGAAATAAGCAAAAGAGGTAGCCTTAACCAGTGATGATGATAATCTCATCTTCCTTATTTTAGATAATGCAGAAGCTTAATTTGTATCTGTAGGATGAAGCTACTCTTTGTAGAACTTTGCCTGAAATCATACCCTTTCTTAGCTGCTTAGTTCCATCCCTTCCTTATCCCATTTTATAAACGTCCCTTGCATATTGTCTTTGGATATACTTTCTTTAATGAAAATAATTATACATACATCTTTGTATTTGGATTCTACCACATACTCTCTGATGATGACAGGTAAGAAAATTAAGGCACCGTGAAGTAAACTGTGTTTATTAATATCTATCACACAGAATGGCTGGATCAATTAAGCCAGTAACAGTGGCTCAGAAATTCGTGTATTTCAAAACGGTAACTACTTTTATGAACATCACATCAGCACGCCACACTTAACCTGGTGATACATATATCTCATTTCATAGTCTTAAGACCCCTGCAAAACAGAAAGCATGTTTTTTTCATACCTATTTTAGAGACGAGACTAATAAAGTTCAGAGAGAGAGAGAGAGAGAAGTGACTTAGATCCAGTACCAATTCTCTCATACCCACACTCATCTACTCATATCCCTCTCCAAGATGGACCCCAAGGGGCAAATTCCTAAGGCTGTCCTGGAACCAGCTGGAAACTACCTCACTCCATCATGCTCAAGAAATTGCTGTGGCAGGAGCCCTGTCATCTTACAGCACAATCAAAAGGAGCTCGGCAGCTCAGGATGAAAAACTCAATCACTTCCATCCATCACTAGTGAAAGGCAGGAAAACAATTGGATGGCCGTCCTGAGCACCTTGGTCTCCACCAACTCACTATATTTGATGTTATTACTAATGGAAGAAAGGAGAGTAAATGCCCTACTGTGTATAATATCAACTGCATGAGTCATGATAGATAAATGTAACTTTTATGCAGTTTATGGATTAGCCATCAGGGAAAGCCTCCACTGTGTCTGCGGCTGAGTTTTCAGCACCAGGCTGGATAGCTGGGCAGAACAATAAGTAAAGCAAAGTCCTGTGCTCAAGGGAAGAGCCGCAGTTGATCTTTAATGCTCTGGTCAGAGGAGACCTTCAGTTCAAAGGATGAAGAATGAGGTTCTATAGCATTTATGGTTTCCTTTTGCCAGGTACATTCTATCTGTTATTGCAGGCAAGGCCTTCATTGATCTTTCCTCCCACCTGTTATTTATTCTCTCCTTTTAACCTCAGCAAAGGAGGAAGATGAAGGGTCCAGGTACTTTGTCATTCTCTCAATACTTCTGAACACTATAGTACTTTCTAAACAAGAAAAGCAGCAGTTATTTTCTTCAGTGCTACTTATTATATTTTGCTACCCATGGGAATGTGAGATATGCCCCTTGGGTAGCAAAATATTGTGCAGGGTTGGAACTGGAAAGGTGCCTAAATTTCTTTTCCTTTTTTACTTCATTGGGAGTCTGTATTCTCCAGCACTGCTGAATGACAAGGGGTGATAAAAAAATACAGTGAAGGTTTTAAAAACTCAACGCATTATTATGGTAAAGGATACATTTCCAAAACAAGGGGAACAGTGTGTTCCAAGTGGGTGGGGGGTGAGAAAATAGGAGACAGAGGAAGACTTGCATCAAAGACAGGCTTTATTGAGATAAAAACCTGAGAGGGCCGGCTGTCCAGAACAGCAGCTCTCTTACAAAGGAGGGGGTTTATATGGGCTAGCAGAGAATGAGGAAGCCGGAAACTATTTGGGGACCAGTTCATCCATGGTTACTGGTCTGTCTTGTGTTTCCACAAGCTTCCATGTTCTTTTGAAGTCGAGGGTCTCCTGGTCTGGAATGGTCTGTTCTGTAAATAGGACTTAGGCCAGGCCAGATAATTAGGCATACTGGTATTGCTTTGCAAGGCTAAAAGAATATGGGGAAGGGTCAGAACTCATGGGAAGATATCTTCAGAACCTTTCCTTTCAAGGGGGAGTACTTTGATAAGGGTTAATGTGTCTTTTTCCTGTTAAATTTTTTAAAATTTAAATACCCATAGTCCATTTTTCATTGCCCCTCACACTTAAAGTTCCGCAAAATACGGCACGCCTCTTGTTCTCTATGATTAAACCCTCATTTGGGCCTTGTATCTCTTTCTTCTTTTCTCTTTCAATTTTTTCAGTTGTAGAATGGGGTCTCTTTGAAACAGCTCAATTAGAGAAGGCATGCCTCTGGTATTAGAAAAGCCCGCGTTCTAATCCCAGTTCTATCATTTTTTAGCTGTGTGACTCGGCACAGATCTCTGCTTTCCCCGTGTCTCAGTGTCTCTTCCCTTGATTAATACTAACAGTTCTTCCTAAGATTGTTGTGAGAGAAAAAATAACAAGTGCAAACCACTTAGTACATAGTGAGCAGTAAGTCAGTAAATCATAATGATAATTAAAACTTATTTAACTGTAACTAATAGTACAGACTGAGTATCCCTTGTTGAAATACTTAGCATAAGAAGTATCTCTGATTTTGGAGCCAATTTTGAGCTGTTCTCCATAGACTTTATGGTTGAGTATCCCTAATCTGAAAATCCAAAATCTCAAGTGCTACAAAATCTGAAACCTTTTTAATGGCATGTCAGCACTCAAAAGGTTTCAGATTTTAGAGCACCTTGGATTTGGATTTTGGATTAGAGTGACTCAATCTGTAATAAAATAGTAATTCAAAGTTTATGTTCTCTCCTCCCCTGGGTACCTTCCCTGATTCAATAACAACTTGTCTGAGTGATCTTTCACTGGGCCTGTTTACTATCTTGGACTTACGCCAAGTTGTAATAGACATAGTTTTTAAATCTCTCTTCTTTTAGATCTTCAGTATCTAGGGGCAAGAATTATACTAGGAATTTTGTATGCTCCATCGAGGTCAAATAAATGGTTAATGACATTGTTTTCTTTGCTTTCTTCCAACATATCAATCATTATAATGAGTATGAGTTGACTGTGTTCCAAGCACAAATGTGTCAAAGATGCATGCATAGAATGCACATGACTCAAACTTTCATTGTCCATATGTAGGAAGATTTAGAAGCCAACAGTTTACATTGTAGTACCCTGTGTGACTGAATGATGCCCAGGAAGCCACAGGAACATAGAGAACCGTAAAGGAGCTGATGGTGAGGAAGTAGAAAGAAGTGAATCATAAACATCACAAACGTGGAAGTCATACACAAATGGCATCTTGAAAGGTGAGTAGTTGTTTAAGCAAGTACAGAAAACTGGGAGAGGGATGAGTCTTGTAGGTAGAGACGGCTTGAATGACAGGAACACAGCTACAAATAGCACAGGGAATCTGGGCCTATCACACAGTTCAATATGTTCCCAGCATAAATACAAGGCAGTGGTAGAAGGTGAGCCTTGAGAGGCCAGGTCACAGAGGATCTTGAGTGTCATGGTCATAAATACCAATCGCCTGGGAAGTACAATGAGATACAATTTTGAAACAACTCAGCCCCTGGTCTTGACTAGCTATTTAATATGAGAGGATGACCTATATATTAAAACCTTCCTCCTAAAGTGACATAGATAGTATTCAGCCTGGAGAGCAATTGAAGCGTTGGTATTCAAAGTGCAGTTCCCATCACAAAAAACCTCACAGGTCAGAGCCACAAAGCAGAGGAAATAACAAAGTGCGTGGATAGCAAATCGCCTCGGTGGGCAGGGAAAATGGAGCATGAAGTTGGAATTGTTGCTAACCTGTCACAAAGTACATGACTGGGAAGAAAGCTTACCTAGGGTGAGGGTATGTGAAAATGTCAGCACATAGTAATGAAAATGAAACTGGCACGGTCCAACCTAACATCCCTGTGAACCCCTAATTAGGGAAGTGTGAACTCCACAGTCTCTTTGTTTAATGTGCAGCTTTCATTTATAATTAGAGATGTGAACTGAATCCTCAGATCTAATTGTTATGATGAATATACCCGGAGTAAGTTTCTCTTCCACACTGCCTCTGCCTAAAATATCTACTACAAACCTATTAGTGAAGATTTAAATGCACATTTTAAAATTTATTGTTTTTTCTGTTTGGTTCAGTAGTATCAATAAATATTTATTCATCTGCAAGATATTTTCTAAGCAGTACTCTGATACTAAAAGGTCCTTGAAAGAGTACAGGCAAAACTCGAGGCATACAGTACACCTGATTGGCCAACTATTTTTATAATTATAAAATTCAGTTTTAAGTATTTTATGATACCAGACATTGTGATGTGCAAATTTTCATTTTACATAATTTAAGATCCCAGTGAAGTCAAAGTGATGAATTAGATCTTAGTATCCCAGGAATTCTGTGGTCCAGACAAACTAGGTAATTTTTCCATGCCACGTAGCTAAATAGAGGTGGAGAAACGATTTGAGTTTTAGACCTGTCTGGTCCAATTTGAGTTTAGATCTGTTTTCCCCACATAAAGCATTTGATGTTACCATGGCAAATCCAGAAAACACAATTTGGAGAAGTCCCCTTCTGAGGCTGGTTGAGCCAAGAACACATTTCCCACCACACTGACTTTGAGAAAACCTTCAGCTACCATGCAAGTCTTAGTGTAAACTAGACTCCAAGGTTAAGAACTACGGGTCCACCTCAACCACCATCATCTACCGCCTGGAAGACTGCAATTACATATAACCAAATTCCCCCTATTCACTCCCACTCTCCTGTCTCACTACATCCTCTAAAGAAGTCACAGTGATCCACTTAAATTATAAAGCTAATCATGCCAAATATCCCTTCTCTTATTTGATTGTGTTTTTAATACAATTTATTTTTAGAGCATTTGAAGTTCACTGCAAAACTGAGCAGAAAGTTCAGAGAATTCTCATACACTTCCTACCCATACCCTTGTTGGAACCTCACCCCTATGAATATCCCACACCACAGTGGTATATTTGTTACTTTTGGTGAACTGACACTTACACACATTTGTCACCCAAAGTCAGCTGTATATGAGAGACTTCACTATTGGTGTTGCACATTCTATGGGTTTTGACAAACGTACCAAGGTATGTATCCACCATTCCATGTCACACAGGGCAGGTTTATGCTCTTCTGTGCAGCCATCCCTCCTTATTAACTCTTGATAACCACCAGTGCTTACTGTCTTGACAATTTAGTTTTTCCTTTTTCAGAGCAACGTATCTTTGGACTTATACAGTATGGAGCTTTCATATTTGTTTTTAGATAATCATTGCTTCCTAGCTCTCAGTTTAAACACCAAAATCCTTAATTAGTAAAGCTCACAAGGCTGCTACAACATTGTAGTTACCTCCTCCTTAGCATTCGTGTGGCAGAACCAATGGCCTTCCTTCCGTTTCCTCTGTGTGTTTTGTTCGTCTCTGCCAGAAGGTCCTTGTGCATGCTAGTCTCTCTTATAGGAAGTTAAATCATATTCAAAATTGAGATCTAAGTTTGTCTCACTCTCCAGGAATCTGATCCTCACCTCTTAGTTTAGGTCAGTATCTACAACATTTGCTTGCTTTATTTCTCTTTCTTTCTTTCTTTTTTTTTCTTTTCTTTTTTTTTTTTAACATTTGCTTTCATTGACTTTGGCCTCCTTCCCTCATAATGTGACTGATGTGAATCTCCATTCAGACCGTAGGTCCACATGGCAGGGATCTATCTCCCTGTCTTACCTACCATTACATCTCAGGCCTACTTGAGAATACAACACATATTTGTGAATGAACGAATGAATGAATGAATTTCAAAAATCAGAAATATTTGCCTAGAGAAAGAATTGAAGCAAAAATCAAGTTCTTTGAAGCTGAAACAATTTTGACACTAACAACTCGTGTAGCATTAGGTACTAGTACTTATGAATTTATTTTATTCCACAAATGTCTAGTTATATTTTTCCTAGGAACTGGGCTAAACAATAAAGATATAATAATGAGCAAAGATGATGTGGTCCTTGACTGATGTTGGTGTTTATGTGGGGGAACTGCACGTTTTATCTTCTTTGCATTAAATTAAAAACTTCATTCAGAAAAAATGTCTATACATATAGTTGTAATAGAAACAGATTCTGTACATTTTTCTCATTTTCTCTGAAGTAACATTTTATAAAACTCTACAATATCACAACCAAAATACTGGCATTAACATTAAAATGCAGTTTTTAAAAAAATAGTTGCACTTACACTGAGAATCAAGAAAGAAGAAGTTTAGAGAATGAGAGAATTTTGGAACAGCAAGAACAAAAAACCTAAAGTGGAGAGAATCAAATTAATTGTTCTGGACATTTAGATTCACGCTACTTTGTGGAGGCTCAAACACCATATAAAGTATTTGGACTTTAAACAATATCCAATGGAGAGACATTGTGGGTTTTAAACAACAACAACAACAACAAAAAGGAATAAACATGATGAGAAGTCAAAAAAAGCTCACTAGAACTCACTTCTAATGCCATAGGAAAAAGATCTCTATGACTAAGAGATGAACAAAAAATAGGAACCTCTGATAAACCTCAACCTATATTTGCTTAAGTACTTCAGGAACATATTGTGTAAATTCTCAGTTGTTGTCCATCATTCACTAATTCTTGAGCTTAATCCCTTGATTCATGCAAAAGAAATCCACAGCATCTCTTAGGGTCAATAGCCAATTTAAGAGAAGCTCTTAAAAAATAGGTAAAATAAGTAGGTCAAATTTGAGTCCATGTGTGTAGCATCTTCTATCCCCCTCAAGGCTTTTGTAGAAATATCTGAGAGACAGTGATCTAGATATTCCTCCATAGAAACAAGAAATACTATTACATAGTTCTGCTACTCAATTGAAAAAAAAAATCAACTGAAAATATTAATAAGAAATAAAAAGGAATAAAATATGGACACATTCTCTAACATGGATGAAATTTAAAAATGTGCTATGTGGAAGAAGCCAAAACAACAACAAAAAAATAGATACTATATAATTCCATTTACATGAAATCCTCAGCAAAGGCAAATCTATAGAGACAGAAAGTAAATTATTATTGCCTAGGGACTAGTAATGGGAACGAAGACGAACTACAAACTTGCATACAGGATCTTGCTCAGATGAGTAAAATCTGAAGCAAGATTATGGTGATAATTGACAATAAATAAGTATGCCAGTAACTAGTGAATCATACATTTAAAATTAGTGCGTTTTTGGTAGGTAAACAATATTTCAATGATTTTCTGAAAAATTAAAACTTCATCCAATATAAAAAGAAATTAGCAAGTCAAAGAGTGTCCTTTTGATGAGATATAGAGCATCATTTGTTTTGCATTTCTTTTACTGTATACAAGTGGAAAATTCTTTGGGCTTAATTTGAGATATATCTAATCCATTTGTCCTCCAAATAATTTGTTTATTCCCATGATTTTATAGGTCCTGGCTCCTTGTTTGACCTGATTTCCTCAGGCAATTTCTGAATCATAGATTTTCTGTTGTTTGGTGATTGACTTTTTAATTCCTAAGTCCTCAATATGTGCTAATGGTTTAAAAACTCTAGATGAGACAAACAGAAATTTGTTGCTTGCTGAGTTTTAGGAAAACCTGATGGGTATGGGAGTGAGGGTGGGGTTACATTGTTGCCACAAGACAGAATTAAAGGTTTTCTTTGAACTTTCTGTCAACAGCAGTTCAGGTAGATGCTGCATGTCCTTTGCTTCTATTTCTCAAGCACAGATGAACAACTGGTCTCAAGGCTTATAATTATACTCTCATGTCCCCTAAATAACTATCATAACAACACTAAACCACAGATAATGATTTTTTTCTGGGGAACATTAAAAATAAAATTAAGAGGAACACCAGTCCCTGTAAACTAACAGTTCCCAAAGTGGAACTGTCAGAGAAGTTATAGCTCTAACACCTGGAAACATATTATACATGAAAATTCTTAGCCATATTCCAGACTTACTGAATCAGAAATTCCGTCAAGAACCATGTTAAAACGCTTTCCAAGAACACAAGTGTTGGCACCAACAAACTTGGATATGCTCTATTATGCTGGAATCACCCTGAAAGCTGGATTTGTGTGTAATGCACTCATCTTCTCTAAGTCTCAATTCCTTTGTATGTTAAATAGTGATATTAGAACTTGTGTTAGTTTTCTACTGCAGTTATCTGAAATTCAGCAGCACAGATTTAGTAGCTCACAGATTTGTAGGTCGGAAATCCAGATTCAGCGTGGCTCAGCTGGTTTCTCTGTTTAGGACCTCACAGGGTCAAAGTTAAGATGTCTGTCGTGTATGCACTTGAGGGATGGCTCAGAGTGATGAACACGGTTTCAAACTCATTCTGGTTCTGGACGGCTTTTAGCTTCTTAGGACTGCTATACTCTGATTCTTGGTCACTCTATCTTCAAATCCTTCTCATGTTTTGAATCTCTCTATCTTCCCTTTCTGCTTGCCTTCCTCTTTTTGCCAAGATTAGACTGTGTGTGTGTGTATGTGTGTGTGTGTGTGTGTGTGCGCGCGTGTGTGTGTTTGCAGCACTACTACGGAACCTGCAGTCTCATTCATGCCAGGCAAGCATTTTACCACTTAGCTGTACCCTTAGAAATTTTTATTTTTTTATTTTAAGACAGATTGTACTTAAATTGCACAGGGTGGCCTCAAATTTGCCATCATTCTGTCCCTCTCCTAAGTAGCTAGGATGACAGGCATGTACTACCATGCCCAGATGTTTTCTGCTTCTAAGAGATCATGTGGTTACATTAGGGCCACCTAGATAATCCAGAATGATGGCCGTATTTTTAGAGCAATCGATATAGATGGATGGAAGCACTAGATTACGGAAATATGATGTACTGTCTTAAATGATTCTGTAAGAAAAGTGGTGACAGATTGAGAGTTGAATTATCTTAAAGTATTACATATAACTTCTCAGGTGACAACTATGAATCACCTAATTCTTAGTATTCTAGAACTTTTTCCGACTATTGGCTAACATGTAGACACTGCTGGAGCCAATTTGGCTGGAAAAACACAGAACCATAGCAAAGGACACAATTTATTGTTGGTCTGAAGAAAAATGTGATCAGATAACATCATAGATGGGACTAAGAAGTCTTAGAATTGATTCCCTCAAATTTTAGGGTTAGTTTCTCACTCATTACTAATGAGCTGATTTGCACTACGCAAATCATATAAGACTTTAGTTGAATCTCAAGAAGAATGTCTGTTGAAATAACTGAAAGATGACAGTTGAAATAATTTACTCAGCAGTCCTCTTTTAAACATTTTATAAATATATTTAATCACTGAAATATACAGAGATAAAATATGAAAAATAAAAGAATGAAGGCCATATTAGAAAATATAAAGTTGTCTCCCCTTTTGCAATCTAATATCTAGATGTACACATTCCCCAGAGGGAATTCATTTTAATTTTTAAAACTATTTTTCTGGTGATTATTTTGAGCATTCTTTTTAAAGCCCCAAGTCAGACACTTTCATCAGGTAAATATTAATTTATTTTCTGGGATAAATTCCCTTGCTAACAATCTTCCTCTGGTCTCTGTCATTATCCTCAAACTACTTTTAGAAATATTTAAAAAAAAAATGTTACCAATAAAAGGAATGGAAGTTTTTAAATTTCTCCCCAATATAAAACCACAAAATTTAAACTGCCTTTATATTCCATTATAGGGTGGATTATTGAAGAAAGTTTCACAGAAAATGTAATTTTAAATAATTTTGTACATTTTATGTTTTATGTGCCAAAATATGCAAATACATATCCAGAAAAATGTATTCAACTTTGAGGCAGAGGTTAAAAAAATAACTTACTATTAAGGTTATGTTATTTCCCCAAGATTCTGCTTCAATACATTCTTATTTGTGATTTGAACATTTGCATTCTTCTTTTGAGTGATACTCTAAAATTTGAGTTTTTATTTATTAGTACATGTTTGCACTACTTGCAGTTTACATTTCTCTTGGGGAATGGTACATGTACATAATATAATTATTTCCCCCTCCTCTTCTTCTACCCCCTCACCCTTGTTCTCCTCAATTGCTTGAGATCCATCCTCTTGTCTCCTTCTATTCATCCCTCATTATGTTCTTTGTGTGTACTTTGCCTTACTTGAATGAGAGATGCCACACAGTATTTAACTTCATGTGTCTGATTTATTTCACTCAACATTCTATTTTCCAGGTGCAACCATTTTCCTACAAATGTCTTGAGTTTTTCTTCTTTATAGGCAAATAAAAATCCATTAAGTATTGATACTATGTTTTCTGTATCCCATCATCCTTTGGGTATACGAGCTGCTTCCAGGGTCTAGCTATTATGAATTGCTCTGTTATAAACACTGGTATACATGTACCACTCCAGCATGATGTTTTAAACTCTTTGGAGATGATACCTGGAAGAATAACTTCCAGGTATCTTCCAATTTTTTTGCCAGCTACTCCTTAGCCAGAAAACTAGTATGTAGAATACATAAAGAACTCAAAAAATATCAGGCCACCCCTAATAAAAGACCCAATCAAGAAATGGGCAAGTGAAATGAACAGATACTTCACAGTGGAAGAGGTATAAATGGCCAACAAATAAATGAAAAAAATGCTCAACATCTTTGGCCATTAGAGAAATGCAGTTTTAATAAATATTTATTGAGCACTTCCTATATGCTATAGGCCTTTCTAGGCAGAAGGTATAGCTGGGAAATAAAGAGACAAAAATCCCTTAACTCACGAGGTTGACATCAGCATCCGAAAGTATCATGATGTGCTGGCAGACAGACATATAGAAACCTTTTGGAATTTCCTGTGCCTCAATATTTCAACCAGTTTGAATCCTGACATACATCATTGGGCTCCCATGGACAAAATAAAAGCCAGTTAGTCTTTTAATCGTAGTTTGGAAGGATCCTAGAACTCTCTCTTTCACATTTAAGTGAACATCCCAACAAGCAGGAAAAAAAGTAATATTTAAAGTACGTCCTACAGTGTTTTAGAAAGGATGAGAATAAAAAAGTAATCTAAGCAAAACACAATATGTTACATAGCTGGAATACGTGTATATACATATGCACATATACATACATGCTTATACATACACACACACATATATATAAAATGAGAAATGGATTTATTTAAACATGGACTGATACCAATTGACTCTAAGGGCATTAAAAATTGCTACTAAAAAACACCTGAAAGGTACTAAGCTTCTTACAGAGCATCTCCTTTATGGATATGGCATGGGTAGTGGAAGGAGATGTAGGTACAAGCCTAGTTTTAATGTGCAGATTGGTGGTACTGTTGGACTCCATAAGACAGGATGAATTTGGGAACAAGGGCTTTCTTTTCTCTGTGCTCTTCAAAGAAAGAATATTTTGCAAATATTGATTAATTTTCAAATCCACACCAGGACATTTGCCATGTCCTTAGATAATGATGTTAGGTCTGTGCCGATCACCATGGTTAATGAAATCTGTGGCTGCAGTCACATTGCTGGGGCTATTGCAGTGGGTGGCTCTTTGATATGGTAAAGACTATGGGCTGAAAGATTCTTGCTCTGTCAGTGCCCTAGCTAGGTGAGCCTGTGATCAGAGTAGTCCACTCTGTGTTCTAGATTATAGAGCCTTCACTTACTGAGTGAATGCCTTTCTACAGAGATCTAGAGAGAGAAAATGACATTCCAAAGCATTCCCCAAGTCCCTGGAAGACATAAATCTTGGAATTGAGGCCAGGCAGCCATAGCTGAGCTCTACTGTAAGAGGCCACCAAAAGAGAAGAGTAAGATTCACTTGCCAAGGACCAACTATCACTATCACTACTCAACAGGGAGTCTTAATTTTCATATATATATATTGCAGTATTTGTAATCACATTGTACTTACTGTTTTTTACTATTCTTACACTGATGTATTTTCAGAATACCTAGATATCCTAAGACAGTAAATTTGAGGAACTCATCTTATGAAATAAAGAAAATATATTATTAGTTTTTCAGAAATAATGAAGTGCAAATACTTCATTTACTCTCTGCTCTCTTTTCAGCTTGCATTTAATATCAGAGAACCATCCCATCAAAGCTTGAGATCCATATTGGTGATTGCATGGTTACATTTTGTGCTCTGCTATTTCTTGATTATAATTGAGTCACTTACACAAATCTGAGTAAAGCCAGGAAATCAACCATTTGTGATGAATAATTCCCGTAAATTGGATGCAAGACTACATTTTATAAATGCAGATTAGGTAATAGCTCAAATTCTTGCAAAGAACCCTACAGGTAGATATATTATATGATCTTACTCAATAACACACTCATTACACAGTTAGAGTGACTGCATGTCCCAATTTATCTGGAATAGTACTGATTTACACATGTTGTCTTATTTAGTATTTTTTCCCAGACAAAAAGTATCTCACATAAATTATGACTATCAGATGAATTATATGGCCAGCCTGTACATAGTACCTATAATATATGTAGCTCTCAAAAAGGCAGTATAACCTGTTAGAAATCACCTGGGTTTCAGTCAGGCAGTCCTGAGATTAAATCTCAGTTCTGTAGTTCATTAAGTATGTAATCTTGATAAAGATTTTTAACTTCACTAGGGTTCTGCTTCTTCATTAGTAAAATACAAAAAAGCTAGCTATGACTTCCACATTAAGATTGTTGTGAAAATTAATTAACTCTTCCAGGCACAATGCCTGACATATGACCTGGTATTACAATTTTCAATAAAAGTAGATACACCCATATAAATACATATTAAAAATAAAACCGATCCCTCATTTTGAGATTTGCTGTTAGAAGATAAATTTCACTTACATTTCAAATAAACACAAACTGCATCTTGCCTCTCTCCCCCAAAACTTGAATTTTAAATACTAGCTAGTTTTGTAAGTAGAAAAAAGGATACGTGTATAAAATAAAATAATGGATTATGGTCAGGGCGTTTGGGGCCAAAAAGTACAGAGGGATTTATCTCCTTGAAGCCTCTTCTGGCTAAAAGGATCCCTTCACAGTCCCAGCTTTGTTATCCGTCTCCTCCTTCACTCTGCTCTCTCTTTTTCTCTCCCCCTTCTATGATCCTCGAAGGAGGCAAAGCATGACTGCTTTTCCACATCCCTGTGTCAGGCGTCAGATGCATGAGCTGTTGCAAGTAGAAATGTTCCCAATGCTCTGTGACAGCTTGAGCTTGAGCCAGCCCCACAGAGAGCAGGGTGTGTATTCTCGTGCCTTTAGTTTTCTCCATTAATGATAAACAAAACTCATCTTCATTGAAGGAAGACTTGCCAAGATTTATTGGTCTTCAGAACCAAAGTCCATTAACCTTTTGATGGTCCATCTTCCTCTTCAACTCCTTTCTCTGTTTCTTCTGTTAATTAAGGTGCTTATCACTGCTCCTCACTGGAATTCCATCTCTGAATTACTGTCCATGATACTAATAAATGTATTCAAGCTTGTTTCTAATCTGAAGATCCACTGATGTTCTTAAATATCAAATATCCATGCTGCCTTTTCTTTTAACGTGAACACAGCATGGCACTAGAAAGATATTTTAATGATAGATATTTCATAATCTTTCATAGGTACTTTATCTAATAAATTGTACATATTTCCAGAGTATAAGTCTATTGTAATGTCTGCATATGTTGTGCAAATTCTAAGTAATTCCATCTACAACTTATATAATATCTTCCCTCAAACTTCAACTAGTTACTATAATTTTGGGGTTAATATATTTAGAATATGAATATTTGGATAGGATTCTTATATTCATTTATAGATAAAATCCATGTCCTCCTAATGATACAAAAGTATCCTTGAGAAAAAAGTGTAACAAAATTATACATGTGATGCAAATATGTACATATTAAAAAAAATATATATATAGAGAGAGACAGAGACAGAGACAGAGAGAGAGAGAGAGTACCCACGGAACAAACTACTAATCCTCACTAGACAGGCCTCTCATTTTGCATACTACAAAGAAATATATCCAGACTCCTATAATAAAATTTGAGACAGAAATTGAGAGGACGAAGGGCAAATTCCTAGATCCTAAGGGCAAAATGTCCAGGACTGTATATAAAAAGCTGCGCAGTGTTTAGGAGACAGATGAAAGCCATTTGCTCACACAATTTTGACAACAAAATAATTGATAATGTCATGAAATGTTCTATTTATTGTCCCACAATAGATAAGTAGAAAACTATCTTACACTACGCTGCCAAACCATCACCAAATCTTGTCATGTCTATTTGCTAAATAGATACTAAGAACTTGATTGAAGTTGCTACTCTCTCACATTTTCTAATTTGCTTCTCTGAGTTTGTTAGCTCCAGGCAGACTGCTTGCACAGGGCACGCAGAGTGGCCCTTTTAAACAGGATGCTCACAAGGCCTCCATCGCTCCTTGTCTCTCTCAGAGTAGAGGTCAAGACCCTTACTGTATGATTAGTCCCCAAGAAAGATGGTCAGATTTGGTAAACAAAAATAGATACATTAAAAATATAGAACCCTCATACAGAACTTTAGCAAACTTCCACTCTTCATTTATGTCTATATTACTTACTATGTTTCTGTTATCTGCTATAGACCAGGCTTCTGGACAACAGGTCTGGGCTTAGCAACATGCTCAGCTGTTGTCTCATCACAAAGGTCTTTCCCAGCTAGAACTTACCATAGCACTTATCACCATCTGACAGAGAGTAAAAGTATACTGGGATATCTCTCCTTTAAAATATGTAGCTTTCAGGCTGGGGATTTAGCACAGTGGTTAGAGCACTTGCCTAGCAAGCGCAAGGTCCTGAGTTCGACCCCCGGCACCAAAAAAAAAAAAAAAAAAAAAAAGAAAAAGTGTACCTTTCACAAAGGTACATAATACCTTCTAAGTAGCACACAGAATATTGCTTGCCACAGAATAGATGTCAGTAACATTTTTGGTCCTAAGCAAAACTAACTTTAATAGAGATTATTTTCTGTTCTTTCACCAGAAAATGTTTTTCAGAAAACTCAGGTATTAACAATGGCGATATGAGAAGTTTCAGGACATTGTCCAAAGTTGCGTTACTAGAAAAAGACAGAGCTGTGATAAGAAGTCACTGAATCTGGCTTGTTAACTACCAGATTACCTTTGTTTGAAGTGGGAAACAGAAGTTTCTTCCATCTTCTCTCTAGACTTTTGTCTCTTTTTTCACTTCTTATTATAAAGCATTATTTTTTTGGGATAAAGAGCTCATCAACTGAACGCTGCACCCTGATTCCTTGTGCATGGTGCTATTTGCTTATAGTTCTCACTTTTCTGATAAACAGATTAAAAACCAGAGAGCAATGATGATAGATTTTGTATTCAGGATAATATTGGCAGCCCTCTCTAATTCAACCATAATGATTTTATATTATCTGATTGAATAAAGATCCTCAGACACACCATACCACCCACATGTACATGCTGGAAATGCATAGGAATACGAAGGTAGAAAAAAGGGGGAACTAACTAGTATAATTTCATAATCATAATTCCAAAAATGATGTTGTTAAACCAACTTCAAAACTAAATGTTATTTCAAACTATTTTAATACAAAATGAAAAATGAAATTTTACATTTGTCCAATATAGAAATTTAATTCACTTTAATATGTCTGGGACTTAACTGTAGAACAGATTATTTGTAGTCAGTTAACTATATAATAATTAAAGAAGCCTAATTAAAGGAGGTTAGTATTTCCTACCTGAAATTAGTGTGCAGAAAATGAGTATTAAGTTCCCCTGAATCATATAAATTTGGTTAATTACACATTTTTTACTCATCATTTTTTGTAATAGTGACGTAGAAAAGAAAAAATATTTCATTTTACTGGAATAATTACTAAAGAATGACAGGTTTTCATAAGTAAATGTTTGACCATAGTTTGACACCTCCAAAACTCGTATTGATGTTTAATCCCAATTTTGAGGTCTGAACGCAAGTCCCTACATGTGCTAAGCAAGCGCTCTACCACTGAGCCACATCCCCAGCCCCCACTGTAAGGTATTAAAGTGTATGTAGGAAACGAGGTTAAGAGGTGGAGCCTTTGAGTTGATTAGAATTAGACAAAATTATCAGAATGAAGCTCCCATGCTTGAATACTAGTGACTTAATAAGAAGAAAAGAACAAAACACACACACCCCCATGTTTCTCACTAGCCTGCACTACCTCAGACTCTAAGGTAGAAGACCGTCATGAGATATTGCTCTTTGACCTTGGGCCAGCACTGTTAGTCAAAATAAACCTCTGTTCTTTACAATTTATTCAGTATTGTATTATTAACAAGGAAAAAACCAAAGACATTGCAAGACATAACTCTGGTATTTCTCAGTCCATGGCTATATTTATTGGTGAACTATTATTCAAGTAAGCTACTATACAAAGAGTGCTCCTCAAGAGCTAAAAACAAACCCATTAAAAATTCATCCTAATTACCTCCTGAAGAAAGAAGAAAAATATATTTTTGTTACAAACTGCTATAATTACACACACACACACGCACGCACACACACACCACATACGCAGCTAGCAATCAGTACCCGTGGCTTTGACATTCAGGGATTCAACCAAATACTGATTGAAAATATAATTGCATCTCTACTGAACATGTAGAGACTTTTTCCTTGTTATTATTCTGTAACCACCGAAGTATAACAAGTATTTCCACAGCCTTTACATTGTATTAGGAATTATAAGTAATCTAGTAGAGATCATTTAAAGTATACAGGAGGATACGAATAGGTTAGACATAAATATTGCATCATTTTATAAATGGGACATATTTGCATATTTAGGAATCCACAGAACAAATCTCCCACATATACTGTGCCTGGGTGAAATAAGACTAATGGGAGAATACAGTGAACACAGCCGAAGCAAGTGAGTATGGCGCTCTGTGCAAAACTCGGTCACTCATAAGTACTTGTTGGTGTCTGTCATTCATCTGGCATTAAGCAACTGTACCTAGTAGATGAGATTAAGTGATATATATATATATAACATTTCGCACAATTCTTGAAATATATTTCATATTCCATAATTAATATTGTTTATTTCTTATGTCTAATTACAATATTAAATTGCTATTGCCTGAGGGTTCAAAGACTTCTTATGTAAGTCCTTACCGGGTTCCAAATTCCACTCAGCCTTAACTTCTGGCCTTAACCTTTGCGGTTTGCAGAAGCCCCAAGTTTTTTAATATGAGGGCAAAACATATGGGATCTAGGATTTTATAGCACCACCTCTGGTATACCAACACAGATTAGTTATGCAATATATTCTATCTTTTAAAATGTTCTCATCTAGTAAATTCAGTTTTTGAGAGAATGAGTGGTTGTAATTATGAATTTAAATTGGTAAAAATGCCACCTATTACCACATTTTCAAATTGTCTTCACCAAAGTATATAAAATTTTATTATTAATATCATTTTACCTGACCATATAATATTCCACTTGGTATATAATATTATCTTGTTATATGAAATAAATCAGACATACAAACTGAAATATTGCAGTTTCTCTCCTATGAGAAACTCAAAACATAAATAAAATGAAAGAACAAAATGAAAACAGATAATAAGAAACAGGAGGACATACCTTTTACAAAATGGAAGGGGACCAAGAGATGGAGCGAGGGGTGAGCAAAAGGGAAGGGGAAAGAGATTAAAAAGAATTAAAATGTGTTGTATATCTGTATCAACTCCCCAAATAAATGTAACAAATATGTACTGCAAATATATATTAATACAAATTTAAAATAATATTGTATTTAATTAGGATAAGTGTGAAAATGGGATGATCATATACAGTGTACAGTAATCAAATCATGGAAATTAACATTTCCAATTCTCGACCATTCATCACTTCTATATGTTAAGAACATTCTGTCTCTTTTTTTCTTGTTATTATGAAATATAATACAAATTTTGCAGACTATAGTTACCCTACTCTGCTATAGAACACTAAAATTAATTCCTCCTATCAAACTATATTTTTATACTCATTATCTAAACTCTGTCTATCCTTCCTCATCTCTAGTGACCACTATTCTACTCTCTTCTCCTAGGAGACTGACTGTTTTTTTAACTTCCACAAATGAGTGAGAAACTGGTATTTATCATTCTATTCTGGCTGATTTCACTTACGTAAAATCCCCCAGTCCATTGATATTGTGACTAATGACAAGATTCCATTCTTTTTTGTGACTGAATAATATTCCTATGTGTAAACATGCCACATTTTCTTTATCCATTAATTCATCAATGGAAGCCAAGATTGATTCCATATCATGGCTATTGTGGATAGTATTATAATAAATGTTGGAGTGTAGATGTAATGCTTTCATTTCCTTACTACACACACACAGCAGTGAGGTAGCTAAATGAGTTCAGTTGGTTCTATTTTCAGGATTTTTGAGAAACTCCCATACTGTTTTACATAGTAGGTGAACTGACTTATATACTCTCACAAGACGTATAAGTGCCCCTTTTACCATCTCTTCCCCAATCTTCGTTATTTGTTTTTCTTGTTTTGAAAATGGTACAGCAGCAATCAGCACAAAATTCAGCTTCTTGGAGACCAAGAATCCAGACGCCAGCAAAATAACAACTTGACAAAGGCAAACAACAACAACAAAAAATTGTAGATCTCTGGGAATTGGGAAGGAACTGACAGGAAAAGTAGAAGCTAGAGAGAAGTTGGGGAAACAGACCACAATGCAGAGCAAAGAACGAAGCAGTCTGGCAGCTCAGCCCAGCTCTGGGGAATGGGAACCTGTCTCCACAGACACAAGGGAAGCCTCCAGGGTCAGATGATTCCAGGGAGAAACAGAGTGCCAGCCAGCAGTACTATCCCACGAAAAGCCCAGGACTACTGTAAGGCTTTTTTAAAGTGGAGTTTTACTCTCAAATGACTCCTTCTACACAGTAGGCAACAGTTGGAGGAGTATAGTTTAGCTCCACCATGCTGCCAGAGTGCTTAATCAGGTACCATTTCTGGAAGGGGCTGATTATATAAAACTGAGACTTGGAAAAAGTATTACAAAACAACTTCACTTCAGGGTTCCCAGTGTAACCTTCCCACAGGAACTGGGTGAGAGATGGCCATGGAGGACAGTCATGGAGAGCGTGTGGGCTAGACATGGGCCTCCTGAACCTTGAAGCTCATTTAATGAAGGACACAGGCCTCTGTCCTCCATGGTGAGAGGCCAGGCCCCTGGTGTGGGTCTCAGAAGCAGCTGGATCACTAACACAGTGGGCTGCTTGCACCATCACCCTGCTACCCACACCCAGCAGCAGACATCATGGGTCCGACTGAGTCCCCGTCTACCAGCACAAGCAAGGGTGTCCGTGCGGCCTCAGCCTCTTGTGGATGGGCAGAGAGGCCTCTGAAACAGGCAGGTGCCTCGCAGACCAATAGGCCATAAAGCTGGGTGGAGAAAACCATGACATACTGAATTCTAAGATGGCAGCTTCTGGAAAGAAACCACTCTTTCAGAAATATAAAGACATTTAATTTTTCTTTCTTTCTTTCTTTCTTTCCTTCTTTCTTTCTTTGTTTCTTTTTTTTGTTTTTTGACTCATTTTTTTGTCACTGGATTGGGGAGTTTGGGGAATTTTCCTTTTTTTCTTTCCTTGCTTTTTTACTTTTTTCATTCCTTTTCCTTTTAATTCTTTCTTTGTTATTCTTCTTCATTTTTCTCCCTGTTTTTTTTTTCTTATTTGTTTGATCTTTTCTGTTACTTTTGTATAATTCAATTAATTTACTTCTACTGCTTAATAATGTCCTATACCTCACTTTTCTCTCCTTCTTCTCATCTTCCCTTGATTAGTTTTTCAAAATTTTCTCCTTTCATTCTCTCATTCCCTACCACCTCTATCTTTGCTAGTACAACCACTAAGTTTTATTAATCTCTAGAGTCTAAATAGTTAACTCTACACTATTATGGTTGAAATTTATTCTACTGTTAGTAGAAGTATAGTTGTCATATTTATTATATGTCAATATTTGGTTTTATTAATGTTTATACCATAATTATAGATCTCCTTTCTATGCTTCAGGATGGTACATTATTGGTTCTTACAATATGTCAATGTAATTTGTCTCTGATAGTCTTACTGTTGCTGATTTACATGCTGTTTTAGTTAATTTTCTTGTCACTAAAACATAATACCAAATACCCACAATTTAAAGGCGGAAAGGTTAATTTGGATCACAGTTTGTAGAGGTTCCAGGCTATAGTGGGCTGGCTTCAAGGCTGGGCAGCAGGGCACAGGAGCATGGCAGATGAGAAAGAGTTCACGGCATGGTGGCAAAAGCAGAGAGAGAGAGAGAGAGAGAGAGAGAGAGAGATCGAGGGAGGGGAGAAGGAGACATGCCCTTCCAGGCCACGCCCCCAGTGACCCACCTTCTCCAGTGATATTGAAAGATTTGACCACTGTAAGGACAGCCCATCAGAACTTAAAGGTAGTGCTGTTGTCGAAGACCATTTATCCAGAGATACCTTAAAAACAACATGAAAAATGTACCCAATATCTGCTAGATGACAGAAAGAAGACTAACATAAGAGTAACTAGAGTTAGTGAAAACTCAGAACACAGAACAAATGACATAAAAAACCTGTTTACAGGAATAATAACAGGAAACTTTCTAAATATAGGAAAAGAATTAAAATACAGATAAGTAAGGCATAAACAGCCACAACCTAAAGAGAACCTCTTCACACCACATCATAGTCTAAATCCTGGAAGCCTATCACAGGGAGAGAATTTTAAAAGCTGTTAGAGAAAAACAATGAAGTATTTACAAATGTAAACCCATTAGAATTAGAATTACAGAAGAGTTCTTAACACAAATCTTAAAGGCCAGAGGAGCTTGGAGAGAAGTGTTTCAAGCCCTAAAAGAGTACAACTTACAACCCAGATTTATATATCCTGCAAAATTATCTTCCAAAACTGATCAAACATTAGGTATTTCCATGACAAAGAGCACCTTAAGAAATGCATGATCACTAAATCAGCACTTCAAAAAATTCTCAGCGAACTCTATGTTATGGTTTGTATCTAGATGTCCTGCCAAAGGCTCGTGCATTTGTAGGTGGGGATTTTCGGAACTGGCTGGATTTAGGGCATGTGATACTACATAGAAGACCCAAAAAATTCCACTGAAAGACTTCTAGAATTACTTACAAATTCAGCAATACAGCAAGATAAAAAATGAACACAAAAGAACCAATAGTATTCCTGTACACTAATAATGAACTCACTGAGAAAGAAATTAGGAAAGTAACATCATTCATGCATAATATCGATGCATATAATAGCATCTCGATGCATAATAGCATTAAGAAAAACTAAATCTTTAGGAATTAAACATAATCAAGGAAGTGAGAGATCTCTACAATGAAAACTAAGGTACTCTGAAAACAGACATCAAAGAGGACATCAAAAAATGCAAATATATCTCCTGTTTCTAGATAGAAGCACTATTGTCAAAATGGCCATACTTCCAAAATTGATATACAGATTTAATGTGGTCTCAATCAAAATATCAATAGCATTCCTCACAGAATTAGAGAAAACAAACCTAAAAAAGGAATATAGAACTAGAAAAGAGCCAGAGTAGCAAAAGCAATCCTGGGCAACAAGAACAAAGTAAGAGATGTCACAATCCTAGACTTCAAATTATAGTATAAAGAGACAGTTAAAAAAAAATGTATATGTATAGGTATGTATAAAGTGACAGTGATAAAAGCAGCATGGTACTGGCCAAAAAAGGAATGAAATAGAGGATGTAGAAAGAACTTCAGGAACATTCGGCTAGAGGGGCCAAAAACACATAGTGGCGGTAAGACAAATTCCTTAACAAATGGCACTGGGAAAACTGGCTATCCTCTTAAAGAAGATTGAATCTAAAACTGAATCTTTCACCACGTACTAAACCAAAATCATTTGGCTGGAAGGTGAAATGGGTAAAACTCTCAAAGACGTAGGCATAGGCAAGGATTTTCTGAACTGAACCCCAACTATAGAAGAAATAATACTAAGAATCAACAAATGGGATTCTGTCAAATTGAAAATTTTCAGCAACAACAACAACAAAGGAAGCAGTCTGAAGAGAGAATCTACAGAATGGGAAAAAATGCCAGCTATTTCTTGGAGAGTGGACTAAAATCTAGAACAACTCAAAACAATTAGACCCTCAACATCAAAGACCCAATAAAAATGGGCACCTGAAGTGAACAGACACTTTTCAGAAGAAGTACAAATGGCTCATAAATACATGAAGAAATGTTCAACATCTCTGGCCATTAAAGAAATGCAAATTATAACAATACTGAGGTTCCCTATTCCTCCAGAAAAAAGGCTATCATTGAGAAATAAATTAGTAACAAATTCTGATGAGGCTATGGGGAAAAAAGGAAACATATTTTTGATGAGAATGTAAACTAACACAATGACTAGGGAAATTGTTATGGAGATGCCTCAAAAAATCAAAACTAGAAATTTCTTTCAGTTCAGTTATTCCCTTTCTAGGTATCCTCCTCAAAGAGCTAATGACATTATAATACAGGCATATATGCATACCCATGTTTAAAACAACACAATTTGTAATAGCTAAATCTTGGAAGAAGCCTCTTTATCTGTCAGCAGATAAAAGGATAAAAAAAAATGTGGTATTTGCACACATGTCACAAAGAAAGATAAACCTGTGTCATTTGTAGGAAGCGAATACACCTTCAGACCATAATATTAAATGAAATAAATCAGACACACCAGTTTAAATATTGCATGGTTCCTCTTTTACTAGAAACCCTAAATATAAAGTACAAAATAAGAGATAAATAATAATCAATTGAAAAGTGACAAAGAGCTGGAGGAAGGAGGAAGGCAGGGTGGGGAAGAGGATGAGAGAAGAATTAAGATGTGTTATGCATGTGTACCAGAGCCCCATAAGGAATGTGATCATTATGTACTACACTCCTGTACTAATAAAAAATAAAATTGAGAGAAAGACAGCCATTTCAGTTAGGCTAAGACATACCTCACAGTGCTTCTGATTTACTTTTCCTTAATGATTAGTGATATTGAATATTCTTCATATACACTTTGCTCTTTGTATATATTCTTAAAGAAATGTCTATTCAGATCACTTGTCCATTTTTAAATTGGATTAGTTCCTTCCTGGTGTTGAGTTATTTGAGTCCCTTATACATTCTGGATATTAATCTCTTTTTGAATTAATAGTTTCTGAACCCCATGGATGCAAGCATAGTTCAACATATGCAAATCAACATATGTAATACAACATATCAACACAATAAAGAATGGCAATTATATGATCAGAGCATCTAAATAGATGCAGAAACAGTATTTAATACTATTCAACATCCCTTCACAACAAAAACTTTCAAGCAGTTAGTTACAGAAAGAACACACTTCAACACAATAAAGGATGTGTATGATAAACTCTTAGCCAATACCAAACTAAATGGGGATAAGCTTATAATATTTTCTTTAACATCTTGATCAAATCAAGAATGTCCACTTTTACCACTCTCATTGAACATATGCTCAAAGTCTTTCAAGAATAATCAGTGAAGAGAAAGAAATACAGTCTCTAAATTGGGAAGGAACAAGTAAATTTTTCCCTATTTAAGATGACATAATATTTTAAACAGAAAAAAACTAAAGATTCCCCTACAAAAAATTTAGGACTGATAAATGAATTAGTGAAGAATACAAAATCAACACACAACAAAAGTGGCATTTTATACAACAACAAGGAGCTTGCTGAAAAGAGAAATTTTTAAAGATCTCATTGATGATAGCTACAAAAAATCCTAGGCATAAACCTAACCAAGGAAGTGAAATATATCTAAAATAAAAATTATCAAGCACTGATGAAAATAATTGAAGAGGACAGACACACACAAATGAAAGAGGAAGGCATTCCATGTTTATGTATGGCAATAATTAACGTTTTTAAAATGTCTATACTTTTCAAAGCAATCTACAGATTCAGTAAAATCCCTATCAAGATGTCAGTGATATTCTTCATAAAAATGGAAAAAAATTGTAAAATTTACATAAAACCACAAAAGACCTGAATAGTCAGAGCAATGCTGAACAAAAGGACAAAACTGGACATGTTGCAAAACCTCACTTTCTAATATACTACAAAGCTACAGTAATCAAAACAGGATAGAACTAGCATAGAAACAGACACGTAAATCAGCGTGACAGAATACAAAACTCAGAAGTTAATCCATGGACATAAAGCCAACTGAATTTCAACAAAGACAACCAGAACATATGCAAAAGAAAGCAGTTTCTCCAATAAATGGTGATTTGAAAACTAGATTTACATATGTAGAAAAATAAAACCTCATAACTATATCTCACTATTTACAAAGAAAATCAACTCAAAATGGCTTTAATATAAAACCTGGAGTTATGAAACTACTATTAAAAAAAAAGGAAGGAAACACTTCAAGACACTAATAAAGTTTTTTTGGATAAGATAACAAAAGCAGTAGTAAAGGAAAAATAGACAAATGGGATTATACCAAACTAAGAAGTTTCTGTACAGCAAAGGAAACAAAGTGAAGAAATATAACCTAAAGAATGGGAGTACATGGCATTTTAGTCTAACCTAGCAGATCTCAGGTCTAGCAAAACACCCAGATATGAGAAAGTACATCATGATTAAGGATTTTCTTCCAAAAATCAGATAAAAAATTAAAATTTGATTGTAAAAGTGAAGTTGAATCGGAGAATATAGGTGATAATCCCAGTCAAGCCAGGTAACTCTGCCAGAACATTTTTTATGCTATCGCTTGAACCAAAAAAATGTGCCAAGTGCCTTCAAAATGAATAGGCTTTCGGATGTTGTATTAGAAAGAGATTACCTCTGATGACAAGCCCAGTGTTTTTTCAAAGTATTGTTGACATAACTGAAGATCGAGGGATGTGCCCAAATATTTCAGGTCTATTTCAAATTGTCACTCCATATCCATTTGCTATTCAGTGAATTTTTAAAAACCACATCAACTGCTCTTTTTGCTTTCTGCTTCCTATTAAATATGACTAATGAAGGCTCCCATCAGGGAACAAAGGATGGCCTGGAGGACAAGGTGATCAGATTACTTATTCCCCAGGTTTTCTCCCTCTGAAACCACTTCGGCTGGTTGTGTTCCTTGACCTGGAGTTGTTGATTTCTAAGTCATATGCTGGGCAGTAGCATTTGTCAGACATTAATGTGCTTTTGAATCTTCTTGAAAACTTACGAAAATGTAGTTCTAATTCTGTAGGTCAAGGAATGGGCTCGATATTTTATTCACTCCTATTTAGCTTCCAGGTAAAGTCAATATTGCTACTCTGTGGACTACATTTTGACCAACAAGGTTGTATATGATTGTCTCCTGATTTCTAATCTCTCCGTTTGTCATTTCCTTTCTGGCCCAAGGATGGTAGCATCACATTTGCTACTAACTCATGGGTTCTGCACTATCTGTTATAATCTTCTGAAACACACTCAGCACTTTTAATGTATTCCTTTTAAAAGGAAATTCAACGTTCTTCAATTAGTTAATCAGTACCTTCTGATATATCTGCTTGGTGGCAACCAGTGGGAATTCAGTAAATATTTGGAAACAGGGAGACAGATTTTTGTGAGATCTGAGGATGGGGACAAAGAGTAGAGAGGGGAGGGCAAGGAGATAACAAAAGGGTTCAGATGTGTTATGTGTATGTATCAATTCTGCACAATGACTGTATTTACTATGTATTCCAAATATATCCTAATAAAAAATTTATTTCCCTAAATTTTTTTAGGGAAATAAAATTCCCTAAAAATCTAAAAAAATTACTAGATTGTGAATATGGAGTTATTTACATTGTATTCTGCCTGACAATATACATATGAAATAATCTGCAAAACATGCATAAACAGAATGTAACATTTGGAGGTCTGAAAGAATGACTGGTATTTAACAGTTAAAATATTACCGGAAATTTTAAAACTCAGTAAAGTTCTTATTTTCCTCTGGTACTCAGTATAATGGCACAGAAAACTGACACAAAGGTAAAGAAAGCAGTTGCCTAATTGAAACTGCTAAATTTAAAAAGAATCTGACATTTTCCCTAGGCATGGGAACCAAACAGTAGCAAGTCACACCACTTGGCACCAGGCCAGCAATTTGGGAAACAATATAACATTCCAGAAAGTAGTCATCATAAAACTTTCACACAATATTCAAAAATAGCTGAACTGTATAATATGCTATCTAAGGGAATTCCTTTTCCTTCAAAGTCTGTATTTAATTAATGTGAAAATTTTATGGAATTTGGAAATGGTAAGCTCTTTTTAAAAAGCATATGTATGTATTAAGCAATCTTAGGTATCCAAATTAATTTCATCTACTTACAAATATATCTGCTAATAAATATATCCACCATAATTTTGGTACAGAGAATTAGAATGGAAAGATAGCTGCATTTATTCAGCCAGTCCACTGGAATTGTAATGTATACTTATTTTCTGCCGCACTCTACAGCAGATTACATGACTGAGCTGAATTCCATACGGTCGTTCATGAGGCTAAGTTTCATCTTTATCATTTAAGAACTAAATGACACCAGGAATTCACAACTAATTTGTGGATTTTTAAATTTATTTTTACATAGTATATATGAAAGCAACCTTTAACCATAAAATACCTGATGAAATAAAAATCAATATATTTATTAATATAAATATAATGTAATATGTGTGAGATGTTTTATGAATATCTCAAGAAAGAATTTAATTAAAAGTGTAGATAAAAGAAACTGACATACATATCTTGATTTTTATTGACTCTTGCTTTCCTTCTTTCTTTTAAAGAGAAGAAAAAACAAGAAAAATAGTCAAGTAATGTATGGCTTTTAATACCACCGTTAGAATCTGTTTTACCCAATTATTAATAGTCTTTACTCTTTAAAAGCAGCTTTAGTCCACAGCAAAATTGAGCAGTAAGGTTAGGTACTTCTCATTTACACCATGTGTGTACATTTCTACAGTCTCCTCCACTACTAATGTCCCACCCAGGCTGTTACATTTGCTACAAATGATAAACCTATACTAGCACATTCTTATCATCCGAAATCCATTGTTTACAGTAGGGTTCACTCTTAGAGATGTATTTCTCTGAGTATGGCCAAAGGTACAGTGACATGTATTTATCATTACAGTATCATACAGAATGGTTTCATGGCCTCCAAAATCCTCTGGGCTGTCCCTACACATCCCTTCCTCTGCTCTAATCCCTGACAATAACTGATCTGTCTATTCTCTCCAAAGTTCTGCCTTTTTTAGAATGTCATATAGTTGGAATCATACAGTACAATTTTTCTCAGATGGCCTTCTTTCCCTTAGTAATATGTGTTTAACGTGCCAGCATGTCTTTTCATGGCTTGATAACTCATTTATTACTAGCAATGAGTAATACTGCATTGTCTGAATTTATTAGTTTGTCCATTCACCTACTGAAGGACATCTTGCTCGCTTCCAAATTTTGACAACTATGGATAAACTTGCTATAAACATTCCTGTGCAGGTTTTTGTGTAGACATAAGTTTTCAGCTTATTTGACTAAATACCAAGAAGTCTGACTGCTCAATCATATAGTGGAAGCACATTTACTTTTGTAAGAATTGCCAAACTATCTTTCAAATTCACTATGAAAATTCATATTTTTATCAGCAATGAATGAGAGTTCCCGCTATTGACTAACCTCACCAGCATGTGCTGTTTTCAGTGTTTTTAATTTTGACCATTCAAACAAGTGTGCAACAGAATTTCCTCATTGTTTTATTTCAAATTCTTTTATGGCTTACGATAGTGAGTGTGTTTTCATATGTGTGTCATCTTCACATCTTCTTAAGGTGTCTGTTCAGCTCTTATAACTATTTTTAATTGGGTTGGTTGCTTTGTATTGAGTTGTACAGTTTCTTTGTGTGTTTTGAATAACAGTCTCGTATTAGATACATGTTGTGAAAGTATTTTCTCCTACATTGTGGTGTATCTTCTCATTCTCTTGACACTGGCTTCCACAGAGAAGTTTTTAATTTTAACAAAGTCCACCTTATCATTTCATTCTTTCACAGATAATGTCTTTGGAGTTGTACCTAAGAAGTCATCACCATATCCAAGGTAATCTATATTTTTTCTAGGTTATGTTCTACAAGTTTTATATTTTCTTTTATTTTACATTTAGGTCTATGATCCATTTTTATTTCATTGCTGTGAAAGCTGAAAAATGCATTTGTTTGCACATAGATGTTCATTTGTTCTAGCATAATTTGCTGTGTTTCACCAAATTTTAGAGCTAGTAAAAGACACTTTTGGAAATACATAGGTGCATCTAGGACTTACATTTTTGTAGTGCAACGTAGAAATAACATCATTCCACATTCAAGAAAAATGGTATGTTTTGGGCAACTAATATTTAATTCATTTCACTAAAGAAAAATTGAATACAAGTGTATAACATCCAGTAGGAGGAAATGAGTAAAAAGTGGGAAATACCAGAAACATCTTTGTGGACCATACTACCTGACTACATCCTTATCATTATGCCTGGGGTTGCTGTGCTTGAAATAAAACTTTTGTGAACTTGTGTTGCCCATGGCATCCTTACTAGAGAACATCACTGTAGTGAATGCCATAGAGACCCATTTATTGAATGCTGACCTGGTCATCTCATTCTTCTGAGCATTAGTGCTTACATCCTGTGGGCTGAGGGCCCAAGAAAGCCAGAGTGCCTTCCAGGGGCAATATCAGATGGGGTTTCAATATGTACAAACAAAATGTAGATTATTAAGAAGCGGTGAAAATTTAATGATGTAGTTTAAGTAAGCAAAATACTATGATTATGAGTTAAAATACTCAGTAAAGATGAAATATCTTCCATCAGTTTCCTTAGAAGTAGAGTCTGAGACTAGGATTCTTATGAAAATCATTAATTGGAGGAGTCTTCTCATAATAAAACCCATAAGAAGGTGATACAAGAGGATGGGCAGGAGAAAAAGTTAAGAAATAGGTAGCATTTGCTAGATTAAATCTTAGCTCAATTCTTTTGCAAACTTGGAGGCCTAAATTCCCCACAGTTTTGATCTCCTGGAAGTAACAGGGCTTTACAGTGTCACTCAGCTATTTGGCTGCAATCTGCTCCAGGAAAGGATGTATACCCTGATGCACTCCTAAGCAGATGGCTCCCCAGCCAACCTCATAAAGAAGCAATAGTTGTGGGATCTCAGCGATGGCTGTATCCTGCAGCTGGGGTGTGTTGCACTCACCCATTCACAGAGACCCCTCGATGAGCAAAGACACCTTCCAGGAGAGACCACGTTGGCAACCCCGGAACCAGTTACTTCTCTGAATTAAACTATCCCATGCGAACAAAGCTTCCCCATGTTTCTGGTTGTTCACAATTTGGAAAGAAATTTGTAGGAGGAACATAGGAGGGTCAGGCCCCACTAGTCCTCAAATGGTGCTAAAACCACACCACCATCTGACTTTTCCAACACCTTTCTAATTTACTCTCCTTCCTTACTTGCATTTTGATTTGTCTAGATGGGATTTGAAGTGAAATACCAACCTTTCGTCATTGAGGGGCCTGAGGTCCTGATTAACATATCTTTACCAGTTGCAGCACTTGTCAATTTATAGGTTCAGGGATATCAAAAGTGCTCTAATGGGTCACTCGAGTGCAAAACATGTTACTCCCTGTCAGAATTATATGGTGTATAGTTCCTTAATGTATTATAACTGCTTTGTTTGCATGCTGGCATTCTATGTCAACATTACCTGGTAATGGACATGGTGTAGAGTTGAGTGGGATTCTTATTAAGTATTTTGGCAGGATTCATTCCCCTCCAAGAATCTGGACCTCTAGACCCACAAAACTTACACTTAGGGAAGGAGGAGGAGACCCTAATACCTCAAGTGATAGATGAAAGTGACAATGAGAGTGATCAAAGACTGTTTCCCGTGTTCATTTTTCTGCCTAGTGAAATAACTACTGCATCCGGAAAGATGCGGTAACCTCTGTGAGTCCTCTCCACGTGGATGTCACAGTCACATATTTTAAAGACAATGCTATTACACTCTCAGGGCAGCAACTTCTGAATCACAAGATCATGTGCCCACTGCTGTTCTTCCTTTGCCTTAAGGTGGGCTCTTTGGTCCGAATAAGTGTACAGCATCTGATGTTAATAGGTCAGATGCCTCTGACTTCTCTAGTAGTCTGTAGGCGCTGAAGGCAAGAAAGAGAAGTACACAGAGAGAATATGCCACTATCTGTTTGGATGAGTCACTGTTCTTGGAGAAGAATGAGTCCAACGTGATCAACTTTCCACCAAATAGCTGAATGAGAGGACAGAACTTTATCAGGAGCACAGTGTACATCTCATTTGTGGACAGGTTGGGCATTCAGCCATGTCAGGAGCTAGCTCAGACTTGATGAGATGGACTCTTGGGATTCCTTGACCAAAGAATGTCTTTTGCCACTGAAACTATTTCGATCAAAAGTGCACTGGACAAGCACTGGGTGGCTAAGAAAAAAAGTTGGTAGCATCAACTGAATCATCCTATTCTCCTTATTCATTGTCTCATTTTGGCGGATGCTTTTCATTAGTCGTCAACATGCAATTTGAGATTCCCACACTTCGGGCAAATTCTTGAGGCCTATTCATATGTCTCTTCCCACAGCGTCCTTATTTCAGTCTTCTAATATTGCTCTACAGTAGTCCTCAATAGGCTTGAGACATATTGCTATAGCAACTAGTTTGGCCTAAATAAAGTGAAGGAGACATATCTGAGAGTAGGTGATCGATCGTTCTATTAGAGACAGAAGAGAGAAAGAGATGGTCAGATTGGCCTATGAAATATTGGACACATATTTTTGTTTCCACTTTATGTATAACAGAAATATATGTAAGTGTTTAAATATTTTGGGGGAATAGCATAGAACTCACTTAGGAAAAGAAGATCCGTAGCTGCTATTGGAGTGGAAGATGAGGAGGCCGGTTGAGGGAAGGCAGAGAAAGCAGTGGCTGACATCTCAGTACTAACATACAGTTATAACTTGTGAAAATAAGATGAAGAAGATGATGAATTTGAGAGAGATACACAAGGATGAATCTAGAGTTTGGTGATTGCTTCAAATATAACATTTAGTGAAGATTTACTTTCTAAAAGTCCAAGAAGCTTGGGTATTATCTGGTATTTTGGGACCACAGGATAATTCTTTATTGGGCACTTTAAAAGAAAAATACAGATGGTTTTCACACCTGGCATTTAAAATATCTTTTTTCCTATAATTATCACACTATGGATATTCTTTAGTGATATTCTTTTTTATTTTATTTTATTTTAAACCAAGAACATGTATTGGTACATTTTACATATAATGGTTACATTCATCACATTTATTTTGTACCTGTACATGATGCATCTTGGTTCTCCCCCCTCTTCCCCGCCCCTCCCCTCTGTTCCCTCCCTCCCTAATTAGAGCAGGTTTAGTAATATTCTTGATAATTGGTATGGTATTGTTACTTTAGTTTCTGAAATATGTTTTTAGCTTCAAATATACTGAACCACAGCTTCAGCTGCTTTAATTTTTCTCCCTTTCTGGAAGTTAATAAAGTTCCTGAAAAGGCAATTAAACTAAAAAAATAAAGCTTCATTTTGAAGAATAAGCAGCTTGCAACCTGGTTTAACGCTGAGACGGCACTAATAACACAGCACTTATGATCTAAGGGAGAAAATGAAAAGTCTTTATTATTTCCCCAAATGATGGAACAACCAGGGCCTAAAGACACACTATCATCATTTATTGCATTAGATAACATGCCTTTTTGTAAATGAAATGCTTACTTCTGAGCATTATATCCTCCACTTTAGTGATTTGGCTAAATAGTTAATTTGATCTCCAAACATAAAGAGCTTTAATGTCGTTTCAAGACTCAGAAGCCAAGTGGAAAGGTGAGAGGAAAACAGAGCCAGGCAGAGCCAATGAGGCAGACTCTATTCGGAGGTACATGATGAGACATGAATACTCATTTGATTTAACCAGGAGAAAATTATCTTTGCATTTTAAGATAGAGTTACTATAAGACAATCTTTTTTTCTAATCCCAGTCCTGCTTTTGACAAGGCAGAGGATAAGAAAACCAAGTTATTTCAGTAAAATAAAAGTGAAACTTGCTTTTAACGGAGGGATTTAAACCTTGCTTGTCTATTAGCCTCAAGAAATTGAACCTACTCTTGTAGCTGGCACGCTGGGTGGTTTTAGCAGAGAAAATTCATTTCACGGACAGCCTTTATGCCCCAGAAATAAGCAGATCTTTGTTCAATTTGATTCTTGAATTGGAACTGCTATCTTAAAAAGAAAGCTCCATATTTAAGGTAAAAGCCATATTAAACAAATGGTTTATTGTCAGTAAAATGCCTAAAATGTCAAAGCTTCCAGAAGTACTACTGATGGTGGAAAGACGTGATCACTCTGCTCACCGCTTCTGATAATCAGTAGATACTTGGATGAATATTGTATTCTCTGAATAAATGAAGTGTGTCCCTAATTATCACAGAGAATCTCACACCATATGACACTACCTTGAGCCCAGAGACAAGTACATTAACATGTCTTTTCTTTCCAGAAAACAACACGAGCTTGTTGGTAATAGATAGAATGGAGTCCAGAGCTTGTTCTGTTCCAACCCCATTTTTTCCCATGGACCGCTGAGAAGCTCCCATCTCATCGTGGCTGCTGTCTGAATTCAGGTGCTTTCCAAAAGCTCTGTCTTCTCTCCCTAAATGATTTTAGGTTTATTTTTGTCCAAGAGACTTTAATTTCCTCGAAGCACAATTTTTGGTTTTAAATTTTCTTGCAGTGAGAATCTGCTTTTAGCTTTTGGATATGTGTGAAAGATAAGATGTTACTGCATTTAAAAATGTAGATGAGCTAAGTAAACTTTCTCACCTATATTTTTTAAGGTAGTAACGTCTTATAAAGCTATTAGAAGAAAACAAGTGGGAATATCCAGGGTAGGAAAAGGAATAGAAGGATTTTTAATTATCAAGAAGTGGCTTCGCTGATGGACAAAAATCTACAAGCTCTGGTCTGCCACATTATTCTACTACCTAGTCAGCCCAATGTAACTTGATTTTTAATCGCCGCAACACAGAGGCTACAAAAGAGCAAATGTCAGGCAGAGAAAACGCATTTAAGGTGGTGGGAAGCTTTCATGGAGAACTATATGGTCATAACCACACATGTGAGGCAGACATTTGGATCAAAGTTTTTAATTTTTGAATCCAAGAAGGAATCCACCAGTTAAGTGTGCAAATGTATGTATATGGACAGGTACTACAGAACTGTTCCAATATTTTATTGTTTAAGTAGGAATAAGAAACCTCATAAATGTCTGAGAGTAGGGTAGTGATTAAATAAATTCTAAAATATATCCATGATAGTTTGGATCTGAAATGTCCCCTCAACACCCATCTGTTAAAGGTTGGTCACAAGACAGTGGTGCTATTGGGAGGTAGTGAAACCTTTAAAAAAGTGTCCTAGTTGGAGGAAGTTATGTCCTTCTAGGCATGCCATTGAAGCGGGTACTGGGGCACTGGCCCCTCATCTCATTCTCATTGTGTTCAGGGCACCATGATGTGAGAATTTTCCTCTGCCACAGTATTCCCACCAAGATGGTCAGCCACCAATAGGCCCAAGTAGTGGGCCAACAACTTCCCATGTACGGAACCTCTGAAACCATAAACCAAAATAAATATTTCCTCCTTACAAGTTGATTAAGTCAGGTGTTTTATCAATAGTGATGGAAAACTAAAAAGCCCAATCCATATGTTACACATACTATCCCAGCTATATTTACACTGAATAAAAAGAACTCCAAGAGATACAATGAGAAAATATCAGAGAAAATAAATGTATTACTTCACATCAGATGTAAAAAAATCTACCCAAATAATTTAAATTGTCTCATGTATATTTATTCTCAAATTACAGGGAAATGAAAACAAATAAACATACAAACAAAAAGAACCTATGAGAAATAAGAAAGGTAAACATTTCATGACGCTAAAATACCAGATAGTCAAGTTTTCATGATCTCCAGCATCCTTTACTTGTGTAGATGGAGTTCAGTTTTCATTTGCTTTTATGTTTGCTTTTTGTTTTTTTTTTTTACATTTGCTTTTACATTTACAGTGACTCTTACACACAGAAAAGATATAGCTACCTTTTTAGTTCTTTTTTTAAACATAGGTACCTGAATGTTGAATTCAGATTTCAAATATATATTATAGTGGTAATTATTATCATGTACAATGTATTGGGCTCTTAAATATATTAATGATATCCTGGCAATATGCTGTAAAATAAATTATGTGGGATTGCAATGTGAGTTTTCACATTGACCATTTCATGTTAGCAAATTATAATGTCTATTCCATAAAAGAAAAAAGTAAAAAATATAGAAGTGAAGTATCTTACATCAGAATAAAAATCCAGAGACTTTGACCCCAGGGCCTATGCATTTGCCACTATTTTTTAAAAAGCCTGTATTAGAATCAAAGTTTTCTTAAAGTCATAGGGAAGATTTTGATGATCCTATTATTACTCTCATGCCCAATAATAAATGCTACTTCCTAAATTATCATTCAGACCTTATTGAATTCAGACCTTATTGAATTATCATTCAGTAACCTTATTGAATTCTCTACTGAGAAGACATTCTTCCTGATATATCCTCAGGTGTCTGGCCACAGTAGGCCATTCTGTCACCAGTAAGACGCCAGTGAATATCTTTCAAACACACTATCTTTTACCAGATACCACTCCAAATTCCCTTCTTAGACCTTCCTTAAGTAAATGAATGCTACCCTAAACTTTTCAGCCAAGATTGAACTGAATGCTTATGAAGGACTCTGTGGGCAGGGGATTGTGTATGAGTATTCTCATTTCACACACTTTGCTTTTTCTAGTAGATAAGCCCAGATAACAACAGACCATGACATAGGCTCCTACTCATTTCCAAATCAATGGTTACCTTTAGAAATTCATTAAAGTTTCCAAAACAAACCAAAAAGTCCAGTGTCAAGTAGCACACTTCCATGTACTTAAGCCAAAAGTAGAGCAGCAAATAAGAGAGAAAATCTGTAACGTGCTGATGTAGAAAGTGTCTTTCACGCCGTTCACAAACACACTGGACTTTCAAAGATAAATCTCCTATAGCTTGGAGACCCTGCTTGATATCACTCCATGTAGATAAATAGGAAGTTCATAGACTCAGTTCTTCTACAAGGGAAGGGGGAAATAAGCAGGGAAGATTCTTCTAATGTTAGAAAGGATGGTGTTTTTTATTTTTATTCTCGCTTTGCATCTGGATTGGGGATACTTTTCTGATGGACCACAATTCTGACTCGTGGCCAATATACAAATGTTGCCACTACTACACCAGCAACCTGTGTATGACAAGACTCCCACTTCAAATGCCAAAAGACTCTGCTATGGGACAAATGTGATTTACAAGAAACAAAAGATTGATCGAGGATATTGAAGAGCTGACAGTTAAGAAAATAGTCTACTCATGGCTTAGCCTGAAAATGCAATTATATATAATGTGCCTTAATGAAGAAATAGGGAACAGCTGAAAGGAAACTACCAACACACTCTTTCCTCAAGACTAGTGAAGTTTTTAACATACTTGAAAATTGATTATTCATATTGTTTTAGCAAATCAAACGTAACACACTGCTTTTAATTGAGACTTTCATTTAGTCTCATCATTTAGGTCATTATTGCCTGTTTGAAAATATGTGAATAAGCTTAACCAAATCAGCTTAACTTTCCACCGTTTCCTTAGTCTATAGATACAATTGTTTCAACATCTTTAGAAAATAACTAATCCTTCAACAAATTTAAAACAGTAGTATAACCCTTGTGATGTGTAGAGAGAAGATTTAAACTATTAAAGCTCTTTTCAAATGAGTTTTCTATTGACAAGCAATCAACTTTTCTGATGAAGTGTTTTATGGCACACTTAGATGCGGAATTCTACAGCTCCTAGGCAGAGAGATCACTTTACTCATCTTTGAGAAGACATATCCTTTCAAAGCTGAATCAAGTAACTGGACCTCCTCTATTCAATACATTGCATTTTGTATTAGCTGCTTTCTTATGGCTTGGACAAAATATTAAACACCGATAATTTAAGCTGGAGATGGTTATTGGGGCTCATAGTTTTCAGTGGATTCAACCCATGGTCATCTGACTCCAGGACAGAGCATGATGGAATAGCATGCTGGAGGAAAGCTAGATACCGCATGGAGGTCAGGAAACAGAGAGATAGGAGAGGAGCCAAGGATAGAAACATACCCTTCTGAGTCATGTGCTGAGTGACCCACCCCTTCCAACCAGGCCCCATCTCCAAATACGAACCTTTGAGGGGACATTTTAGATCTAAATCATAAAATTCCACTCTGATGCCCAAAAGGATCATATCCATCTCATTATGCATTTATGCATCATGTATTTGGTCCATATCTAATATTACCCAAATTCTTAGCAGTTATAGCATTGCTAAAAAGTCCAAGTCCAAAGTCTTCTCTGAGATGAAAGGCAAACTCTTAGCTATGAGCCCCTGTAAAAAGCAAAGAACACTAAATATTTCCAATATACAATGGCACAGAGTAAATATTTCCATTCCAAAAGGCAGAAATAGGGCATTACACAGAAAACAGACCAAAGCAAGTTTGAAACCCCAAAAAGCAAACATTAAATCCCACAGCTGTATGTCCAGCACCCAGGGAAGGTTGCGGTGAATGTGAGCTCCATGGCGCTCGGGCAGCTCTGCCCTTATTGCCTTGTTTGTTACAGTCCACATCGCCTCTTTCTTGGTCTGGCTCCACTCACTGCCTACAGCATTCCTCAGCAGATAATCCATTTTCCTAGCTTCTCCAACTTGTTAATTTTTCTATTGCACCTTCAGCTTCACTCTCATAGCTTTACACACTGGCCTCATGGGACTCCTGGAAGAGACTGTGACCCTGTCACACATTTTAGCCAGGCTTCTTAAGTCATCTCCTGAATCTGAGTAGAAGCCTCTGTGACAACATAACACTTGCATTCTGCATGTGTGAAAAACCAGCCTCATGTGGATGACACCAAGGTGAGCTGACAGCCTGAGCAGTAACCAGGCCCCAGTGAACCATGCCTGCTGCAGCCTCCAACAGTCTGGATAGCTGAATTTGGGAAAACAGTTCTCTAGGAAGCCCTGAATTAGATGTCATTGGAAGTTCCCAAGTGAAAGATGCACAATTTTATAACCTTGAATTTATAATGTCCTTCTGATTTCTGAGATGCTGTCAAGGCATCTTCTGTCTTGTCTCCATATGAAGTATTTCCCTTCACTTTATGCTAATATTTTCAGCAACCATGCTTTCCTTTGCCCCAACTTTGCAAACACTTCCTCTCTGGAGAACCTGCAAACTTTCGAATCATTTGGTTCTGCTGTTTACTTCCGATTCTCACTGTAGATCTGGCTAAAAGCAATCAGCAGTACCCATGTCAGAGCCTGAAAACTAGGCTGGCTTGAAATTTTTTTCACCAGATTAATTTATCTGCTACACTTAATTTAATTCTCCTGCAAAATGTCAGGCCAAGGGCAAAGTGTAGACAACTTTTCTGCCAGAGCATAATACATGTAGCCTCAAATTCAACTCCCACTGGATGTTGTGTTACTAATAGAAAACTTCTGAGCCTGGCCTTTACTGTCTGCATTCCTTTCAACATTGTGGTAATCTGAGCCCTGATCAATATCAAGCATCAAGCACTGTTTGCAATATTCTAGAACAGTGGCATCTCCAAATCTTCCCAAACTTTTCCTCAAACCAGTTTCAAAGGCTTCTAAATCACACAGCCAGGTAGAGTCATATCACTGGCCCCACTCTCAGTACCACTTTTTATATTATTTATCTTCCTGTCACTGAGACACAATACCTGACACCACCAATGTAAAGAAGTTTATACTGGTTCACAGTTTCACTAGATTCAGTTCGTGTCCAGCTGGTTCCAAGACAGAATTGGCATGGCAGAACAATATAGTAGAGGAAAGTTATCCACTCCATGGAAGTCGGGAAATAGAGAGACAAAGGAAGAGTCAAGGATGAAAATAAACCCTTCTAAGTAAGGCACACAGTGACACACCCTTCAGCCAGGTCCCACCCCCAACCATAAAACTTCTGGGCAATATTATATCTAAACTTCAACAAGTTTAGCATTAGGTTGTTGCCAAAATGAAAAATACAAAATCTGTATTTTCAGGGGTCTTATGTTAGCAATTTTTTTTAAAGGCTACATCAGACATTTCTCTCTCTCTTTTTTTTTGTTTCGATAGCTGGTATAAACATAATTTAGGTTTCTGCGTAATTGTGAGAAGACATTTGAATAATTGTTCTGTCTTCTTCAGAAATAGTGGAAAATACTACACAATGCAAAGATTCTGAAGTTACCATGCAACAATGTCTAGGTAGTTTATAACCAGTACAGCAGACAACAAATTGATATTTTTATTTAACAAATGATATTTCAACCATTCTAGGTGGCATATTATTTGTTAAAGAGGAAAGGAGAAAAATACTGCAAACTAACTTGCATTACAGATTATGCTTGTCTATATTTGCCACATATACTGCATGATGTAAATTGACACATGTCTTCTTTCATCTTTTAAAGGACTTATTACTGTGTACTCTCTAGGCTTTCTCTATGAATTTTTATTTATAGATAGTGAAAAGATTCTATAGGAGAGGCTTGTAAATATAATGTGCAATTATCTTGAGAGCTGTATCTATTATCAAATGGGTACTGGAGATAGAATTAACACATTTCCTGATTCTTTCCAATGATTTTTAAATAAAAATTAAGACATGACTAATTAATCATCACAACATTATTTACTCATCAGTCAGTATTTTAAAAATATTCCTAGGATATTTACTATACGTGAAGAGAACATGTTAATTTTATTCAATATTGAGAAAGGCTCAAATGGAAAATATTTACCATGATCCATAATGAACCAGCCTAAGGAGGCCTTTGTAATCATGAAGAGCTAGAAACTCTAACTCCAAGTTTCATCAACACTCCCTGGAATAAATATTTTTTAAAAAGGAAAATAGTGTGCTATTCTACATCCTAGAATCTGTTTTCAATTTGTTGGCAGCTTTAATAGTAAAGATTTCTGGGAAAGATCTCTGTTTGGTAATTATGAATGAAAACTCTGAAATATTGGAGACCTTACAATGTGTAGTACTTCAGAGATGACTTTTTTCTGTATTTTAGGTGGCTGGAAGAGCAAAAGTAGAGAAAAGAAAAAAAAATGGTGCATTGTTCCTCAGGTCCATTCTGATGTCATGAACCTGCCATAGGCTCAAGCTGACACGGAAGTTTTTGCTAAGCTTGTACAGTATTCAAAGTACTTAACAGTTCTTGGGAAATCAATACATTTTTTTCACCATTTAAAAAACTTATATTCTACAAGTTGTGAAAATTATTGTTAATCTAAGTGTTTGCATTTAAAAGAGATTTGAAAAAATTATAAAACCATTTTGGCCTTATATAGTATGAGATGAATGCAAAATGTGCTATTCTTATGTTCTGTATGATGCCTGCCAAGACTTCAATAATCTGTGAAGTCATTCATTTCTGAATGAGTGTCACAGCAATGTGTGCCATTCTTTTCCAGTTGTGGTCTTTGTCATCTAATACAGATAACTAATTTCCACTCTGTAAGCTTTCAATGAAATAAATCTTGTGAAGGAATACGATCACAAGTTATTATATCTTTATAAGGAAGGATGAAAAGGTTCTTTTTAAAATCCAATTTATTAGTGTCTTTATAAATCAATGTTAAAAACAAGATCCTAATTGATATTAGGTTATTACAAGAAGAAACAAACCAGAAAAAATATGCCACCATGACATGCAATACAAATATATTATCAATTTCTTCAGTTGTAGTACTTGACATTTAAAGGTGATTTACCATAATTCAACTACATCATATTCAGTAATACTTTTTAAGATGATTGAAATCAGGAAATGAATACACATTAACTTGTATAGAACAAAGTATGTTCAGAATAAAGTCTTGTAAGAAATCTACAGTAAAGTATTAGCAGTGATTAACTATGGAGAAGGTTCCAAAAGTCAGGATTAAGTGACAGATAGATGTGAGACAGAAGAATTAAAGTAAATTTTACACCCTGAATAAACATGCTAAACACATATTTTTCCAAAGAAAATGTTACTCAAATTATTTGATATATTTGAATTTTTATAAGCATGACAAAAATGTTATGACTATGCAGAAATATATTCTACCTTGAAGCCATCAAAATTGATCAAATTTTGGGCTGGGGATTTAGCTCAGTGATTAGAGTGCTTGCCTTGTAAGCACAAGGGCCTGAGTTCGATCCCCGGCACCACAAAAAAAAAAAAAATTGATCAAATTTTAAATGCACAATTATATTTCCTCATTCATATATGATGGTCATATAATGAAAATTTGGGCTACATATCTGTACATCCAAGTCATATGGTAGTTTTTCCTGTTCTCTCTTCCTATAATCTCCCTAATTCTCAAACTAAAAACATTTTCTTCTTATTACCTCTTCTCACAGTGTCTCCCTACTCTAACCTGAGGTCTTCAACTATCCCTGTGCACTCAACTTTAAGGAAGAAAAAAGGTTTCTTGTTCCCAGAGTGACCTGGTGAACAATTTTTCATTTTTGAGTTTCTTCAAATTTAGAGGCAGCCCCCTTATTTTCATCTCATCCAAAGCTGAGTATAGTCTTAGAATTTGTTGAATAAATGCATGTTTAATGATTGTGGTATTAATGTTTGTTCCCCTCACCTGCACCTGTATTAATAGTCACTATCTTTTGACTTGAACTTGATATTTTATTTTCCGTTCCTGCAAAACGATCTTATTCTGTTTGGTCATCTATACTTTTTACTGCCTTTAGTTCTCTAAGAGTTAAGGAGGATGTTTTTCTCCAAAAGGACTGAAATTCAGGGAAACATAAAGAAACTAGTTTTTTTCTGGCTGCAGTAAGAGGTCAGTATATACAGTATAATGTACAGAAATCAAATGTTTTTTCTGTCCTATTAACTCTAGCCCATTACCAATTCTCTGCACTTACTTTCATTTTAAGTTTCTCATCTATAAAACAGGAGATTATTGACATGTATTTCTCCCTTAGTATATGTTTGTAGTACATAATAATGTTTACATTACTTGTGGAGAATTGGTACATATACATAATACATCTTAATTCCTTTTATTCATTCCTTTCCCCTTCCGCTCTCCTCTTACCATTTATCTCTTGAGCCCTTCCTTTTTTGCATACATTTGCAATACATAATGTTTACATTCCTTGTGTGTATTTTTTAAATAAATTTATTTCTTAGAACAGTTTTGTATTTATAGAAAAATTGCAAAGAGAGTGGAGACTTTATTTTTTTTATTTTTTATTTTTTCCGGTGCTGGGGATCGAACTCAGGCACCTTGTGCTTGCCAGGCAAGCACTCTAATCACTGAGCTAAATCCCCAGCCCCCTGAGAGTGGAGACTTTAATATAGCCTGTATCCAGTTTTCTATATCACTAACGTCTTACACTATGTGGTAAATTTATAAGAAGTAATGACCCAACATTAGAGCATTACAATTGGCCAAAGTCCATATTTTATTTAAATTTCCTTATTTCTTACCTAACATGCCTTTTCTGTCTCAGGATTCTGTCCAGAATATCCCCTTGAATTTATCTTTCTTGACTCTCTTGGCTCCTCTTGATTCTGAGTGCTTCATGTTTTTCTTGTTTTTAATACTTTGATATTTTGAGGAGTACTAGTTAGGTGTTTAATTAAATAATCTGCATTAGTTTTTATCTAATGCTTTTTCTCATGAATTGACCGATATGGGTTTTTAAGAGGAATAGCAGAGATAAAGTGCATTTTCTATCAATCATATCCTGTTATGAGCACATATCAGCAACATGACTTATAACTGCTGATGTTCACCTTTATTCCTAATCGGGGTAGCATCTGTCAGATTGATTCACGTTAAAGTAATTCCTTTCCCCTTTCTGATACCCTACAATTCAGAAAGAAGGTCCTATGTGCAGTCAACCTGCAAGAGTTGGGAGTTATACTCCATTTCCTGATCTGGACAGAAATATGGACACACATTCCTTGGAATTATTGTTTTAGAAGACATTCTCTTTTCTCCCATTCATTTATTCAACAATTTCTTTATATTAACATGGGAATATGAATTTTATTCTTTGGGCTGTCATTTAGTGCTGCTTTATTTTATTGCTCAAGCAATTCTGTGATTCTCAGAGCTCTTTCTGTTTCTCTTTCTTTTACTTTAAAAATCATTTCCTTTTGTAGCTACAAAATGCTCCAGGCTCATCTTGTATAAAATAGAATCACATAAACATATGAAATGTATCACCTAAGTAGTAGGAGTAATTTAAAAATAATTATTGGACAAACAGATCCCAATTAGTTACAAAGGATGGAATATTGGATGCAAAGGATTTCACCAGCACTATACTATATCCACGGCTTGTGTTCAGACAATGGCTGAGCGACTTTGGCTTGAGCTGTGTAAATATGTTTCTCAGGAAAGTAGGCTTTTAAATCTTGAACAAAATCAGACAACTAGAGAGGCTCCCCATTGTGACAGCAAGAGCAATGTCTGGACCACATATAGGAACACTTGAAGTCAACTTATTTTAATTAAAAACCATTATTGATTTGAATGAATTAGCTTTATATTAGAGATTCTTAACAAATTTTTATTAGAGAATCTTAACAAATATCAGAAGATTGAAAGTATACAGCTTGGGTTGTAGCTCAGTGATAGAGCACTTTCCCACCATGTACAATACCCTGGGGTATTTTCTGACCGTATCTGTATTTACAACAGAAAAAAAAAAAAGGATAACATGTTCAATGAAAAAAATAATGCTTTCAATGTCATGGAATTATTTCCACTAATATTCAAAATCATCCCCTGTATTTGGTACTGAAATAAAAGTTTTGTAGCTCAACATTTAATATAAGCTGGTTTCTATGACCATTTCATTATTATTAAACCATTTATAAAATACAGACTTCTGATTTGCAAAAAGAAATGGCTAGGACACGTGTATAAAATTTTGAGATTCTCCTTAGTGGTCAGTTGTATCAAAAACCATATTTCTTACACTAATTTGCTGTAATTTTTAGGTCAGATGAATATAACACATTATTACCTGCTAGGTTTTGTGATTTGCTCTTGCTGTTATAGGAATAAAATACATCCCAGTATATAAGAGGCAAACAGGATTGGGGATTTAGCTTAGTGGTTAGAGTGCTTGCCTAGCAAGCACACGGCCCTGAGTTTGATCCCCAGCACCAAACAAACAAAACAAAACAACAACAATAAAGGAGGCAAATAAATGTCTTCTTACTAGTTTTGTAGAACATGAGTCTATAAACTTTTTGGCTCACCTGGACCAAATCAAGTGAAGAACTGTCTTCAGCTACATAAAAAATATAATAACATTAAAAATTTACAACTGGAGAATCGTATTACTAGCTGTCTGGGGCCACCTGCAGCTCATGGGCCACACAGTCGGACATGCCTGTGTAGAAGGAAGGGTGTGTTTGTAAGAGTAAGACTGCTCCTCTTTCTTCTGAAATGAAATGATGCAACTTTGACAGACTTGTAACACGGCCCTTGGAGAACCGTGGAAACTGCCTGATGTATACACTTACTGCACTGTTCAATGTTTTTTAAAAAAAGTTCACTGTAGTACAAAATACAGTTATGCTTTGCTACTTTAATAGAAATATCTCTTCTCACTAGTGAATTTAAGTGCCTTTCTCCATGGTTATTACAACTAATATGTACTTTGGACTCACCTTTGTGCATGTTGACTATGTGTTTCACAGTGAGTTTTATGCTTGTTTCTTACTGATGGGGAAAGACTTTAAATTTTGTATAATCCCATTTGTTGATTGTTGGAATCATTTCTTGTGAAATAGGCATCTACTCAGAAAATTCTTACCTAGCCTATGTGTTCAAAAGTTTTACCAATTTTTTTTTCTTTCAGCAGATGTAGTATTTCTGTTTTATATCTATATCTTTAATCCATTTTGATAGATTTTAGTACAGGGTGAGAGATATGTGTTTAGATTCATTCTTCAATATATGGATAATCAGCTTTCCCATCGCCATTTGTTAAAGAGGTTTTATTTTTTCCAATACATGTTTTTGATCTCTTGGCCAAAAATCAGATGGCCAAAGGTAGACAGGGCTGTTTTTGAATCTTCAATTTTATTCCATTGTTCAGCATGACCGTTTTGGTGCTAGTATCATACTCTTTTTAAAATTATTGTAGCTTCGTAATATAACTTGAAATCCAGTGTTGTAAAGTCCCCTGTTTTGCTTTATTTGCTCAGGATTTCTTTGGATATTCTATGTTTCTTCTGGTTTCATATAAATTTTAGGATTTTTTCTAGTTCTGTGAAGAATGCTCATAGTATTTTGACTAGAATTGCATAAAACTGCAAATTTCAATTGTATATTGGAAATTGCAATTGTATATTTGCAATTGTATATTGGAAAACCATATATTGAAGAGTCAATCTAAACACACATGTCCTAAAATCTCACCCTGTCCTAAAATCTATCAAAATGGATCAAAGAAATAGATATAAAACAGAAATACTACATCTGCTGGAAGAAAAAACATATATTGCAAGAATGTATATATCATTTTTGGTAAAATGGCCATTTTGACAATGTTAGCTCTGCCTATCCTGGAACAGGAGATATTATCCTATTTTCCAATGTCCTCTTTCTTTTTTCAAAATACTATTGTTGTTTGTTAGAGGGGTGTTTTACTCCCTTGCTTAGGAAGGAATTAATTTCTGCGTATTTAAATTTTTGAAGCCACCATGAATGGGATTGTTTTTCTGATTTATTTCACAGTGGGTTCATTGTTGGTGTACAGAACACTGTTGACTTTGTCTGTTTATTTTGTATCCCGCAATTCACTGAATTTGTTTATTAGTTCTAAGAGTCTTCTGGTGGAGATTTTGTGTGTTCTATGTAAATGATCTGTCATCTGCAGCTAAGGATAGTTTGACCTCTTCCTGGGCTATTTGTATCTCTTTTGTTTCTTTCCTTTGCCTGATTGCCCTGTCCAGTCCTTTTTAATAGTATATTTTGTGATCAGTATGGGAAGGAAGGATCAAATGGGAAGGAAATGATAAATTTGGGATAATGTGGATAAGCAAGAAAAAAATTTATAGCCATCATACCAGGGTTATTTCTTTTTGTCAAAAATTGCGTAGTCACACTAACATCCTACTCCAGGACCTGCTCCTCAGATCCACCAGAAATGGAGAGGAATCCAGTTCCATAGGACCCAACAGTATATGCTTCCATATAAAAGAAATTGTTCTAAATAGGCAACTTTACCGAGAAAATGGATTGGTATTCTCCTAAGGTAAGGTAATTTGGAAGAAAATGGGAAGTGAAATGCTAAATGAGATATAAAAAAGGTAAAATTATAAAACTTTTAGAAGAAAACATAGAAGTAAATTTTTGTGACCTTGTCTTAATTAATTATTTCTTAGTTCTAACATGATATTTGATAGGCCATTTTAAATATGACAAGATTTCTTTCTGGGCTGAGGAAATGCTCTAAAATGATTTTGAGGATAGTCGCACAATTGTGAATGTACTAAATAGTATTTATTGACTGGTATACAATTTAAATTACTAAGTAGTATATAAAATATACTTAAATAAAGATTTTTTAAAATGACATTTTAAAGACTCCTTTATGTTACACAACCAGATATATAAAATTCTATCTAGTAGATATTGGAGTCAGGGAAAAAGAACAAAAATTCTGGCTGAACAAGAAGGAATGCCTGAGTATGCTAAAACAACAATGAATTTTATGTAAAATAATGATTAAAATAAATCAGCTCTTTTTTCCAACTTTGCCATTTAAATTTTTTTTCCCATGGCTTGGTAAGACAGAGTTTATTCCATCCAAACACTGTTATTCTCTCACTGGAAAATACATTGGCCTCTGACTGCTTAGTGACAAACACAGAGCTCCAAAATCTTTGCCTAAGTAGGTAAATCTGTTTCGTCTCTTGCTGGTAGTAGCAATTCCTGTTGATTTACAAGTTAATCTGAACTACTGCTCTAAGAATAACCTCTGGTTATTATGTGTGTCTACTGGGTGAGTTTTGCTACAAACCTCATCCACTCACAGAAAATGAAGAAGAATGAATAAGTTAGGGACAAAGGATTTCAATTTATCGCCCCTGCCACACGCATGCTTTCACATCTCTTTTAAAGGTTACATTTTTCCCTTTGGTTTGAGATCAAGAAATTTCAGTGGGTACATAGCCATGATTTTGTAGCTGAAATACCTGATACTTTTCCAAATTAAATCCCTTGGAATGTCTTGTGTACTTTGGAAATCTGTTCTCTATGTGGTTAAAGTTAGCCACGCTGCTCACATTTTTTCACTATTTGATTCTACTATTTTCCATGCTTCTCATTTTACATCGAATATGGTTTTCTTCCAGTTTATATAATGTGTCAATAACTGCTGATAGTCCAAATTGATGTACAGAGAGTTTCCGAATTTATTAATGCAATACATATCCAAATCAAACTATTTGGATTTGTAATGTCCTTCTACTGTTATGAAAATGAATAAAAAAGGCAATGAGAAATCTGGAAGAAACTTGTTGGTATAGTAGAATTAGCACAAGTTTGGGGATCAGAGAGACTGTTAAAAAGCAAAACCAAAAGATATCTGGATTTAGCTTTTCATTATTGGGTGGCATAAATGAAATACTTAAACTCCTTCAACTACACATTCATAATTTTTAAAACAAAGGTCATATATCTATTTTGAATGTTGTGTAGGGAACTAAATAAAATAGCAAATAAGAAATGAGTGCTATGTGTCAGCTACTGTAAATGCTCAGAATTATTTTATCTTTTCTTTTTTCTTGTGTGTTTACAATATTGTGTTTGTTTTTTGCAAGAAAATCTACCTTCAGAAGCATAGGGCTTAATCTGGGAATGGAATAAAAATACACACAAACAAGCAGACGCATAAAATTATAAATTTGAGAGAGATTTGGAGATCGTGATGAAAGGCGAAGTAGGTAGAGGTTAGAATTAAGCTTTTAAAAATTATTAACAAAGAATAGGGGGGTTACTTTTCTTTTTTTGGAACTGGGATTCAAACACTGCTGCACTCTACCCCTGAACTATATTCCCAGCCCTTTTTATTTTAACACCAGGTCTTTCTAAATTGCCCGGGCTGACCTAAAAATCATGATCCTCCTGCCTCAGCCTGCTGAGTACCTGGAATTACTGGTATATACCACCACACATGGCAGAAGCAGGAGGGTTGTATTTTAAGAAAAGGAAAAGCAGAAGAAATCAAGGATAAAACGTGCATAGTGAACTGGAGGCAAGAGTATAATAAACCAGTATTTTCATTGATTATTTTTGGAGAAGTGGATGAGAGAGAGAAATTTAATACAGAAGTGATTAAGAAGATATGTTAGAAAAGGCAATTCTCATTTAAAATTTTGATGATTAAGAAAGTGATAATGCAATTGAGGGAGATGTAATGAGGAAAAAATGGGGAGTTTACAAGATGCTAATTTATCACCCTTATCTTCTTTGACATCTGATGTGTCAGGTCAGGACCACATAGACCAGGTTTTGTATCTAGGTTCTGCCTTATTATTAGCTGTGTGCGGTTGGATTCAGTTATTAATATCTAAGACATTGTTTCTTTTCGCATATACAGTGGGCACATAGCTCAATGAAATCGCTATTTGTGAGATCCTAATTAATATATTGTTTTCTGATAGTTCTTAGTCCATGTTAGATAATTATTAATGACAGAAACATCATTCTGAGTTTTTAAAAAACCACAAGGTTCTTTTCCTTCTTCTAGAAAAGTCTCAAACGTGTAGGACTTGAAGGAATTTAAGAATTTAAGTTTGCGCCACATAAATTCCCCTATATCTGTTTAGAGCAGCTATTTTCAGTTCATCTCTTGGAAAAACTCAACCCCAAGCTGGACTTGAATGTGCCGCCTTCCAGCCAGGCACCCATGCTTCTAGAACTGTAGGTACACACCAGCATGCCCAGTTTAAAGACCTTTCTGGCTTTCAAAACTTGCATAAACCAAGCTAGTTGGGGGGTTGAGACAGGAGAATTGCAAGCTTGAGGTCAGCCTGAGCAACTTAGTGAGACTCTGTATCAGAAGAATTTTGAAAGATGGGGCTGGAGATGTAGCTCAGTGCTCCCTGGGCCTACTAGTACTGCTCGAAAAAGGAAAAAGAAGGGAAAAGGGAAGAGAGAGAGAGAGACAGACAGACAGAGACAGAGAGAGAGACACAGGGAGAGAGAGAGAAGAGAAGCAAAGTAAAGGAAGAGTATGAAATTTGATTTCTGAAATTCAGAGGACTTAAAAAATGATTCCTTCCAACCAAATCACTATACCTTCTAGATATGAAATCATCCCTTCTAGTTTGGTACTTCCTTGTGAGAAAAAAAATTGCCCCTCCAAGTTTTAAACAAGGTAATTAGAACCAGCTAGAATTGGGCTGATAATAAGCATGGGAATGTTTCAAGGGCATTTATGTCAAAAACTTTATATCATACAGGTCCAGGTTTGTGAAAAACTGTACACAGAGACATTTTGCCACTTTAGATCCCTGAGGAGCTCAGTCCTTTGTCAACATGAATGAGCTGCATTGTGCACAATCCATTGCTCCGTTTCTAAGCAAAACATTGAAGCGGTTAGTGTCAGTTCGCTCTTTCTATCTTCACAGTTAGCAACTTGAAAAAGAAAAAGAAATGAATTCCCACCCTTTTAATGTTACACATTCAGAACACTAGCATGGGAATTCTCTTTCCAAAAGAAAGAAAAATATGATAGTTAAAATATTATGTAAATCAGCACTCCTCAAGGGGAACAAGAAAACATTCTACAGTGGAATGTCATACCAGAATGATTATTATTAGTTTTGTTTGAAGAAATACATTTATTTTTAACTGATAATTAAATCGTATTACTAAGCAGTATTTTTCAAAAATCAGAAATGAATGGAGAAATAAAAAGTCACTATGTAACCTGTTGCAGTTATTAGTGTACCCACTTAAAATAATAAGTCACTCAACATTCAGAAATATCTTGACAGATGCTAGGGATGTTTAACAGCAACAAAATGTCCCATAGACACAGGTTCCTGTGCAAAAGGTAGCCTAGGAAAACTTCAGTAATTTTTTTCTCTCTCCTTTTTGGTGATCAGAGTTAAAAAGTGTAGTATATTCTTTTAACCATCTCTGAGGCAAAAAAAGCAATGTGTGAAACAAGATACGTTTAAATTAAATTCTCTGATGACACTGGCATTCTTTAACAACTTCACTCCATGCTATTTCCTATTATGCTCAGCCCTAAGTACAGCCCAGGAGATTAAGGCTCTCAAAGCCAGTTTTGAAGATGCAAGATTTTTATCTTAGGTCTATCTTTTACCAACTAAATATGTCCTGTGAATCCTGACAAATCACTTAGCAACGCAGAAGTTTCATTTTACCAAGCCTAAAGATTCCTTGTACTTTTAAACTATACAAATATTCAAAACCTGCTGTCACTGATGCTTATAAGAAAATTTATCCATGCTGGCCAAATAATTTAGTCCTTTTGCTTCTATAAACAAAGAGAGATTCCCTAAAGGAAAGCTATTACTTTAGACATGCTGAATAGGTTCAACAAAATGTAATGGGAAGTAAATATAACTAAAATGGATTTCCAATTCTCATGAAGACAGAGTTATAGATGGCCAGTATATCCAGTATATCCTCCAACCATAAAAGAACTATGTCGATGGATAAAATTTATGAAGCAGTGATTTGTAGACAATGGACAACAGAAAGCATAAAAATACCTGATGTGAGCTTTGCATCTACTCTGATTCTGTCTGTTCGAGGCATTTTCCAAACTTTGTCTTAAGAGAGTAGTGGTCAAAAGACAGTGATGGGCTTATTGGACAGAAGAAATAGGAGTCAGAGTTTGGGGCTGTTAAACAGGCAGAAATCCGTGAGGCAGAGAAAGATCCAGGGAGTGTTGCACAGTGATTTCCTGAGTCTATGGCTGAATGCTAATTCATACAAGCAGGGGGAGACTGTGAGGTTACTTTATGGAGGCCAGATAGTCCTGGGCAGAGCTGAAGTTCCAATTAAACACATAAAGAGATCTCACCGAATATCATTCAGTCACTGAACTAAAATCTCAGAATGGCTTCTTCTCATAACTAGATGTAACAAAACCCAAAACTAGCTTCAATTTAATGAAAATGATTAAACTTCTTGGCAGAACAAGAAGGAAAGCTTTGGAAAAGGAAATCAGATTTTCAAAGCTGCAGTGTCCACATGCTGCAGTTTAAAATAGCGCAATGTACAACGTGGATAAAATACGCAATAGAAACAGACTTTGTGGCGTTGTCGTAGGAATCAGCATAATAGAAGTGATTTCAAAGTGTAGATATGTCCAAAGAATTAGCAGAAAAGACGGACATAATATATAAAAAGAAAGGCATGAAGTCCAAAGTGGCTGAAAAAAGATCTGAAAAGAAAAAATGTTTCCAAATTGAGAGGTGTTAACTTAGAGATTTAAAAAGGAAAAAAAAAAAAAAGTCCCCAAACAGGGCCAACAACAAAGAACACACAGGTAGATACAGAATTGCTAAAATTGCTAAAAAAATGAAGAAAAATTTTAAAACAACTCAAGGAAGAAGAAAAAAACATGTAAGAAAGTATCAAAAAGGATGGATGCTATTGTTTCACTTGAATAATGCAAGCAAAAAGTCAAAAACAAATATTTAAATTGATAAAAATGAATTTTTCATCCTTGAGTTTTTCTGTACAGAAAAAAATAGCAATATAAAAGTAGGGAAGACAAAAACATTTTCGGTTTAAGAGCCAAAAGAATTTGACACCGGAACAGAAAGTAAAAGAAATGTTAGATGATTTCTGATCTTTTATAATGCCCACAGAAATGAATAAAGAGAAAGCATATTGATAAAACTGGGTGCAAGTATAGAGGGTTTTTCTTTTTTTATATTTAAAAATCTTTAAAGGAAAATGTTGTTTAAAGAAAATATATTTATTGTTGGGATTTAGATTGTTTAAAGGAAAACAGTATCTTTGTATTTAGAATTTGTAATAAATGTAAAAATAAAATAAAAAATAACCGAACAGAAAGGAAGAGGCTTAAAATTGATGCTCATTTCTTTAAAGGTCTTATATAATATATGAAGTAGTAAATTTACACTAAGTTAGATCATAGATATTAACATTTAATATTATAATCTCTAAATGGGCATTTGAAAGTAAAACAGATAAAATTTAAAAAGTGAACAGAGAATACTAGAATAATAAAAAAAAGTACTTAGTTTGAAATAAATCAGAAGAACAGAATAACTATATAGGACACAAAACTGTGAGATACTCTCGGAGCTGTGTCGAGGACATGTTCCCTGCTCTCGTGGGATATCCTGAGGCAGCTGAGAAGGATCTCAGCCACAGGGTTAAAAGTAACCCTAAGGAACCTATGAGGCTGGACATTGCCCAAACACCAGGTGCCTTGTAGAGGTCTTGTTGTTCTCCCTATTGTCTGAAGTGCTGTACTGGCCAGATAAGATCTTAACTATTGAGTACATGGTATATCATTTATACCTCAAGGTTCTGTTTTGCTCTCTTTCTTTGTTGTAATGGATAACATATACATTCCGTTCTGCCCTGTATAGTTTGGAAGATCATGTTGTGCACGTACTATGCCCTATATAAGCTCTCTGTGAATAAAGAGAAATTTGCCTTAGAGCATAACTCTCTGGTCCCCTGTGCCTCGCTGTCCTGTCTCTTATTTTCTCAATGTAGCTGTGCCCTCGGTTCCCAGACCCTGGAGGCCCACACAAACCTGTTTTAAAAATTGGATAATGGGAGACAGAAACCAATGCACAGTAATAGTTTACCAATATCTGCTGCATGCTAGAGAAGTCCTCTATTCTTTAATAGAAAATGTAAAAGAAAGCAATGGAAACAATAAGAACGATAAGAACATGTACGCCTATGTTAACATTCAACAATGTAAAGTGCAAGAAGAAAGCCTGATTATCGGAGGCAAAGACAGACTTTCATAATGACCAAGGCCAATTCAGAAGATGTACACACCACACTCAAGTGGATGGAGGTAGTTTACAGAAAAAATAATCAGTAAGGATACAAAGAAATACTATGTACAACAATATTGGACATTCATCCATTTTATAGGAGCACACAGACTATTCAAAATGATAGACCATTGTTGAACCATAAGTCTAGTCTTGAACTTCAAAGTTTGACATTATACAGTATGTACCCTGACACTGACAAAATTTAATTCGAAATAAAAAAAAGGTGTTGAAAATCTCAAAATACTCTGAAATCCAGGAACATACTTATAATCAATTTATGGTTAAAACAACAGCTAACAAAATTAGAAAATACTCACTTTTGAATGATAATTAAAACATAGCATTTACACTAAGGGTGCCCGCCCTGACCAGTTTGTGATTTCACTATGTGTTTAGAATGAAAAGTATAGCTTCAGTTGCTATTTTAGAAAAGAAGAAAGGAATATAATCAATTATTCAAATGCTATTATACCTGTCAGTAAAAATTACCTAATTTTGCTTTACTAAAAAATTACCTAACTAATCCCAAATAAACAAAAGCAAATATTAAACATGAGAAGGACAATAAAAGAAACAGAAAAAGACAAATGATAGAGAAAAATCTATAAAATTCCTTATTATTTGCATAGAAATATTACAACCCTTCACAAATAAAATAAAATAAAATCACCCTAATAAACCCATAACTAGTTTGATCAAGCAGGAAAAGAGGAGTGAAAAACTCAGAACTAGGAAAGAAAGGTAGAATCAATAGAGGAATTATAATTATGAACAACTTGATGATTATAAATTGGACAACTCATAAAAATGACTTTATTGAAAAGCCTAATTTAAGAGACTGACACAAGAAGATGAATGCAAAGTAACTCTTTCCTAAAGACACTGGAATTTTTATCATTAACAATTTCTCATGAAGAAATCTTCAGATGCAGATTGATTCACTATTGAAATTTAGAAAAAGTTAGAGGGAGAAATAGCATGGACCATAAAAATAAAGCCTTTCAGAAAACAGTGGAGAAGGGAATTCTTCCAATTTATTTTGTAAGATCAGCATAAATTTGATAGGAAAACTAAACAAGGATATAACAAGAAAATAATATTCCAAACTAGAATACTCAGACATGGTTAACAAAGTATTTTTAAGTCAAAGCTAGAAATATATAAAAAAGAAAAAGGAAAATATAACTGAGTTGAATCTACCCCTAAAAGGAAGATGGCTTTAACATTTAAAATCAACTAATATTATTCATTATATGAATAGTTTGAAGGAGATAAAATATAATTATGTCAATAGATACAGAGAAAGCATTGAACAAAATTTAACCCACATTCATGGTAACATCTCACAGCAAAGTGAAGGGCAATCTTTCAAAATCAGATAGGGGCATCTATGAAAATTCTGTTGCTAACATCATGCTTAATATTGAAAGACTAGCGATCTCCCTCCATTATCAGAGGTAACGGTGGGGATCAGTCCAAGAACAGGGAGGACAGGACCACCGAGTACACAAGCAAACAGTTTCATTACCCGGCTAAGACTCAGGTGGAGTAACCTCCATAGAACCTGAGACCCGATTGAGGGCTCTACATACTGTTTCAGAGTAAAGCATAGCATGTTGCTACATAAAGCATGGTTGGTTTACAGGATTGGCTACTTCTATTTCCAGGCAGAACGGGGTGGAAGGGGGTGGTTTGTGAAGAGCAGGGAAGTTACACATTTGAGGGAGGATTGGGGTCATCTTGACTCATAATTGTACCAATCTTAGAAAACATTCTGTGGTCTTGGCTCCTGAAATATGAAAACATTCTTACATGAAAACATCTCTAGGCCACTGGGTGTCATGATCCAATCTTTCGATCTGCCACAGCAAGACTTGCTTTGGTGACAAGATCAATCTGGCATTGTCCTGGATGTTCTAGCCAATGCAATAACACAATAACAATAAAACACACACAAACACACATACACACACACACACACACACACACACACACACACAGATTTAAAGTAGAGAAGACGTAAAATGTTTTTATTGTATATATAGAAATTCCAAAGAAGGTTTTAATTTAAAAACTAGAACTAATAAGTGAATTAGTAAACACCACAGACCACAATAACAATATAAGAATATCAGTTTCATTTATATAATCTAGTAATTAACAACTGGCAAATCAAATAAAAAGTAACATTTACAATGGCATCAGAAATCATAATCCATGTAGCATTAAATCTAATGTACAATGTTCAAGGGCACTACACAAAAACATTCAAAGACTAAAGAGATTTTTAAAAGGCTTAAAATAATGGTGAGATATTTAATGCTAATAGATTGGAACATATGATATTATTAATAAGCCAATGTAACTCAAAATTTCAAGAGGAATTTCTGTAGAAATTAAAATCCTTTCTTTATTCTTTGTTTTCTTTGTTTCCGTCCCTTAATTTTTTTTTTTATTTTTATCATATGCTTTCCCTATTATCAGTATCTTTGAGGGATGAATAGGCATAAATAAGTATTTTGGTACATTAGATATTGGGTACTTTTCAAAGCAGGGATTGTATATCTATATATATATATGGCAAACAGGACTAAAATCACACATATGTTTCCTCACTTCCCCTATCGTCCTCATGAAATAGTTATTATAGTTTTTTTGTTTTGTTTTGTTTTTCATACTGTAGCTGATAAAATTAAGGCCTGGATAAGCTATGTTTCTTGCCCAAAGCCACAAAACATAGAGATGTCAGAATTCAAACTCGGTTCTAGTCTAAGTCCAAGCATAGGTAAGATTTATTGTCTAAAGAATGCCAGCAGGCCAAGATGGTCTGTGGGACTGTCACAAAATCATCCATGGAACTGTCATTACTAAGTCAACATTTCTTTTTTTATCAAGTCCAAGGAAATTAGATATAATAGAAGCATTTACCACAGTTACATTTTCATCATAACTAACACAAGCTAATATTCTGTATAAAATTACTACCATGAATTAACTTTATGTCTGCAGGAAATGGGATTGTATGTAATTACTGATTTCTATTCACAATAAAAAAGCAAATTATCTTCACCAACATAAATGTACCATAAATTGTTTTGAGGCATAATGAAGAAATGAATTTCTGAAAGAAATACGGACCAAATCTGCCAAATTATTGTAAATGATAGCCCCTTTAAAATTAGGGCATGTAATTGCAATTGGAAAATGTTATCCTGCTAATGGTTACATTATTATTTGGCTAGACCAATAATCTTTGCCCATGTTCCGTTTCTGGAGTATTGACAGGTTTTACACATTTTAATAACAAAATGCCACCAAATTTGTACATAAAATGATTTACTGCTTTCCGTATCAGATTTGTCACAACAGAGTGTCATCCATGAATGTAACATAATGACATTTTAATTGAAAGAAGATTATTTGGCAAATAGAAATAAAACTATTTTTCTTTGTATATTTCAGAGCTTGTTGACAATTTTCAGCTGAATATACTTCCAATTCAAAAGATTTTTCTAACATATGGCCACTTGCATTTAATCTTAATGAGTAGAAATAACCTTTACTACATGACATTTTCATCAAATAGAATAATCAGCCTTATTTCAGCATAGTATTTTATAACAATTACCTATTATATTTTGCGTAAGAATGTAACATCTGCATTGCAAACTGTCACGGATAATAAAGGTGTGATCATTTTCTTGTAAAACTTCCATGTTATCTAATAGAAAGAATCATCTATGTTATAGAGTCAATTCTGTCTACCGAGGAGCACCCAATTAAATGTTTTTAAAACCAAATTTCCATTGAACTCAGAGTGACTAAAATTTGAAAGACTCCACAAATGAACAAATAAGTGATTTCTTTCTCTACATTACATGGTGAGTTAACTTAGATATGTGGATGTTAAGTTACTCATCACTTCACTAGGATTTCTCCAGCATGTACTTCCCTGAATGTGACTTCCCCCATATCCCGGGGTCAGGATTGTCATAGAAGTAAAAATACGATTCTAGTGACTGCCTCCATGTTGCAGAGTGTGAAAATCAGGGCAAAACCATTCTCTCAAAATAGTAAATCTGCAAACTTTGGAAAACTGCTTTTTAAAAAATGAAATATTCATTTCATATTTGGAATATTTACTATTTAAATTAAAGTAAAGGCACTGAAAAAACAGCCTGTGCAAAATAACTTTGAGCTTTCTGCTATTTCTTAAAAGCCAAAGATGAACCTTCCATGTGAAAGATACCCTTCTTGTGCCAGAAGCAAAACCAGTATCTTATCTTCCAGGATTGGAAGTCCAGGCTGAGAAAACTACATATCAAGCTTGTTAAAATAATTCATCTCTTAAGCATCCCCACATAGTTTAGTTGTTACAGTTTACTATCCTTCAACCAATTAATGGTATTAGTAACTATCTCTGCTATTTTGGTTCTTCATTTGTCAATTTAACTCTTAAACTCAGCCATGACCTTCAAAAGTGGAATACAGGTGTAATTTTTCAATTCCTATGGTGACAAAGAAATTAAACTAGATATGCTCATGAATGTTAATTTAATTTTGCAAAGACAAAAGAGAGATTGTAGAAATTATTTACATATTTTGTTTTTTTTAATTTGTACTTCCTTCATACTGATATGACAACAAATGTTAATTATGATAACAATTTCTTAGAAGTCTCATTTTATTTGCCCTAGTAACCACTTTCTTTAGGACAGAAAGACTGAATTTACTAATGAACTAAATTTTATTTTGCAAAGCTCTGTTTTACTTGAAATCTCCACCCAAATACCATTTCATAAACACTTACAAGCTTAAGAAAACTAGACTAATGAAGAATTTACTTTAAACCACTTATTTTCATCTTTAAACTTCTAAGGACTCCCGCAAGATCTAGAGGTAAAATAAAATCATGAGAAATAACTAGCAATAAACAATTTATTTGAGATTCATTTTACTTATCTATGTAATATGTTTGAAATATAACTACCTCAGTGGAAAATCTGGAGAATTGACAGATTATATAAAAAATGACTGGGAGGCCTATAGTCATTTCTCCAAAAAAGTCTTTGAGCCCAGAACTTAGTACATGTGCTGCTGAAGCAAGCATGGCTCCAGGATTTATAACTCGGATTTACTTTTATACAAGTGAAAGACGATCTGTTATGGCTTGTATCTACATGTGCCCCAGAACCTCATGTGGTCACAGGTTGGGGTTCTGAAGGTGGCTGGATTAGGGTGTGTGATGATGGAATTAAGGATGTGATGCTGGAATTAAGGGTGCCCCACCCTGGGGCTGGGTGACACCACCCAAAAGGCAGGTTACCCGGATCACATATAAAGGGACAGAAAAAAGTTGTTTGGCTATTACTGCTTTACTGCTTTCTGCCGGCCCTGTTGCACCATGGATTGTTTCTCCTCTGCAATGTCACTTTACCATGCCACCCTACCGTGGACCCAGCTGACTATGGACTGAAGTTTCTACAAACTGCAAGCTGAATTAAACCTTTCCTCCTTTGACTTTGGGTATCTGGTGTTTCGTTTCAGCAATGAGAAGTAACGAAGACACCATTGATTGTAGGACAAAGTACCATGTGATAGTTGTATTGTGGCCTAGACGAGAATTGAATTGTAACGTTATTTTTATAAAAATTTATGCTGTGAATGAGTTAGTTTTATGTTGTTTAGCATTTTATGTTTGATCAAAATCATACATGAAACAGAGGGAAGAAGCACATCAGTGCATAATGCTTGTAAGAACTAATTTCGTTGCTTTTAAATATGCTATAAATATGGATAATATAACTTACAGCTCATGGAGAACAATATTCATTAAATAGTTTGTAATAGATTTCAGTATGTGACCTCTTCTTGGAAGGCATCTTTGATTTGGTCTTGATCAAACACTTGAATAAAGATATGGAAAGTACTGGCATATTAATTTGAAATCAACAACAGGGTCAACATTCAAAATAATCTCAACAAGTTACACTGAAGAACAAAAACCAGCAGAAATAAATTTTACAGATGTAAAATTTACCTTGCTTTTATGTCTGATAAATGCCTTATCAGCATACGTGAATGGTACTTAGAAAGCCTGCATTGTTACATTGCTTTCCACAAAGTCTGGAACTTTCACTTATATTTAACCTATCTCTATGTAGTGTGGCAATAAACTGAGCCAGAACATTCGGAGATTACACATGGCTACCATCGTCCCAACACAACTCCATGGTGGGAAAGACAGCAGTGAACCAGATTCCAAATCCTGACTCCACTATTTACTAATCACGTAGTTATTTGAATTAATTATTCTTTCTAATTCCCTTAATAGAAAATTAAGGATTGTAATATCTAAGCCATAAAACCTTTGTTGGAAGTGAAGAAGATAAGGATCTTATTTGTGTTGGGACATATATGTACATCTCACCATTAGGCATCACGAATGAGCTAGAAGTCATTTGATTATATTGCTTTTCATATAAATTGAAACAGAATCAACGAGAAAATGAATACAAATGTCCGAGGTCCCGAGCCACGTTTAGAACTCAAATGTGACATCCAAGTCTACACTCTAGAGATCGCTGAAAATCTTTGTTTATTCTGAAAGGGCGAGTACAGAACTATGGTCTTAGAGTGTCTGCAAATTGATATTTCTTCAAATTCTTGTCTTATGCTTGCTGATTCTTTATATGTGTTATCATTCTACTCACTGAGACAACATTCTTGGCTTACTCTAAAGATTTTTGTGTATTTGCTTAAAAATTAGAGTTTTTAAATAATTCTATGCTTTTCCTGATGATGAGAAAAGGTCTCCATCACTACCAGTTTTGAAGAAACAGAGACTTCTCTAACTCATTTGGAAAGGAAAAAAGGCTATCTCCTTTGAAAACATACCAGTGACTTTTTGATGGGTGACACTGAAAACTTACAAAGAAATCTTTACTGTCATATTTTTCTTTGCAAATTGAAATTTCACAGTATGTGTGTTCCCGCCACAGCCCTATGTCAGAAATCTCTGACAGGAGAACAAATTAGGGCAAGACATATCACACACTACCCAAAACACATACAATGTACAAACTTCACACACTCACACACACACAACATTCACACAGTTAAAGGGAATTTGGGAGATGAGAAGGTTTTCATGGCACAAGCTAACATAGAGACGATTATTTCAGCAAGTAGAAAAGTGCTACGGTAGAAAGAACAGGCAACAAGAATTAATGCCATTTTATTAGAGGACACATGGCAAAAGGGACAAATATGTAAATATCCACTGTGTTCCACAGAGAATGTGCTAAGCATTTGATCCATATTTTCTAGTTTAATTCTTCAACCACTTTGCAAATAGGTATTACTTTCTTTATATAAAAAAGAAACCAAGTCTTTGGAGAATTTAAGTAACATGATTAAGTCAAAGCTAAGAAAGAGTAGAGCTGGAATTCAAACCTAAGTATATCTGACTTCAAAGCTCAAGCTTATTTTCTGATATCAAGCCTTATCCCATCTTCTGGCTTCAACACCTTGTCACTAGAGATCTAAGATTTGTAATTTGTTAGTATCCTTCTGCTCAGCTGTTTCATTTCAATTCTGCTCTCTAACCTCAAATTTTATTAGAAGCTCTCTTTAGATTTTGAAACAAACTTGAACTCCACCATCCTTATTTTTTCTGCATCTTTCTCAAAGCTCATGTGAATTTGGAAAATGACCAATATTTGGCTTAAATTCCTATTGTTTAATTTCTTTGCAATTTTTTTCTAGTTAGTGTTAACTAAGTTACCAGGAAAGTACATTCTTTTACTGCTGTTTTGTGGTCAAAAAGGGACAATTCTGCAGATTCTATGAGGACTCTGGGGACTAGGATATTATTTTATAATGAGAAAACAGGCATTCACCATGATCAACATAAACAATATGCTGTTTGCCCCCGAGCACAAGAAGGAGCCGTTGGCATGTAACGCTGAGGCAAATAGGCAAGGGGATGCTAAGGAAAGATAAATAACACATATACGTAAAAACTCCAGAGCAGTGGAGATGCAGTAATACATCAGAATCGGCAAAGTTAAACTATTTGTTTCCTCTTTTTTTGTGGGAGGCGCTAGGGATGGAACTCAGGGCATTGAGCCTGCCAGGCAAGAGTTCTACCACTTGAGCTAAATCCCCAGCCCTTGCTATTTGTTTCCTCTTTAAAAAGTGATGCAGAATGAACATTTGTTGTAAATTCTAATTTCTTTTCTAACGTTTTTGGCAATTATAAGGCAACCTCAATTGGCTTTACGTTCAGACTTACATTTTTATATCTCCTATTAGTAAAAATACACATGTGTTACAACGATAGTTGCATTCTTGAATAGAGTAAGTCTTTTTTCTGGAGAAACAAAGCTATTTGTGAAATCTACTTGAAATGCCATTGAGCTTTAAAAGCAAACAAAAATGTTCATTTTGATTGTTACTTAATTTTGGCAGAAATACATGGTTATAAAAAGTCAACAATTACACATAGATACAAAACATGTAAAGTCCAAATTTTTATCTCTTGCTAATGGCAATTTTCAAGAAACACAGTGGTCTTTTCCCACCAATGCCTGTGGAAGTTCTAAAATGCCAATAAATTTCATTTTGATACATGGCATAATTTCACTAAAATATCTTTCGAAGCATTTTTGTTGACATTCTAATATGATGAATAATAGTGCCAATACAAAAGCGACAGTCATTTTGTCTTTTCTGAATTTAAGGTATTAAAATCTTTGTTAAAGTTTTATCATTATAAAACACCAATTATAAGACTTGTAAGACTTAGTAGACTGTGAATGTAAAGGAATAAGTAGTAGACATATAACTGTCCACTTGTTTCAATTGGATGTTGTATCATAATAATGGAAGCATGTCAGCCACCAAGTACATGTCAGCACTGTTCCAATCATTCTAAAAAATTCTCCTGATTAAATATTCATAATAATTAGAAAATACCAGCTGGGTCATGAATATTTCCTCATCTATATGTCATTTTCAAGGACTCCTTTTCTTCCTTGTTTGTAGTCCACAGACAATGAGTGAATAAAAGAAAGGGCAGTGTCAGCCTCCCACTTCCTACCTGGAGGTAAGACGCAGGGACTCCATGGGCAAAAACACCGTGCTGGAGCTGACGAATGTTAAGAAGGGTTACAATGACTTATCAGTGCTTAGTATCAATGAAGCCTATGAAGAATTTTTATTTCTTAACTCTTGTCTACTAAGTTATTGCTATTTTTTCCGATAATGATACTTCAGAACAAAGAAAGGTAAGTCAGTCTCTCTCTCTCTCTCTCTCTCTCTCTCTCTCTCTGTCTCGCCCTACCTCACTCCTTCCATCTGCCTATGTGAAGGACTGGAGTTATTTCCAGCTTCACCAAAGGGAAATCCTAGTGAACCGGAATGCCTGACTGCCTACTCCGCAGACAGTGGGAAGAGAATGGGGCTTGGGGAGGGAAAGCCAGAGGAATGAGGGACGGACAGAGGCAGAGCATGAGAGCTGAGCTGACTATGAATAAACTGGTAGGTGACCCAAGAGGATAAGGAAGGGGCTTTTGCTATACCGCTCTTAAGGGATTTCAGAATTAAAGGGGATACCGTACAACTCCACTTGCTAAAGTTTACGACTTCTTAGAATGCTAGTCTCTAATCTAGTGCCTTCACATTTTATACCTTATAAATATTAGCTTAAAACTTCAATCCTCACAACTACTCTAGGCAGTAGATTCTTTTAGAAACCCAATTTCTCAGATAAGGAGTGAAATTTAGAATGGTTAATTTAGCTGTTAAATATCATATCTCCAATATGAACCTAAATCATGTAGGATTCACAGCCAGGTCCAAAAGAATTTACATTCATACTTCTATACCACCATATAAACATAGAGAATTTCATAAATCAAGGGAGAGGAAGAGAGGGAGGGAGAGAGACAGAAGGGGAGAGAGAGAGAGAGAGAATGAGAAATGTTTAGCAACCTTGGAAGAATGTCCCCTGTATGGCTTCAGGAGGTACAATAAGTAAAGTATGCTGACCTGCTGATACAGAAGTGGCTGAAAGTCACTAGGGTATCTGAACTGTTCTGCATGAAGTTACCATTAATAGAACTAAAAACAAATATCTCTACGCACTGGGACAGGGGAGACACAATATTTGTTACAGTTTATTCTGTATGCTTTAAATAAAATGACTCTACACACTTAGGGTGAAATATCTGCAAAGCTCTTCCAACCACTAGCATCCAAAGAACAAATTCTTTCCAGAATAGGCAGGGAAGTAATAATATTAGGTAACTTTGGTCATTTTACAGAAGGCAAAACAAATTTGGAATACATTAATCGACTCTCACATGGTAAGAGAAATAGTAAGACTAGTAAGGAATGTTCTTTACTCTGCCCTTTTATGTGTAACTACACCGATAACATAAGTTAAATTACAAATGAATTGTAGTTATTACTATAAACAACTGTTATTATACATATTTTTATATAACATATATTCAAATCTCCCCTGCTGTGAAAATTATTCTTCCCTGGGTCAAGCATTCTAACATTTGCATAATTAATTGAGAAAAGTTAAATCTTGGCATAATTTCGACCAGACCTCCTGGCTTGATAGTCTTCCCTTGAAGGTTGATTGGAACAATTGCTAATGGGGGCAAATGCTTTAATCCACCAATTTTAACCATTTGAATGAATGAACCAGAGAAATAAATAGTTCAAAAATATTAAAAGATGTTCCACTCTTTTGGGAATGGATAATGTTGAAACCTCTGAGAGAGGGATTCTTTCTTCTCCTATAAGTATTCACATTAGGTGACTTGTGGACAACACAAAAAAGATATTTTTCTAAAGCAGCTATTAAAGTCTGCTGAAGAAGCAGTATTGACATTTGCACTATTTACTTAAAGCTAAAAAAGCACTTTCATTTTCTGGCATTTAGGATCCTAAAGTATTTAGTGGGGTTATCATCATGTTAATATTAATGACTATTATTCAACTTCGAATCAAAAATAAAGATGGAATCTACTATCCCCACATGATTTTTGCTTCCCTCATTTTTTTCTACACAAAATAAGGAACATTTTCTCCCACTTAAAAAAAAAACTGAACAAAAAAGAGGTGGTTCGTGAGTGACAGATTGTAGGATAAAACACCATAATCAGTGAAAATGTATTATTTAGGCAAAGTAAATTCCTTCAGTTTCTGGTGGCTGCTCTAATCCTCTGAGTAAAATAACAGTATGCAAATGCTTGCTCTAGAGTTGACAAGGCTGTCACTTTCCCTGATCGGACACACTGCTTTATCACAATGCAGTCAAAAGAAGGAGGAAATGAGGTGGAAAATATTATTATAGGATTTTTAGGGTACTTTGATAGAAACTAGAGACAGCTGTTAAAACTACTGTATTTAAGAGCAAATGTGAGTAATGAAGCATTAAGTGAAATATGTAAGGCAAGGAAATATTTCTGGCAATACATATGCTCCCACATAAATTTTACTTATGTACAATGATATTAAGGAGTCGGCTGAGGCTGCATGGGGACGTCGAGCAGGCAGTCAGCCTCATCACCTTGTTTACACATCAGGGCTATTTTCTGAAGAGTCACAGGGCTGTCTTGTGCCATGTAGGAGCAACTATGTAATTTATCTTCTTCCCTCCTTCCAGCCTTCTCCCTTCTCTCACTCTGTTCTCTCTCCCTCTTTGCACTGGCTGCCAGGAAGCACAGGATGTGATATGCTGAGCAAGTGGCTCAACTCTACTTCCCAGGATTTTTTTTAAATTAAAAACATCTGTCCATCTCTTTTTCTTCGTATGCGTATATATTTTTCAAAATGGTAAGTAAATGATTTTGTCAAAATGGTTTCAAGTACCTTTCAGAGAAGCAGATTGTTGTTTCAAAACAAACATGAAACAGTTACAAGCATTTGCAATTAATTTCAAACAACACAGCAGAACGGCAGTCTGATTCTTTTCCCTTTGTTTATTTTATTCTCCTTGTGGACTTTACCAGGGTGCTGGCAACAGCAAGAAGGTGTTATGTTGTGTGGGAAATCATTGCTAACAATGTTTTGGGGCAAAGACATGAGCAGCAACATGAATTGTATTGATTATTATTGTACTGTTTTCTCTGTTAAAGCTTTATTATTTTGCTGTCATTGTCAGAGGAAAATAGACATTTTTATTTATTACAAAAATATGCCTATCATTTGGCTAAGTATTTTTCTCCCTAGACAATATTTTGAGGTCAGTGCAGAATAAATATTTAATACTTCAGAGAAAGGTTCATGAATTGGAAATATTTATTTTGATTTATAAAATATTTTCTTTTAATGTGCTTTGCTATAAATGAATATTAGTGTTTCCATCTACTTATTAAAAAATCTGAGTAGATTTTTTTTTGGTAAATATTTGTTGAGAGAGGGTAGGAGAAGATAAAGACAATACTAAGGGTTATGCAAAGCCTAAAAGGAGAATGAGACAGGAGAAAATAAAGATAATGCAAGTAGAGAATTCTTAAAGCAGGTCAGATTACCTATTAAGAAAAAGTATCACTGAAGTCACTGCTGGATTTTACACAAAAAGAAAAGGAAGTTAGAAATAAAACCCAACCTCTTATTCTCAAACACAAAACTGCTTAGTCAGGCAGTTAGCAAATCTTTCTTCCCACAGAGAAAACGGAGGACAGGCAAACACAACACCTTCAGCCTGAACTCTGAATAAAATGCAGCCCAGCAGTCTTTAAACCCTTAGTGGTCAAAATGAGAAGAATCTGGGGAGTAACGTCATTTCCAAATCAGAAGCATGTGTCTGTCTTGCAGGAGTCAGGGGCCTGAATGTTCCACTGGGGTGGGCTGTCACTTGTTCCTAAAAACAATTTTAGGTGTACAAATGTAAGGCTGGCATTCCCCACAACAGGAGCCCTTATCTCTGGCAATCTCATCTGTTTTCTGTTACCCATTGCTATCAACGAGGCTTGTGAGGGAATGTATGTGTGTGGTTTATATAAGTATCATGAAAAAGATACGTATATATATAAAGACACATATATATGTAAGATATATATCTTTTTATGATATAAAAGGTAGTATATATATGTATATATGATGTGTGTGACCATGCAATTTATCTTTTAAATCCAGCAAAATAAGAGAGTACTTGATAGTAAAATTAGATATCATTAACAAATATATAGGGAAGAAGTTGCTCTGGGTATTCAATCCCTCTAACTTTGGTTCAGTGAATCAAAATTTTCACCTGTAATGCAATCATCATCATCATCATTTTAAGGAGATAAACTAGATGGAACAAATGCCAAGATTCTAGAATCAGGATTTCGTTACCTTTTAGCTGCCAGAGTCAAAAGTTATGATCGGACACTGGACTAGTTCAGGAATAATCATCCCTGAGGTCTTGATAGAGTCTCATAACTTACTCTTTCACGGGTAGCTGGTTTTTCTAGACTGACATTCTTGAAATTAAGGTGCATGTGAAACATGGAGCATTTTGTTACAATGCAGATTCTGATTTGTTAATCATATGGTGGTGTCTGAGATTTTTCATTCCAGAAAGCGACCACTCTGTCTTGATGCTGCTGGTCTGTAGCCTTCACACTGATGAGCAAATTTCTAAATTCATTTTATCCAGCCATAAATCTTGTTTATCTCTAATGTCATTGAGAGCACATTCCATTATACCACTAAACAAAATGTCACTGAATTCACCAGAAAACCCCCACACCACATACTCAGTAAACTGAGGAAGGACATATTGGTTATTGATGAAAGAAGAATTTCAGGAAGGCTTCTATTAACACCTTTGTAAAACTCTTTAAAGTATAATTTTTCACGCATTCCTTATCTTTATAGTATTTACAATGTTCCTTCTTTCTAAACTCTTCTGTGTTTTCTCTCAACCCATAATGAACTTACTCTTTGTCTCAGAATTCTTCCTTTTTGGGAAGAAAGTAAGTTTCATCCACTCTCTTTAATCTTCATTCTGAGCTTTCAGGACCAACTATGTCCTACTCACTAGAAAAATGCCTCCACAACTTCCACCGCTCCTCTTATGTCAAGAATTTAGAGAACACTCTGCTTTGGTCACCTGTTTGTCTTACATGAAAGTAGAGCAGAACACAGAGAAATCGGAGGGACAGTCGGTAGTAAGACAAGAAACTTCCTAACAACGTGGGTGACAGGACTGCCAATTAGCTGCCTCCTTGTTAAGGGACACACCATCTCCAGACAACCTCTATATTGGTTACAAAACTATTTGCTTGAGAATTTGCCTCCTGGTAGTAATACCTTGACCAATGTTTCTCTTGAATCTATCAAGTCCTCTTTCTAAAATACTGCAAAAGCGTAAACTTGAAGGAAATATTTATAACCTTTGTCTACATATGGCCTTGCAAAACGCAGATGATTAGACGAATGAATTGTTTAAAAAGTCATCTTTATATGCCAATTCATGCACTAAGGCAGTTAATAATATTGTGAAACCCTCAACTGACAAAGGGATGGATCCCTTTCCTAGAAAATTCTTTATGTTCCCTAATAAATATTTCCATTCACATCTACATATCTACATATATGTATATTCACTTGGACATACCCCCATACTTTTCATGAAAGGGAAACACACACACACACACACACACACACACACACACACACACACACACAGGAGCTCATATATGAGCCTCCACATTCCATGGGGCTAAGGTTTTGGTAGAGAGAATCAGGCTAGGAAATTTGTTACTTTCCTGTTCCGCAAATACTTATTTAGTTGTAAAGAAAATGAGCTGCAACATTTTCCCTCCATGTAATGGAAAATAAACAACACCATGATGAAATGAGAGGTGAATCATTCAGATCAAGGACTTTCGCAGATAAGATTGAGGTACATTGCTCCTTTTGGTTCCAGTCTCCTGCTAGAGCTATGACTGATTACTGATCTTTCCTGTTCATCAAAAATCTTCATCTATTATCAGAATCTTTAAAATTCTCCCAAGTCCATCTTGCTCTCCACTCTTTAAACCACGTACTCTATATTCTCTATTTTTCTTAGATACATTCTTAAAATCTTGTGATGATTTAAAATTCTATTTTCCACTCACTGTGTTTTCTGGCCATTTTTGCTTATCTATTACAGCCATGACTAGAAGATAGAATACACTCCTGTTGTGAAGATATTTTATTTTGGTTAAAACATATTTTTAGTATGCCTTTGAAAAATAGCCTAATGAAAATGAAGAAGATATCATCTCAATACTTCCCTACTGATCCAATCTGCAAAGGCAGAATGCTGTCACTCTGAAGTAGGAATAGAATATTTAAAAGACTTATTAAACAAATATAATTCAGTTATTCCCTATATAAGAATAAACAAATGCATAATTTATCTCTTCTCTCTATAAAAGTTTCTTCGTATTTCTTAGTTAAAATAATGAAATGAGTAAAAAGAAGGCAAAGGAATGAACACTTATTGTATATTGTATTTAACAAAAGATACAGTGAAACAGTCCACCACCTAATATTTGTATTACGGTGATTGATTGTTATGATTAGAGATTAGAAGACACTTTCCAATAATAGCTTTCATTTATGGAATATCTCCCCTATTCTACAAGCTACGGAATTCACATGAATCACCTGAAGTACTCTTAGCTGGATTTTATTATTCTCATATAACGGATGATAGACTTTAAAATCAGAGAGGTTAAGTAGCTTCTCCACATCTAACAGCTTGTTAGTGTCAGGCTTTGGAGTCGGGCAGATAGATTCTCATCTGAATAAAAATTTCATGTTCTGCCCATAGCATTTTAATTTTGGGGTGGTGGGGACTACATGCCTGAATGCACCTTGCTCTTTTAGGTTGTGTGTGTGCGTGTGTGTGTGTGTGTGTGTGCATTGATAACTTCTGAAATCAAGTGGGGGAAATACTCCATTTTCAAGAAATATCATTTTCTACAGCTTATGCACATATTTAATTATATTTTGGATAAATGCTTTTCCTCCATCAAAATTGATTTTTTACTTTTATTTTTTATTGATAAGTTTGTAGTTTACATAATGTTTACATTCACCATGGGGGGTTGGTACAGGTATATAACTTATCTTTATTCTTTAATTTGTTCTCCTTCTGCTTCCCTTCTCCTCTCTCCCTGCATCTCTTGCACCTCTTCCCATATATCCATATGTATGCATGCGTGTGTGTGTGTGTGTGTGTGTGTGTGTGTGTGTATTTCTTAATACATGTTTGTAGGACATAATGATCACATTCCTGGTAGGAAATTTGTGCATGTACATAACACTTCAAATTGCTTTTTTGAAGAATGTGTTCCATAATCACAGATAAAATTCGTCTCATCATTTTGAATGAACGATTTTATTCATCACCTTAATTTCTACCTTTATTGATGCAATAATTTGATATCACTTTCAATAGTCTCATTACTTCTGTACTTCTGAGATTCAATGTTCTAATATTGTACATTAACAACTACAAAAATTTTCAGAAGCACTGCACACAATAGATCACAAAACAATGACCTCGGAGGTTTATATGATATTTCACAGCCCTCACCCCCACCCCTGCATTACCTCTGGAGTAACACTAAGCTGAGCTTGGTTAAAGTTTGAGAAGCTTGCACACTGAAATTGTATTGATACGTTTGTTTCCAGATATATCACAATCTTTGTTATTGATCCATTTGCATGTATTTATATGTGATGTGGTTGTATGCTTACAATCTCCCCTCTTTGGTTTCCTTTTCTTCTTGTCTCTTTACTCCTTTCTTTTCTAAAAGCAGTATCTCAAGTGTAATGCACTTGCTTTATTGACTTACTTGTTTGATCAGTGTTATCCAAACAGTTTTGGTCACATACTTATCAGTGAACAAGTATATAAGCGTGTATCCACAATTTATATATATTTACTTGTAAAGAATACACAAGGACATATACATTTTGTATGTTATAAAATTTGCAAAAATAAAAACCTTTAAACTATGATCTTACACAAGCAAATTCTAATACTTGCTCTCTAGGTCTCAAAGAATTATATTTCTCACCTCATTTTGGCTCAGCGGATCGCATTTAATTTCTGAACAACAGCTTCAAAGTCTAATGCGAAATTCATGATACCAACAAATATCTGTAGCCCTATGTCCTGTGTAGTCTTTGTCATTCCAGATAGACATTTTTTTTTTCACATACGTTTTGACCTTGGCCAGGGGACAAGAGGATGTCCTGTGACACTGAGCATCAATAACTCTTAAATAATAGGACATTTGTGTAAGGATCTCTTAGAACACTTTCATCTATAAAAATGTTTTCCATGGTTTGGTCAAATAGCTAGGACCTAGTAGGACATGTATCACAAATAAAAGGTATATAAATATTTTTTTATTGTGAATATTTCAGAGCAATTTTTACACCTACTGGCACCTATGCATTTTAATAAAAGACTTTTAGGAAGGTGGGAAATGACCTCATTAAGCAATCTTCAGAAAAGCAATTTTCTTAGACATTTTACCAGGTGAAAAATGTAATAAACAGAACATTAGAATATTTCTAATGAATCTTATTTTACATTTTAATATTAAAGAACAATAAATCATAATGAGTAGGTCATATGAATTACCTTTCTACAAATGTCATAAAATTAGTTAAAATTTTACCTATAGATGCCTTAAGTACTTCTACTTTCAATATAAAAGAACATTAGTCTGAAAATAGAATAAACTTTAAGAACAAGGTATTTCAAAAAAAGAAAATCTTCCTTTGTGGTAAGTGCCAAAAAAAGAACACATTTCACATTAATTGGTTGTCTCGGTGCAGACCATCTGTCTCCCCAAATGTAATGAACGCTGGCATTCTTATTGGTATGTACTCAATAGCTCAAATTGGGTCTGAAAAACTCTGCTTAAAGTCTTGTTATAGCATCAGTTTGTGAGTTATGGAACAAATGTTAAATTTCCTTTAATCAGGGTTCATCCTGGTGAAAAATTTAAGTTCCATTTTAATATTTACAGCACAGGCATCCCTTTTTTACTTGCATAGTTGCATTCTATATTGTTCTCATATTATACAACTCAAGTATAGGTGTGTGATATACAGTGTGGCTGTGTCTAGAATTCTCTGTACCTATTAAAATTCACATATTCATTCTTATGTAGTGTTTCATTGGCTCTGGCAACCTCATCTGATATACAGACAATCATCATTCACTTTACACACAAGGAAATTAAAATTTAGAGGTACCACATGTTTAATCTGAGGCTATTCCTTCAATAATACTCTTCACTTTACTCTGGTGCCATCAGCCATTCTGAACATTTCGTAGAGACAAAACTCTTTCAGATCCAGGATCTCTGTAATTTATGGAATATGACACTGAGAGAAGAAAATTCCTCCAAGATTTAGTAGGTATTTGAACTTCATCTTAAATATCCTATCACACAAAAATCTTTCCTTTTATCTCAGTATCTCAGTTTACATCTAGGTACTCTTAATTTTTTTTCTTTAAAAATACTATCACAGTGTAATTAAAATGATAAATATACAACTATGCTCTCCCAAAAGAAAATAAACTACAGGAAAACAGAATTCCATCTTTGGGGGGGGGTAAAAGTAACAATGGTGTTCATTTCCTAATATTGACTGAGCCGCCAATTAAGAAGCACCATGCTCATAGCACAATTTTATAATCATGAACTGGAAAATCTGAGAGTCTTCTCAACTGGTAGTCCTTTCTTTGCTTCTAGAGAAATAGAAAATACAAAAGTAAATAATTTAAACCTGTATTGCCACCTGTTGTGAAACAAATGGAGAGTTGTTGGAATTAGATCAGCTCATTGATTAACAGGGTTGATTAATAGCTCATCCATACACCAAAGGGTAACAGGAGACCAGCAACTCCATAGGGCCTCTAGCTATTAATGTCACTGCATTTTAGAAATATCTGTTTAGATTCATTGATAATGTTTTAACTCCTTGAAAATCATTAGGAACACAGCTTTGACTGTACAATCACCCGATAGATCCTGATTCTTCTGCATGCATATATATGTGTGTTTGTGTGTGCGTGTTTGAACAAGACAGCTGATCATGAAGTGCAATATAAAAAGTCTACATTGTGGATGACCAGCATTAATATGAGTAGAGTCCCAAAATGAGGTTTTAAAGAAACCTCAAAGAATTAGCGACTGTTTTAATTCATAGGCAATAAAAATCATAGGTCATTTGTATCACAGTCCCAAAAGAACAAGAAAAATTCCACCGTACATTTTAAAGTGTAAAGCTGAGGAGCAAGAGGCAACGTTTGGAGAGCTACTCATGACTTGGCCAAATGCCTCCACGCAGGGGTTATTAAGAATTTCTAGCTCCTTTGCTACACTCATATCTGCTACCATTCTGTTTGTCTTCGGGTGAGGGTAGTGGCTGTAAAAAAAGAGGCTCTATTTCCAAAATA